>MU105624.1:2500-449739 GCA_012274485.2 Sinapis alba | reverse complement strand
ACTTGGGAAGTAAACGATCCATGCACGGTTGTAACCATCTGTGTGTTCGATAACGCTCGTGTGGACAAGAATAACAACAACTCTCGTGATGCTCGGATAGGTAAAGTGAGGATTAGGTTGTCAACGCTGGAGACAGAACGTGTTTATACGCATTCGTATCCGTTGCTTGTATTGCACGCTACTGGAGTGAAGAAAACCGGTGAGCTTCATTTAGCGGTTAGGTTATCGTGTGGTAACGCTGTCAATATGTTTCAGATGTATACACTGCCTCTGCTTCCGAAGATGCACTATACACAGCCGTTAGGAGTTCATATGCTTGAGCGTTTGCGGTACCAGACGCTAAACGCGGTTGCTGCGAGGCTGAGTAGAGCAGAGCCGCCTTTGGGACGTGAGGTTGTTGAGTACATGCTTGATCACGATTTTCATGTTTGGAGTATGAGAAGGAGCAAAGCTAATTTTTTCCGTTTAGTAAACGTGGTTTCGAGTTTGGTCTGGGTTGCGAAGTTGGTCGAAGTTATGAGAAGTTGGACCAAACCGGTTTGCTCTACGGTTTTCGTTGCGGTGTTCTTGTTTATGGTTTTGTTTCCGGAGCTTATATTACCCTCTTTGTTTCTCTACGCGGCTGCTGTTGGCGTTTGGCGTTTCAGAAAGCGGCCTAGACATCCGCCACACATGGACGCGCGTATCTCCCACGCGGAAACCGTGTTTCCCGACGAGCTTGACGAAGAGTTCGATACGTTTCCAACGAGCAGAGGGTTTGAAGTTGTGAGAATGAGGTACGATCGTGTCAGGAGCATCGCCGGGAGGATTCAGACGGTGGTTGGTGACATGGCGAGTCAGGGAGAGAGAGCACAGGCGTTGCTGAGCTGGCGTGATCCTCGTGCGACGTTTATATTCTTGGTGTTCTGTTTAGTCTCTGCGGTTGGGTTTTACGTCGTGCCGGTTAAGTTAACCGTGGCTGTTTCCGGTTTGTACTATCTGAGACCGCCTCGGTTCAGGAGGAAGCTGCCGTCGCGTGGGCTTAGCTTCTTTAGGCGGTTGCCGTCTAGAGCTGATAGCTTGCTTTAGATCTTTGTTTTTAAAAAAACATGTCGTCCTTTAAGTGATTAGTAGTTTAGCTTTCGGTAGGCTTCTTGGTTCAATGGATTTGTTTTGGTTAAGTTAACCGGTGTATGAACTGTACCAAACAAGTTGTGTCAATGATTAGGAGGATGCTTTGTTGTTTCATTGCAAAAGTTTGCTAACTGCTTGTAGTTTTTATATTTGGTCCCCGTGAATGACTTTGTTTGCTCTCTGTGACATAAAAAATAAACATAACTCAAAGCACCCTCTTGATTTGTTAAGGATATGCTAACATTTTATAACTTCAGACTGTTACAAAAAAAAAAAAAAAAAAAAAAAANTTAAAAAAAAAAAAAAAAAAAAAAAAAATCACCTCAATGGTCATTCGTCAGACAAATGATAAACTTTTGTAATGGTTGAAATATTTTTTTTGTTAATTACCTATATTCTTCTTAAACTAAATTTTATTGACGATAAAATTATTCCAAAAATAACTTTGTTAAACTGTGTCTATTTTACATAAAAAATGTTTCTAGTTCTTGTTCTAACTTATTTTGTTAAGGTACTAGTATGAACATATCAACTTTTGAAATTTGAAAATATGAACTAATCCTCAATTTTCTAAATAATCATGCAAAAAACAGAAAAACTAGTCTCGAGGTAAAAACTGAATGAAATATATATTTTTTGGCAAGAATGAAATATATTCAAATTTTGTATATTAGTAAATTATCAGAATTCTAAAGGATGTTGTTAATCATGTAAACAAATATTAAGGTATAATTTTCAAAATATTAGAAACTAGAAGGGTATTATTAAAAATTGGAGAGACTGTGTTTAGATAATCAAGAACAGATCTTTTGATAATGTTGAGCAGACCGCATGACATCGTGTTTCTCCTTGTAGGTTTCTTTCATCAATAAATCAACCCATCACGAGCTCGGAGGAGCCGCCGGTGAGGAAATTCTGGAAGATTAGATCGGCGAATTGGGCTCGTCTTCCACGGATATCGCCGGTTTAGAGTTTCGTCCTCGCATTTATGGATTCGCTGTGAATTTCGGGATTTTAGAGATGACGGAACCTATCTGGTCACACGATCAACCTTCTCCTTGTTCTCCGACACCATCTCCAGAACCTGTGGCTAATTCCCATCGCCAAAGGTCAGAACTTTCTTATTTTAGAAAATTTTCTGTTTATTAAAGCTAAATTATAGAAACTTGGAACAACTTTTGTTGATGTTAAAGAGATCCATCGTTAGATCAGATAACTAGAATCGTTTAGGAGATCGAGTTATGTTTTAAGAAGACAACTTTGTAGGCTATTGATGAATCTTGATTAGTTTCAGCTAGTATATAAGGTTTGAGTGTGCTTGTTCAGGTGTAGGAGCGTCTTCAATTTACTGGTACAGAGAGAGATTTCACCTAAACCGAAGTTTGTGCCAAGGAAACGATGGGGAGTTAACCGATGCGGTGCTGATTCTTCATGCGGAACTAGTAGCGAACCAGTGAGCGAGCTGGGACATAATCTTATTTCATGGTACCTTGCTTTCATTGTTTCCTCAAGCTTCCTTTGTTACGGAACTATCTTCTGTGAATGTAGATTACTTTCCTTGTGTGTAGGGTCGAGGCAGAGTCATTGCAGCATTTATCTGCGAAGTACTGTCCTCTTGTGCCTCCTCCAAGGTCAACTATTGCAGCAGCTTTTAGTTCTGATGGAACAACTCTTGCTTCTACACAGTAAGTATTTATTATAAGTTGTTTTTGTTGTACTATAAATCTTTTCATGAGATTTACTTTGTTTTTTTTATATCATGTAGTGGTGACCACACTGTAAAAATTATTGATTGTGAGACAGGAAAGTGCTTAAAAGTTCTAAGCGGCCATAGGAGGACACCCTGGGTGGTGAGTTAGAGAATGCTATCCTTTCTCTCTTCTGGTCATTGATTTCTCATGGTTACCATAGCTATCTCTAGACTCCCTAATCTCGTCTCATGTAGTGGAATTTGGTGGCTATTTTGTCACTGCCTCATTGGTAAAGTAGATTGGATGATAGGTGCTAACTTTGTTTTTATTTTTGTTAAAAGTGTAGCATGTTGGGCAATGATTTAAACGTTAGCTCACTGCTTATGTTGTTGAGTTTTCTGCAGGTCAGATTCCACCCACGCCACTCGGAAATAGTTGCCAGTGGAAGTTTAGATCATGAGGTGCGCTTATGGAATGCTAAAACTTCGGAGTGTATTAGATTTCATGATTTCTGTAAGTGCTATGCATTTATTATATTTTGTTATTTTTCCTCTTCTGCTTTTTTCCCTCATTTCGTCCTCTTCTTCTTTGCCCAAAACAGATAAACCTATTGCTTCTATAGCTTTCCACGCTGAAGGAGATTTACTCGCTGTTGCATCTGGTCATAAGGTATCGTATTGCTTTTTAAATATCACATGAAGCGCGCCGCATATCCTTTCAGAAAAATATTTGATTAATGCGTTTTTTTTGTAGTTGTACATATGGCAATACGATAAGATAGGGGAGGACTCATCGCCAGCAATAGTGTTGAAGACAAGGCGTTCCCTGAGAGCTGTACACTTTCATCCACATGGGGTCCCTCTTCTCTTGACAGCAGAGGTGAGCTATATATTGAGAAATCGGTTTTTGTTCGGCTACTTTGTGGGCTTACCCTTATCAACTACAAATGGCAGGTGACTGACATTGATTCATCAGACTCCGCAATGACTAGAGCAACATCTCCAGGTTATCTGCGATATCCGCCCCCTGCTATTTTCTTCACCAACACGCAGAGTGGCCGTCGTACTAGTACGGCAGCTGAACTGCCACTTGTGCCATTACCTTACTTGGTTTTGCCTTCATATTCTGCTGATGATCCAAGAATCCAACACTCATCTGGTACTACTGGTACAAGGAATGCACAATCAAGGTTACAGAGTAATCAAAGTTCCAGCAGAACAATGTCTCCTCCTATTCTACCCTTGTCTATGTCTGGTGATGTTGCGGGTTCCATTCATGTCCCAGAAAATTCTGCGAGCAGCACTTTTGCTGCCCAAGCTGGAGCTAGAACTTCGACAACTGCAGTTGATGCCATGGATGTAGATGAAGCTCAACCTATTGGAAGAAATAGAATTCCCAGTCAGGTCTTAAGTCAATCAGACTCACCTGAGTTTGGACAATTACAGCAATTAGTTCACCTCAGAGACAGAGTTTCGTGGGAGCTACCTTTTCTACAAGGGTGGTTGATGGCTCAGAGCCAGGCTGGTGCTAACCCAGGGGTTCTTTCTACTGGTAGTAATAGTCATGCCAGCTCAACTCCTCATACAGGTTCTTCAGCACCTCATTCATCCACAGCCAGTCTAGAGGCTGCAGTAGCGTCATTAGAAATTCCTGGTGGTGTTAACTTATATGGGGTGTCTGCAAGAGGTGACTCCCGGGACCACCGAGTTTCACAGTCCCGCTTTGCAGGATCTGGTTTAGCAGAAGGTATTTCCTCTCGTAACACTCAACACCAAGGAACTGATGCTCAACCTGTGGTAAACAGAATCCCCTCTGAACTGGCTTCTTCAATTGCTGCTGCAGAGTTGCCTTGTACTGTTAAACTGAGAGTGTGGTCACATGACATCAAAGACCCATGTGCTATACTCAAGTCTGACAAATGTCGATTGACAATACATCATGCTGTTCTTTGCAGGTAAATTTTCTCCTTAAATATCGTTGTGCTACTCTTAGATGGTGGTGATGCTAAATAATTTTTATCTTTTTAGTGAAATGGGAGCCCATTTCTCGCCATGTGGGAGATATTTAGCAGCCTGTGTTGCGTGTGTTATTCCTCATACTGAGACGGATCCTGGTTTGCAGACTCTGGTCCAACAAGATTCAGGGTCCCCTACTCGACATCCTGTCACAGCACATCAAGTCATGTATGAACTTCGTGTGTATTCTCTTGAAAAAGAAACGTAAGCGTTACTTCCACCTCACATTTCTCAACTTTTAAAAAAATGGCATATAACAGATCACTGATGAAAGAGTCTCATCTATGTATATACAGATTTGGTTCAGTACTTGTGTCAAGGGCAATTAGGGCTGCACATTGCTTGACCTCTATCCAGGTAAGCTAACTTTAGGGAATGCTTAAAAATTATGTAGGTCCATGAGATTCTCATCACTAATCAATAGGGTAGAGCTGCTCACTGTTTAGTATGATTGTAATGAAATTTTCCGTGCAGTTCTCACCAAACTCCGAGCACATATTGCTTGCATATGGTCGGCGTCATGGTTCTCTTTTGAAGAGCATTGTGAGTGATGGAGAAACAACATCACATTTTTTCACAGTGTTGGAGGTAAACGTTTATGCTTCTGTAGTTTTGGATTGCTAGGTCCAAAAAATTAAACTTTTTGTAGTTGTTATAGTGATTTGCACCTTTTTTTATCTTCCACTATAGATTTACAGAGTTTCAGATATGGAACTGGTGAGAGTACTACCTAGTTCAGAGGATGAAGTTAATGTTGCTTGCTTTCATCCTTCTCCTGGAGGAGGTCTTGTTTATGGAACAAAGGTAACAAGTGATTACAATAATGTGCAACTCTTCTCGGGGCCTCAAGTATACATCTAATAAGACTTCCTAAAATACTTTCCCAGGAGGGGAAGCTAAGGATCTTCCGGTACAACACAGCTGTTGCGTCCAACCTCACTGCACCAAACAGCTCACCTGAGAAGAACCTGGCCGAGGTAGAGTTACTGAGAAGGTTGATCTTCTTGAAATAATCAAAGTTGAAAAAGAGTTTGAAGAGATAATCTTTTAGAGCTAACAATATGATTGTTTCAATTTCCATCCTTGAAAAAAAAATAAACAAACAGGTGCAGACTTATGCATTAGAATGCTAGGCAGAGAAGAATTCAGATCTTGCATCGTGGGCTTATTCCTCTTCCTCAGTTCTTCTGGGTGTGCGATTATAAATCTGAGCTAGCTTTTTTCCATCCACAAGCTGGGTGTTATCTTTTTATACCGTGGAAGGTCGCAACGTTGGATGGCCTTCTCAGTTTGCTACTCAAGTTTGGAGCAGGTTTCTTAGTCAGTTATTTGAAAAGACTGCAGAAAAGTGTTCAAAAAGTTTGTTGTGTTGATGTAGCTTTGTAACTAAGTTTGTAACCACGTTTCTTACTTTGTAAGTTCATCTTTACTTGTTTGACTTTCTTCTCTTACCCCAAAAAGATGTTATGACTGCAGAAAAGTGTTCAAAGAGATGCATGAAAATGCCCAATCAATCAAAACCGCTGCCACAGGATGTTAATTACTCTTACAAGTAGTACACAAGTTCGACGATTCCTTCAAAAGTAAACGTATCCAAAACTGTATAACTCGCTTCTCAACTTGGCGGACTCCATTTTCCGGCGACAAACTCCTTGTAGAACCTGGACCTCTTCGATACAATGTAGAAGACTAATAAACCAACAAAAACAAGAAGAGAAGAAATATAAGTTAACGCAAACAAAACTGAGAAAACAGAGTTCAACATGATAATACAGAAACAAACCTGGGATCTCAGGGATGACCAAGTTGGATTCTTTCAACACGTCATGCAATGTTCTTCGCTCGTTCACTTTAACCATACCAGACGAACCCCTTCCTCCTTTCACTTTTGCCACAGTTCATAAAAAATGTGTGAGCATTTGGAGCGATTGACAATATATAATCAAGAGTTTATGATTCTTACCGTTGTGAGGTGTTTTGGTTAAGCTTGTGTCCTCATCTCCAGTGGTTTCGGCTTGAGAACCTTTTGTCCCTTCTAGAAGATACTGGAGAACTCTACTCCTAGTCAATGGAGTTCCCGAACTCGCCTAGAGAAAAGAAGCTAAGTGAGGAGTTTCAGTAACTTTTCAACGGATCTAAAGCCATTTTAACTTAGATCTTTGGGTGGCGTAGGAGGAGTTGGTTACCTCGTAGTAAAGCTCGATTGCTTCACGCGTGTAATCATGGTTTTTATCCCACGGCAGCGGTGGGCTATCATCTGAAAACATGTTCAGAGCGCTAAGGAGGGACAAGAAACTGAACTGAACAAAGCTAATCAGTGGAAGTTATCCAAAAATGAGTTATTGAAAAAAAGGATATCATATCAAGATGTGTTGAAAACATGTCTGTTTCACAGAAGTCCTCAACAAAGTCACTTGTCATTGCCTCTGCGTAGAGAAGCAGTACAGGCCAATGTAAAATGTTGTTTTGATCCAACACTGGCTTCTTCAGACCCGTGAGTTCCCGGTACATTGCTTTGCCAATCTTAACTCCTCTGTTTTCAAAAGCAGAGAGACAAGCCTGCAGCGAAAGCCAATGGGGAAACTGAATAAAAAATCTAAGCTTTCTATGGCCACCAACCATGTAGATGAGGTGATTCATTAGTCAAACCTTAGCTTCCACTACAGCCCTTGAGACTTGAGCCTCATGTTCTTCTTTCTCTTGCTTCTTCAAAGTAACCACTTTTAGAAGCTTCTTCATATCCTCATTACTCGGGTCGTTCTTGATTCCCTTCTCGCAATAAGACATTGCTTCGCTCAGCAAGTCCAGTGCCATTGACGCCTTTGCAGCTCGATAAACAGCCTTTCAAAGCAATGAAACCCGTCACGAAAACTATCAACAACGAAACCAAGGAGAGTTAAAGGGAGTGCCTTTATACCTTAACGTTATCAGGACATAGCCTGATTGCTTCCTCAGCATCTGTAAGAGCACGGCGATAGTTTCCTAATAGAAGATTAACATGAGCTCGATTCGAGAACAAGATTGAAGTCTCCGAGTCACTTAGAACTCCCTGGTTAATGGCTTTCGTGTAGTTCTCTATTGCTTCTGAGTAATGCTTCTTCCCTTTCCTCACACATTCGTTTCCTTGTTCCTGTGTTTGAACAAGACGTTTAAGCATCAGAGTGATAGATAGATGGTTCAGAACAATGGAAAAAGGAGAGGACTTTACTTTGAATTCGATGGCGGCGGATTCTTTGAGAGCAGAGATAGCTTCGAGGTCAGCCTTTTCGTTCTCTGTCATCGGTTCCGAACCAGCTTCCATCCATAACGCCATTGATTCGCAGCAGAGAGATTGAGCTCGATACTCCTTAAGATTCGATTAACCTAGATGAAGAAGACAGAACCAGAAGAAGAAGAAAGAAGCTTCGAGCTCTTTGGAGGGAGGAGACAGACCGGGGAAATACTATCTCCAACCGAAAACCGGTTCAATCCTAGTGTTCCGGTTCGGAAGTAATAGCGTTCACATGGGCTTTAATTGTGTGTTAGGAGCCTGATGAGTAATTGAGCATTACGAGGCCCAAAATAATCAAACTAAGGCATCTGTCCGAATCGTATAAATAGTATTTTAATGTTGGGATATATGATTAATAACTTTTAGGTGAAGAAGAACTCTCTACCGCCGATGAAACTGAAGAAATGGGCCCTGCAATGGGCCTAATTGAAACCTATCTTTAACCGAAGACCGGTTCAATCCTAGTGTTCCGATTCGACCGAAATAGCTTTCATGGGCTTTAATTGTGTGTTAGGAGGCCTGAGTAATTGAGCATTATGGGGCCTAAACTAACGCATCTGTCCAAAGAATTCGTCACCCTCTTCGTTAACCTGATTTAGGGTTTCTCTCTCTCTCTCTCTCTCTCTCTCTCTCTCTCTCTCTCTCTCTCTCTCATTGCTTGAATCAATCATGGAGACTAGTAAGATGATTTGCAATAGCTGCGACAACGAATCATTCGAAGAAGAAGATGGTTTCTTCTACTGCCTTCAATGCGGCGTCCGAGCTGACGATATAATCGCAACCGCCTTCGACGACGAGGACTTAGCCGGAGACGGTCGCGGCGGAACGTATTCACAGCTCAACACTCGCCGTATAGCAACACAACCAACACAACCTTCACATCCCTCCGAGGAAACGAATCGTTACTCCCAATTTCGCTCTCAGCTCAAATCCGCAAGCAAGATCGCTCAACCTAACGGTAACGGCGACCTAGGAGGGCCAACGGAACCGGAGGATTTTGGAGCTGTGGCGGCTTTGAGTTACGAGGATTGTTACCAACAGACGAGAGAGAGATACGCCAATGGTCTTATAATGATGATAACTTATCAGTGCGATGCGTTGGTTGAGAGATTCAATGTGACGCCGTTAATTATCGGTCTGGTCGCACCTATCTGCTTACGTTTCTTGGCTCTCTCTGGTGCCTTTGATCAAGATTGGGCTGATAATGCTATTCGTGATTCCGAGCTTCAGTCTCAAGGTAGCATTATACTTCTTTTTGAAAAAAATAAAATATATTATTTCTTATGTTTCTTAAAAACGTATGTTTTAGAATTTTTAAGCTTATTGAAAAACATATAAATTTTAGTTTCGAGATACATTATTTTTTGTAACTAGGAGTACTTATTTTAATCAACATAATTTTTTTAAAAAAGTTTACAATTTATTATTAGTTAATGCATTAATTAGTGTTCTTTATTTCATAACTTGATGTTGGGTTCTTTTAATTTCAATTTGTAGAGACAAATGGAGAAGTAAGAGAAGTTAAGAAGCGGCGTAGTAACAGAGACAAAGACGGTTCAGAACATCGTAGCTTTGATGGTAAAAGAGCAGTAATGATATGGCTAAGTCAGCTTAAGAAGTCTCTGCCGTTGTCAAGCTCTCTGGCTATATCTTTCCTCGCTTGTCACAAAGCGGGAGCACCGGTTCTACCCACGGATATAGTGAGATGGGCACGGGAAGGAAAGCTCCCTTACCAATCATGTTTTCTCAAGATTCAAGAACAGATGGGAGAGCGAACAGCTGCGTGTCCCGTGGGAGCTAGCGTCATGTTCAGCCCCGATGAGATTGTTTCTGCTCAGAACTTAGAAGCACAAGCCGCCTCCATTGCTGATGTTATCGGTTTGGTTCTGCCTCCTGTGAATTTCCACGGCATTGCTTTAAACTATCTGAAGCGTTTGTCTGTTCCAGAGGATAAGGTTATTGATCTTGTGCGTCTCTGGGCAATGCCTTCGGAGATATACCTGTCTAGAAGCGAGCACAGGCTTCCCACTCGTGTCTGCGTCATGTCTATTCTTATTGTAGCGATACGGATGCTTTATAACATCAATGGTTTCGGTATGTGGGAACAGAGTTTGGTTGAGGAGTCTAGTGATGATGATGGAGAGTTAATGCAAGTCAAGAAGGCAAGTGAGTTTGACACTAAAGAGCTTATGAAGACCCTTGAAAAGAAATATAACGAGCTCGATGCTGAAACCGCCGCTGATTTTGAAAATGATCTTTGTTCATATTTATCGCACGGGAAAAACGAGATCTTTACTGGATTAGAAGCAGCATCAGCTGATGACACATACAGAACCGTTGGTAAGCTGTGGAATAGTTACCAGAAGGAAGACGAGGAATCTGAGACTCCATCCAAGAGGGGAAGAGACACTACTTGTAGTAATAATGCAAAGTCAATGGATTCATCACCAGATGATGATAATCAAGAAGATAATGGATCCAAGGAGAGAGCGATAAGCAGACTAATGGCAGACATGGGAGAGAACTTTTTCGTCTACATACCGCCACGAGTGAAAGTAAAGAGGCAAGGGTATATTCAATATGTGAGGAAGAAAGATGATGGAGCATTAGTATACGCGGTTCACGCTGATTACTACATTCTTTTGCGTGTTTGCGCTAGGGTCGCTGAGATTGATGCTAGGAATATGCATAGAGGTGTGTTGAGCTTTGAGAGAAGATTAGCTTGGATTGAGAAAAGGATTGATCATGTTTTGCATCTAACTCCAACATCTACTTCTATGAAATGTAAGCACTGTGAGTAACGTTGATTCAGAGGATCAAGATGACGATATGGTTTAAGTCTTGCTGAGGAATATTCGATTCAGAGGAATGTTCTGTCGGTTTTCCAATACCTTTGTATGATGACACAATAGCCATTGGTACCGTCAGAGCCACGGAACAGGGGATCTCTGTTGTCTGTGCAGCTGGTAACAACGGTCTTGTCCACAGCTCGGTTGCAAGCACAGCTCCTTGGGTCTCAACCATTGGCGCAGGCGATTAACCCGGGATTGGGTTACGACATTAAACCGGTGGATTACATCACTTACCTCTGCACTGTTGGCTTCTCAAGATTGATTGATTGTTGTAATTCCAAGTATAAGCTGTATTTCATTTTTCAGGATTTTGTAAATGAAACTACATTTGTTTCTAACTTTCTATCATATAGTGAGCCATGAGCACTAATGTATTGTATACCCTTTCTTCGTTTAATTCTCTATGCTTAATATTTACCCTTGGTTCCTTTAATTTTCTTGTCTAACCAGTACAACAAATTCAAAACTACCTATTAAACCACGTCGTTTTGTGTTTGCTAAGCCATTATTTTACTCTACTAAATAACATTAGTTACAAACGACTCTCATTTTGTGAAAATGGAAATAATGATATTTTGTCAAATGTTCACTTGGTTTGTTCATGTCAACAGCTGATGGCAGCTCAGATTGCCGTTGAACCACTTTCTCAGTAAAATTAATTTATTATGTTTGCAACTGTAACTAATTAACATGGGATTAAACGACCTAAGTGGTTAACAAACTATTAACAATTTGCATCATGATTTTTAAGTGTGGATCGGTGTGGTTTATTGACCACGTCTCTTTTTTATATAATTGTTTGTCTAAGAAAAAAAAAAATATATATGTATTATATATATATATATATATGAAAAGTCAATCATTAAATTCCGAGATCCAAAATGATTTATACAAATTTAGCATAGAAAAGATTGTTTGTGCTATTAAAAGAAAAAAAAAAGTTCTAGAGTAAACGTTATATGTAAATAATATGGCAAGTGGGAACAAGTATGAGTTGTTGTTGAAGGTCATGCTCAGCCACTTCGTCTATGTATATTATATATGCTTTATGTATACTCCCTCTGTTTCACAAAGAGTGTCATTTTACCATTTTTTTACTTGTTACACAAAGAATGTCATTTTAAATTTTCAATGCAATTTATAGCTTCATATTAATTGCAAAATGCATTGATCTTATAAATAAACTTATTTATCTCAAATCTTATTAGTCAAATAAGTGTAATTAATACAAACATAAATACATTTCAATCATTTTCTTAATATGTGTGAAATGTGTCCAAGTGACACTCTTTGTGAAATGGAGGGAGTATAAAACAATTATCATTTAAACGTTGTCTCTCATATATACTACCAAATCACAAATTCGATTGGTTTTTCACTATCATTTATTAATTAAAAAAACAAACTCCATGTGCTTGTATTCCCACTCTTCAATCAATTTGTCACCATAACCTGACTTGACCACGTACCTCTAGATCTACATTTCTCTTGTCTTTTCCATTTCATATATACACAAAAAAAAAACCCGATAAAACAGTTTATGATGTAATTACTTTCAATGGAGACTTGATCGTTAAATATTGTCTCCGGTGGTATCGTTTGAATCCTAGTTAATACTTAATAGGTAATACAGTCATGAACTCATGTAACCATTTACGTTGGAGCATAGTATGTAATGGTTCCCATTAGTACAATGTGTATACTGTATACCATTTATTTTGTGCCAATATAGTCAAAATACTCATGAAAAAAGTAGTCACGTCGTGAAATGCTTTTCGACAATTATAACTCCACTAATCGAGGAGATCAATTGCTCATACACAATCATGCTTACTTAAAATTAGTTTTAATTATCCACATCCTTTTGTTTCTCCCGCATATTAAGCTAAACTTTCATAATTGTGTTCCCCTAATATTTAGAGAAATTCCCTTAGATAGCCTATTTTAAGTTGTTTGTCACAAAAATAGCTTTTAAGGAAGAAAATGACCAAAATGTTTTTTTTAGAAGCTAAAAAATTCATTTATATGCATTTATACCCCTAGGGTTAACTAATTTGGACTTTAGGGTTTAGAGTAAAGGGGTGGGTTTGGGGTTAGGGTTTCAAATTTCAAAAAAAAAAATAAAAAAAAAATCAAAATTTCAAAAAAAAAAAAGTATATTCTGGTCATTTTATTTTTTGAGGGCTATTTTTGTGACAAAAACTTAAAAAGGGCTATTTAAGAGAATTGCCCTAATATTTAAGTGAAAAAACAATTCCCCTAGTATAGTAAACAACGATCTATATATAAAAAAATTGAATATGAATTACAATAACAAAATATTTTAAAATAAATAAAACGCCAAAAAACTCGGATTCAGATTTGTGTTTTTCGTATTCTTAATTGTTATGCCCACCTTGGCTCTTCTCGATCTGCCTATAAAACCCTCTTTACATACACACTTGTGATCAGATATTCTCAAAGATCCAAAGCACTTGTTCTCAAACATGGACCGATCCATCTTTCTTTCTCTAGCACTAGCCTCACTCTTGCTCGGAGTCGTCTCAGCTCGTGACTGGAACATCTTGAACCAGCTCAAAGCACTCGGTTCATCGTCGTCACCAAGCCAAAACGCCATTGTTTCTTCAGGGCTCTCAACCAACCTGAAACGTTACTGCGAAAGCTGGAGGTTCAACGTGGAAGTACACAACATCAGAAACTTCGATGTGGTGCCTCAGGAGTGCGTGTCTCATGTCCAGAACTACATGACGTCATCTCAGTACGAGGATGACGTGGAGAGAGCCGTTGATGAGGTCATCCTTCATTTTGGGAGCATGTGTTGTAGCAAGAACAAGTGTGATGGCATGGACGCTTGGATCTTTGATATCGATGACACGCTTCTCTCTACCATTCCTTACCACAAGAGCAATGGCTTCTTCGGGTAAATCTAGGACTATTAGCTCTCTGGTTTAACCGGTTTGGGATAACCGGGGTTTAATTTTTTCGATTGATCTTTGTTTTTTTCTCTGATGCTTATGGAATTGAAAACAGAGGAGAGAAATTGAACTCTACTAAGTTTGAGGATTGGATAAGGAAGAGGAAAGCACCAGCAGTGCCACACATGGTGAAGTTGTACCACGAGATCAGAGAAAGAGGCATCAAGATCTTCTTGATCTCTTCCCGGAAAGAGTATCTCAGATCTGCCACCGTTGACAATCTCATCCAAGCCGGTTACTATGGCTGGTCCAACCTCATCCTCAGGTACAATTAAACCAGTGACTGAAAACAAATTCTAATCGATTCTTACATTATCTAAACCGAAAAAAACAAAGAAACAATACAATAAGCAGTGAGTAGTTTCATAATTCATATATATAGAGTAAAACTCTATAGATTAATAATGATTGAACTATGCTCTATAAATTAATAATGATAGAACTATGCTATTTTATAATGATATTTTATTAATTTATTGAGTTGTTATTTTACAAAAAAAAAACAATTTTAGATTTATATATTTTTGATATATGTTTTGTGTAAAAGTAAGAAAAATACTTGATTTTATAGTAATATTTGATTAAATATTCTAGATATAAATTTTATATTTTTTTATTCGATTATTTGGTGCATACAAAATAATTATCATAAACCATAGATATATTTTAGGTGTAAGATAACATTAAAATATTTAGAAAAACTAAAGAGATTTCATTATGAATTAAAAATTTAAAACAACGTATAGAATATTTGTTTATATTTATATAAACTTTATATACATTAATTACTATTTGTATTTATATAAATTCAAAACTGGTAAAATTTGTTAATTAATTATATTTAATAAATTATCAAGTATTAATTTATAGAGTTTTTAGTGAATGAAAAGCAGTTCAAGTGTTAAAAAGAAAAATTCTACTCTAGAGGACTAGTGACATACAATACACACCACAGAAGCTAAGGTTGTCCATTCAATAACACCTTCATTAAGTTCTCAATATAATGACTCCAGTTGAGCTAAAAACCGTATTTACACACCCCTCTAGTTATTTGTTCTGGTTTGCTCGAACCAGAATAAACAAACAAACCAATGTACTAAAAGCAGAAAACAAATGCAGGGGGCTAGAAGATGAGCAAAAAGAAGTTAAACAATACAAGTCAGAGAAGAGGACATGGCTAACGAGTCTTGGTTACAGAGTTTGGGGAGTGATGGCAGACCAATGGAGCAGCTTTGCAGGTTGTCCTCTTCCCAAGAGAACCTTCAAGCTCCCTAACTCCATCTACTATGTCGCCTGATCAAAACACAATAAAAAACTTTGGTTTTAGCTTTCACTGTACAAGAAGAAGAATCCATAAATAAGAGAGAACAGTTTTGGTTCTGATTCTTGTTTTTTTTGTCTTTTACTTTTTCGTGTTACATTATATATGAATAACAAATGTTTTTTTTTTCCAGTATGAGCAAATATACTACAGAGATAAATCAAATCAAAATCAGATACAATCAAGTAAAGTGGCAGCACCATTATTTATCTCTGTTCAAAGCTTTCTCCAGCCTTGCCTCAAATGGTGTTGAATGCCAATTCACGCTTTTATCCTGCATTGTCCACAAAAACATGTCATTCTCAAAGAAATAAAAAAGACTCTTGATTGATTATTGCACTCGTAGCTGTTGGTTTTGAAACCGGTCTATGCGTACCTCTCTGTACTTGCTGGTGGTGTTTGGTATTCCCTTGAATGAAGAAGCAGAGCCGCTATCTACTGCCTTTGAGTGATTACCCCAGTAACCACCAACTGTGCCTATAATAGGTGTTTCATCATGACTCTTTCTCGGTGACTTCCTTGGCGTAGATGCAGCCGAGAACTGTTTGATCTCCTCCGATGTCAATGCACATAGTACAGGTCTATCGTCATGGCTGTTTATAACCCGTTTTGAGTAGCTTGTAGACTTGTTTTTCTCGGGTGTGTTAGAGACACTGTTGCATTCACTACCCGTCTCAGATGTTGACAACCATGTTGAAAGGCTAGCATCAACAGTTACTTCTTTGTTTCCATCTTTCTTGGGTTCAACTGTGGAGTTCTGCTTTGTATCATCAGTCTGAGAGTCTGCGCCGAAAGAAAAGGAATCCTTTTTGTCTTCTTGTTCTGAGATGAGGTTAGTGTTCTCCTTTTGAGACTGTTTCTGTATCGTCTTCCCATTGGATTTAGCGGATTTCCACTGAGTGAGATTCTCAACGGGGTTAAGCACTCCTTGAACACTCTCATTAGACCTTTTCAGCTTTGCATCAATCTTAACTCCTGTGGTTTGAGTATGCAGCTTATTATCCTCACTATAAAACTCTTCATTATCTAGATCGCTTTCACCGCAGTACAACTCATCCTCCTCCACTTCATCATCGCTTTCTCTGCAATTCTCGTATCTGTAGGGGTGCGAGGCAACCTCACTGTTCGCAGCAGAAGAAGAGTGATTCAATGATACCACTTCGTTTTTCTCCTCTTGCAAGAGTTCATCAGCAGATTCTTGTAACGCAACGTGTTGATGTGTTTTGACTTTGGAGTCAAAAGTGACTCTCTTCGTAGTAGGACTTGGACTACATCTCTCTTCTACAGCCTCGTCACTGACAAAATCAGCATATGTTGTTAAAGCTAGAACAAAGCTCAAAGCTTGAATCTATTAAGAACAAATCAATCACACTCACCAAATTTCAGTGATTGGAATCACAGAGCTTTTCGGAATCTCCTCAACTGTATCATTGAGATGAACAGGTTTTGCATATCCTACAGAGAGATTCTACACAACAAAAAAACAAAAAAGAGTTTCTAAATTGGATAAACACGAAGATGATGGAAGAGGAATCCAAATAAAAGCTCATGCAAAAATAAAGAAAGTTTTTTCAGGAAAGACTTACATTTGGTCTAGCCTGATCGGACTCTCTACGTTTCTGACGCCGGCGATTCTTCCGGCCACCGAAACAACCCAGAAAGCAACCCATAACTCGAAAACTTTCGTTCGTTGGGTGTTTCAAGGTTTTTGATCGGATATAAATGGGACGCAGTAGTAGTCGCACATCGAAATTGAGGAGGAGCGTGGTAGGGACGATGATCTGATTAGGACTGAGAAGAGAGCGGGGGAAAAAGCGTCAACTTTGGAATTGGGATTTTTAGGGTTTTAATATTTCCTTTATCCCGGATTTTTGTTTTTTTAATATCGGATATTCTATTTTTTTAATAATGTTAATTTGGAATGATAAGGTAACTGACCGTTACACTGCGGACCCACCAATTCAAAGGTCCGGACAGAAGCATTGCAAATTTTTTTCTTTTTGTATATTTTCAATTTCATTTTATAATTTACTGTAAAATAGAATAAAAAGTTAAGTAATAAAAGAAAAATCTCCAATCTCATTTTATAATTTATGGTAGAAAAAATTATGAATTACTAAATTTTCTACTTATTTTACAGTAAATTATGAAATAAAATTGGAGATGTTGCAACAAATATTTCATTTGTTATTTGAGTAACTATCATAGGATGTAACAATGATACAACATTCGCAATGGATGATCTCACTCAAAAATTCTCATCAAATAATTAATTTTAAAAGGAATGACATGAAAGAGAGGATAGAAAAGATGAAGAACATTTCTTCCTCAAAACGATGAACATATTTAAAGAAACTCAGGTGCCATTTGTCTTTTTTTTATTGGTTCTAACTAATAAAATTAATTACATAATTAAATAATTAAATAATTTACAGATACTAAGAGCAGGAGTAACTATGAAAAAACAATCAAATTGTGTTTCTCAATAAAAGTAAAATAATAACATTTATATTTGTAACTATATTTTAATTCTTATTAAACAATTTTACCACTAATAATATCACAACTGTATAAAAGTTTTTTTTTGTGTAGAAGTTTCTTTGCGACCAATCGTTTTCTTATGATTTGTTATTCTTTCTTTCTTTTTTAACAATTTTTGTTATTTTATCATTTGAAACCTACTAAGAGTCTACCACTAATGGTGTCTATCAGACTATGATACCTGAAACATATTTTTTTTGTTTATTTCTCATAGTTAGCTGATCATAGGATGTAACTTATAACCAGCAATGGACTCCAAGAGCCATGTGTGACCAACAAGTCCAGAACAGACTGATGAATCTAAATGACCAGCAAATGATGCAAGACGAGACTGCATCTGATATATATGATTTTACATGATCATGTGACTGAAAGCTCTCCATAAACAGATTCACAGTTTAATCCTGAGTTATCGGATTTAGAGTACTTTCTTTTGATTTTAGAAGCGTAAAATCATCATAACTAAAGGATTCCACACAAATTCGCTTCCTCGCAGCATTGCAAAACTGCTCTGAAGCAGTGATGTCAGTCAGATTGGAGAGAAAACGCAGTTCGTCGGATCGTCTCCGTTCGATTGGTATTTATTCAAGAGTTGAGGACACGTGTACGATCGTTATAAAATGGCGGGAAGAAATGCGGGGAGATTCTCATTTGTTTAAGCGGGAGAAAACGTGAATTAAATAAAGTCCGCTTGTTTGCTACGAAAATTTGAAATATTTTGAATTTGCTAGTAAAAGGCCCAGTAAAGCCCATTAGTTCGTTAGCAAGAAACCCTCTAGATGGCACCGAAGGTTATTGCCTTGCATTATAGCCACGACGTAGGGTTATAATTGGAAAGTTAGGACGCTTCCAAAAACTATTCAACTCTCCACACGCTCGCTCTCTCCTCTTTCCTCCAAAAACTCTGGCGATGAAATGAGACGTTGTAAGATACGACAGCGACCGATGGCAGCGGATTTGAAATCTGTAACGGCTTTATGCACCGTACTCGCCGTCGTTATCTTGCTTTTCCGTGGCGGTGCAGCGGTGGAGGATGAGACCGAGTTTCACGGCGACTACTCGAAGCTGTCAGGTATAATCATTCCGGGATTCGCGTCGACGCAGCTGCGAGCGTGGTCGATGCTCGACTGTCCATACACTCCGTTGGACTTCAATCCCCTCGACCTCGTTTGGTTAGACACCACTAAGGTACGTGATCTTCGTTTCCGCTCTTTGTTTTTCGATCGAGTTCCTTTGTTGATGTGAGATATTGCAACGAAGCAAGTATCATATCTCTTGTTGAGTGATCAGTTTTTCAACGTCGAGGCCTCTTGTTTCCTCGTTCATCTTGTTGAATAAATCATGTTGATCTTTTCTCAATAGAGGCGAAGAGAACAGCTGAATCTGCGTGTTTTTTTTTCCTTCGCGTTTGGTTCACTGAATGCGTTCGACGAATGTGATTATTTGCGTATTCTTAAATCAAAATGTTATGTCATTATATCTGTTGTTGGAGTTACCACTCGTGGAATCTTCGAAATGTTATTCATATGCATTGCGATTCGTGTAGTAGTTCATCGCTGATGGACTTGGTGGATGCTTTTTGCAGCTTCTCTCTGCTGTCAACTGCTGGTTTAAGTGTATGGTGCTAGATCCTTATAATCAAACGGATCATCCCGAGTGTAAGTCACGCCCTGACAGTGGTCTTTCAGCGATCACCGAACTGGATCCAGGTTACATAACAGGTAGTTTCTCGTTTTTTTATCTCTCTTTGAAGTTTCTTAGAATTCAAACTCGTTTTATTGGTGATAGTATTAAATTAGCCTTGGGTTGATCTTCAGGTCCTCTTTCTACTGTCTGGAAAGAGTGGCTTAAGTGGTGTGTTGAGTTTGGCATAGAGGCTAATGCAATTGTTGCTGTTCCCTACGATTGGAGATTGTCCCCAACCAAATTGGAAGAGCGTGATCTTTACTTTCACAAGCTCAAGTTAGTCCTCACCATGCTTATGTATTTTTTCCTTCCTATTTTTTTTTGTAAGCTAAGCCAAGAACTCTGTTCTTCTTCCTATTTTTGCAGGTTGACATTTGAAACTGCTTTAAAGCTCCGTGGTGGTCCTTCTATAGTTTTCGCTCATTCTATGGGTAATAATGTCTTCAGATACTTTCTGGAATGGCTGAGGCTAGAAATTGCACCAAAACATTACTTGGAGTGGCTTGATCAGCATATACATGCTTATTTCGCTGTTGGTACTGGTCGATTATTGTTAAGCTACCATTTTACTTTCTAAGCTGGAGAGTCTCTATCATTACCTAATATCTTCTTCATGTAGGAGCTCCTCTTCTTGGTTCAGTTGAGGCAATCAAATCTACTCTATCTGGTGTAACGTTTGGCCTTCCTATTTCTGAGGTTACCTCTGACTTCCTTTTAGTATCAAGGAGTTAATATCCACTAGGTCTCATAATTCACTTCGAAAGTGTTGTTTTTGCTGATCGAGCTACTGAACTCGATATGGTATATGTAGGTTTTGAATTGGCTAGTTATCAACCAACATATGTGGGTAATATGTTTGTCCTAATCCAACTG
This sequence comes from Sinapis alba, assembly GCA_012274485.2. Taxonomy (NCBI): domain Eukaryota; kingdom Viridiplantae; phylum Streptophyta; class Magnoliopsida; order Brassicales; family Brassicaceae; genus Sinapis; species Sinapis alba. The sequence goes on along the minus strand of MU105624.1, from coordinate 429,401 downwards.
AACTGATGTACACAAATTTAATTTCCATATAACTATGGTAGATTCCTAGTTGAGAAGAAGCCTTTTTACTGAGATCTTTAAACTAAATATTCTGGGGTTTGTTTATTAAATTTATGTGAGATATTGACATGCGCCTCTCATGTTTTTTGTTGGCAAGGCTTCAGGGAACTGCTCGATTGTTGTCCAATTCTTTTGCTTCTTCGTTGTGGCTTATGCCATTTTCAAAGAACTGCAAGGGTGATAACACGTTCTGGACGCATTTTTCTGGTGGTGCTGCAAAGAAAGATAAGCGTGTATACCACTGTACTGACGAGGAATATCAATCAAAATATTCTGGCTGGCCGACGAATATTATCAACATTGAAATTCCTTCCACTAACAGTAAGACTTGGTATATGCATTTTGTTCATTCTCATATCTCGGTTGGTTTATTTAACACAACTCAATTTTTAGGCCGTGATGCGTACCCGTCAGTTACAGAAGCAGTTCAGGCCAATATGACCACCATGGAATGTGGTCTCCCCAGTCTATTGTCTTTCACAGCCCGTGAACTGGCAGATGGGTCTCTTTTCAAAGCAATTAAAGACTATGACCCAGATAGCAAGAGGATGTTTCACCAGTTAAAGAAGTAAGTACATTTTCCTATGATGACGAATATTTCTCATTAGTCATCACTTTTTGGCTCCTTGTACTTCAAGTTCTTTTTTTCATCTAGATATTTATATCAACTGTACATATTCTTTATCCTTCTTAATATAAGAGAAAAATGTGATCAGAGTTCTTGGTTTTGACATTCAATGGTGCTCTCTCATTAACGTTATGGAATATCTATTTTGCTTGCAGTTATGAACTAAAAGGGATGTATTTCAGATTGATTTTCACATTGAACATTTATTCTCTCTGTAGTTTATTTAAACGCGGCATAGACTAACATGTCAAATTTATTTGCAAATCTTTGTCAATCTTCAAAGAAAAATATATTTAACATGCCAACTATATTTTTATAGGTTGTATCATGATGACCCTGTTATGAATCCTCTGACTCCTTGGGAGAGACCACCTATAAAAAATGTGTTTTGCATATATGGTGCTCATTTAAAGACAGAGGTATGACTACATTCTCCAAATGACATAGTGTATCTGTTCTGTAATTATATTCCCTGCTTTGTTTTTGCAATATTTATTTTTGTTTGTGCTCTTATCTTCTCCGTTGCATCCTAAGCTTTTAAACGTTAAAGATACTAAACGTATGAAGATGTATTAGGTTGGTTATTACTTTGCCCCAAGTGGCAAACCTTACCCTGATAATTGGATCATTACGGACATCATTTACGAAACTGAAGGTTCCCTCGTATCAAGGTAAATTCTCGCAATGGCAGCAAGTAAAACAGGATGCAAGGCTTTATGTATCAGTCTAGTGGCGTATTATTTCATTTGCATCAGAAAGTTGTTACATAACTAAAATTTCAGTAGTCTTACTCATTTACACAGTCGATCAGCGGGTACGAGAGGGAAGAGATGTGACATACTTGCATGAAAATGGCACTAACATCAAATATTAACTCAGTTTTTCACTAGGAGTAGTCTTCCTTTTTATTTTTATTTTTTTGCTTTAGAAACCGTAGACTAGCTCACATCTTCACGCTGCAATATCTGCAGGTCTGGAACTGTTGTTGATGGGAACGCTGGACCTATAACTGGGGATGAGACGGTAATCTCAGAAGTTGTTTCGAATAACTTTGTAGGAAAGCTACTGAAGACCAATAATATAATATTGCTTCTGGTTGACTGCATGTTATGTATTATACTGCCGTCTCCATATATTTCTATTGATAAACAAATTTATCTGTTATAGGTACCTTATCATTCACTCTCTTGGTGCAAGAACTGGCTCGGACCTAAAGTCAACATAACAATGGCTCCCCAGGTACTCTTCTCTAGTTCCCCTCCTCAAGACTCAGTGTGTCTTGTAAAATTTTCTATCTTACACTTAAAAGTTTCTATATCTCAAATTGTATAGATAAAAAAAACATATATTTGTACGTATATACATAGCTAAAAGAAACTTTCATTGAAAACAACAGCCAGAACACGATGGAAGTGATGTGCATGTGGAATTAAATGTTGAACATGAGCATGGGTCAGACATCATAGCGAACATGACAAAAGCACCAAGGGTTAAGTACATAACCTTCTATGAAGACTCTGAGAGCATTACAGGAAAGAGAACTGCAGTCTGGGAGCTCGATAAAAGTGAGTAACAAACATATCACTTTTGACTTATTATCAAAGTATCATGCATTGGTTTTTGACTAATCATTTGTGTGCAGCAAATCACAGGAACATTGTTAGATCCCCAGTTCTGATGCGGGAGTTATGGCTTCAGATGTGGCATGACATTCAGCCTGGTGCAAAGTCTAAATTTGTTACCAAAGGTTAACAAAAATATTATTGGCTGCTCTATCACTTTTCTATTGCTTCTGGGTTTCAATATAGATACTGTGTTTCACAGCCAAGCGCGGGCCACTTAGAGATGCCGATTGCTACTGGGATTATGGGAAAGCCTGTTGTGCTTGGCAAGAATACTGTGAATACAGGTATCCACTCTCATCTTTCATGCAAAGTTTCATATCTATTACTCTGAAATCAGTAACTTTACTGATTTGGTTTGATGTAAATATCGTGAACCTGATGCAGATACAGTTTTGGGGATGTTCACTTAGGACAAAGTTGTAGGTTGAGGAACACATCTTCGAATATGCTGCTCCAGTACATATAGATTTTCCTCCTTCAGGTCACATTCACAAACAATAATTACCTTTTCTTTCTCACATTCCAAGCTTTACACCAAAACTTAAACCAGTTTATTTTCAACTGATTTTTTTTTCTCTTCTTAAATTTGTTACAGCAAAGGACCATTCCTTACCCTCCCTCCCTTTTTCAAAACATTCAATTCTTGTTGCTCTCTGTTTTTGCTACACATTTGCCTTCTCACGCAAAGGTATTCTTTTGTGATTTTATTTTCTCTCTCTTATGAGCATATGCTCAATTGGTTACTGTTAGAGTGCAGTACTACTTTGCAATTTACGGATAAGGTAGTTAAATCCGTATTCAAAAGGTACATTTGTTAACTACATCAGCTTTTCGTGTTTACAAAACCGTTTACGTTTCCGGTTGCGTTTGAGTTCTCAAGTACTTGATTGTTTCAAATGCAAGCATTTGAGTTGGCACTCAATCATAAACACGTTATTCTTTTATACAATTCTTTTATCTTTATATATGTTAATATGTTACATAAGCAAAATTTATTTATATAAAAGTTTAACTACAACAGGTTAAAGCAATTGTTTATAAATCATATAAACAAAAGGTGTGAATTTTTTACTAGTTATGGGTTTTACGTTTTTGACAAGAAATTAGGAATGGGGAAAAGCGTAATTAGGTGGGGGAATTAAAGTTCTCAGTGGTTTGATGGTTTGGTTGAGCATGAGTTTTGAACCTTTTATACGAGTCTGTACTTTATATATCGAAAATTAAATGTTTTGTCAATTTTTATGGTCCCTCTCAAACTGGGGTCCTTTATTTTATTTTTATTTTACCCCCAATTTTGCCACCCTTATTAATTATAGATATGCATTATTATCGTGTTATTATTTTTTTCCAATTTTGTTTTTGGTATAAGTATGGCATTCTCCTTCCATTTAGATGGATGAAAGGTGGCAAACTTAATGCCAAACTATCCAACACCTAACAAATTGCATAACCTCAACTCTACCAGAATAATCTCTCTTATAGTTTTTTTTTTGTTGTTGTTTAATAGCTCTTTGTTAGCTATGCAAGAATAAAGGTGACAGTTGTATGAAATCTAAGCGAGTTGTAAATCTCCACGCCATTTTTCGGTTTTATCATTATGCTGACAGTTAATTAGAATTAACTTCTTCATATAGATCTAAATAAGATAATTTATTGAGAAATTCCCTTAGATAGCCCATTTTAGGTTGTTTGTCACAAAAATAGCTTTTAAGGAAAAAAATGACCAAAATGTTTTTTTTAAAAGCTAAAAATTTTATTTATATGCATTTATACCCCTAGGGTTAACTAATTTGGACTTTAGGGTTTAGAGTAAAGGGGTGGGTTTGGGGTTAGAGTTTCAAATTTCAAAAAAAAAATAAAAAAAAAATCAAAATTTCAAAAAAAAAAAGTCTATTTTGGTCATTTTATTTTTTGAGGGCTATTTTTGTGACAAAAACTTAAAAAGGGCTATTTAAGAGAATTGCCCTAATTTATTTCCTGTGTGATTATATATGTTAGTTAGTTAATTTAGTATATATTTATATATTTGCAAATATGTATGATGACTACATCCTACTTGTCAATTGATTGAGGTTGAGCCTTACTGTTATTAATGTCTAAGTTATTGTGATTTATTATTGTCACAATAGTAAGTGGTTTTTCATACAATCCAATTTTAATTGGAGATATTATATTTTAAAAAGACAAACTAGTTAGAAAATATATAAGGAATTCAAAATCTAGTCATTAAAGTGTGAAACCCATTAAAAGGTTTATCAGAATAGTAAAGTTTTAAAACTAATTTGGTCATTTCTTGAATTCGGTTTCTCTCCATCGTTGAAAATTTATAAAGTTTAGGTGCTAATAAATAAATGAAAAGTAAACGAGGAAAAAGTCTAATATTAATCAATTTTCTTTTCGCCCTTGCATTTAGCGTGTTTGCGCGTCTCTTCATTTGCATATAGCCACAAATAGAAAGAGAGAATTTCGATTTTGTGTTATAAAGCTTGATTAATAAAATTTAATAGCAGGTATATAAATGTGATCTGATCAATACATATATTTTATGAACTGACTTCGTGCTTTGATCAAGCCACATTACCGAGTAACAAAATCATTTAGGAAAGAAGATCTTCATTCTTACTATAAAGATAATCATTTTGAATATTTATTGGTATACAAAAAAATACTTCTTCATGTATAATTTTACAAATTAGTTTCTGCTATTCCTGTAGTTTCGATATTTAATCTTTATGCCAAAGAAGCCAAATTTCAGTTATATATTACTTGTAATCCTACTAGCATTAGGAGTGACAAGAGTAACAAAAAGGATAATTCAGTCATTTATTTTCGATGGTGACCCAAAATTGAAGAAACGGTAAAGCAAAATTAAGGGTAGTCTAGTCATTTTGTTGAGTGGTACTTTGGTAATTTTGCAAAACGCCAGGGGGCATCCAAGCCTCCAGCCTCTATAAATTGTCACAACATACCCATTCCCGTGAACTTTCTTTTATCCCTTCTCTTTCTAACTTTCTCTCTCTACTTCCCTCTCTATCTCTCTTGCTACGTTTGTATTTTCTCTCTCCAAGAAAATAAATAAGTTCTCTAATTTTTTTTATTTTTTCAACCTAAGATTTTGATTTTACTGTTTTACGGCAGTAATATTTTATTTTTATTGTGTTGAGTGCTGACGTGGCATGCAACCAATAAAAAAGCACCATGAACACCAAAACTATGCGTCTTCCGCCACGTCGCGTTCAAACGCCAGACAAGCGCAAAGAAAGAGACGGCGTTATATCCTCCGTCGTCCAAAAGCCGCCGGAAACCTCCGCGAAGAAGCTTCCTCCGCCGCAGAATCTTAATCGTCCGCCGGTTAATTCCATTACTAATAAATCTGTAATCGCAGCCGAGCCGGTCGGCTCGAACCAGCTAATTTTAGCGGGTTACTTGAGTCACGAGTTTCTCACCAAGGGCACACTCTTCGGGGAGCAATGGGATCCGGCTCGACCCCAAGCCGGTCAGACCGAGTCGAAGAAGTTGAAACGGAGCCATATTGCTGAGTCGGCTGAGGAAACTGAGCCGAAACGGAAGAGGTATGTGGAGGTTGCTAATCTTCTACGGGCAGACGGGGCCCACCTGCCCGGTATCGTCAATCCTGCCCAGCTTGCCCGTTTTCTAAACCTGTGATCGGTGTGTACACGTGTAGACAGATCATTGGTCGGTCGTTTTGGCAAGCAGTACAGCTCTAAAACGGGAACATATCCCTCTCCTCTCTCTCTCTCTCTATATCCATTTTTTTTCTTCTTTCAAATGTCTTTAAATCATCTCTGTGTAAAGCTGAATCTCGCTCTCTCTTGATCGTCTTCCTTGAGATTGATCGAGAAAGTTTAGGGTTTGTTGTGAGGTAGATGTTCTCATGTCTTTGTACATCAGACATATCAGCTAGCCAATTGATTAATATTCTCTCAAGTTTTAATTTAATTTTTTGTGAATTTTTTTTAATGGTGAATCGTATGAATCCGATCCATACACGACGCAAATTTATGATAAAATATTATCTGGATTATTCAATTCTGTCGATGATGATGATGATAGTGATTCATATAGAGGTGTTTGTCTATGTAGTTGCAGAGTACACATGATCACAATCTTGCTTTTTGAGCTTCTTAGTTGAAATTCGGTTTGGTCTTCAGTTAGTAACATGATTGTGTTTGGAGCATAGATCGTTTTATGGCTTAAGTAAAAAAAAAGGAGAATAGAAGTTGAAACTTAAAACATGTCTCTGTTGGATATGCAGTAAGCAGAGGGCTGAGTCGTGACTCGTGACCATGAGATTAATTAACACCAATAGCTGTAGGCAGAGGCAGAGAGTACTTGCATCACATACATACAAGTCTTTCCTTATTCCGTCAAAGCTTTTTCCTTTTCTGTTGCACCCATACGGCAACATCCCATTTGATACGCTGTAAATGAATGAATCCAATACTTTTCTCATTGAGACGACTCCAGGTGACGCGTTCATGGTATGTAGAAAAGCTTCCAGATCTTCCTCCTTGGTTCCATTACACTTCATACGTGCTCATCTCTTCCACTCCTGCTGCAACTGAGATCCCCTCAGTGCTACTCTCCAGCCCAATTGTAATATTCTCTTACGCTTTGGTGTATTTGACAATGCCTCCTCCAGTCACTTCTTTGATACGTCTTTGCTCGTGATCGCATAGGAGCCCCTCTTCATCGCATAGCCCCTTTCCTGGGAGAACATCCACAATAGATTTAGTGGGCTTCCAACACCTATTTGGCCGAGTATCTTTGATCATCTCTAGTATGAATGATGTTAGGTGTTGTAGATTCCATTTTAACACACGGAATGTAATGAAGTCATGATCTCTCCCTCACGGCAAAACATAAACTAGTACTTTTGCAAATTTCACCAGCTTTGATATTCTGGCTCCTGTTATTTAATAAGCTCTAACTATTATTTTACGAGTTGTTAGTCTCTGAACAGAACAATCTAAATATGAAAAAAAAAAAATTTATTTGTATCAATTAGTGGTTAATAATTGATCTGTTTTTACTAACAACTGCTGATTCTCTTTACAGGTTTACCAAATTAAGATTACATTTACAGAACAAATACGTATATATCAATTGTTTTAATCCACTTTCAACTTGATGTCGTTCACTTAGTTTTTTGGTTGTTTTTTTCCTCTACTTTACTACTTGAATATCTGGAAACCAAACATTTTGTTTTTTTAGCTCTCAACATTCTCTTCTTTCTTTCTTGTTAATAACTGAGTATCTTAATTTCATTCGTTTTTATATATTTCAGAGGATTAAAGAGACACGTACATAATAGCAGCGTCTTCTTCTTCCTCCTTTTCTTTCTTCGTGACTATTTTAATTTGGTTTGGCAATTACATTATGTCGAACTACAAAATGAAGAACTTCTTGAAGGGTCTTAGGTACATTTCTCAAATATTTGGTGAGTTATTATTCATTTTTTTTGTGAATATTAGTTATTGAAATATTGCTCTTTGTATTATACTATTTTGTTGCTCAAAAGAAAAAGAAGTAATACCCAAAACTAATAGTATTAATCTTTGTCAAATTGCAAAATGCAGAAAACGAGAGAGAGCCAGAGATGCAAATTGGAACGCCAACAGATGTTAAGCATGTTGCACACATTGGTTGGTATGGAGGTTCTGTCAATCAAAACTCACCTAGCTGGGTATTTACATGTTTTTCTCTATGTTTTGTTGTATAACGATATAGCATCATTATAAACTAAGATCAATATATATATAGATGAATGGTTTTAAAGCATCGGGTGGATATGCATCGACGCCTCTAGGAAATTATATCATAGAGGATGCCTCTTGCATTTCTGAAGGTAACTCTAATCATCATATCTACCTAGTTACGTTGTAGCTTAGTTTAACACAAAATTTATTTCAATACATCTCTTACAAAACATTATCTAATGTGCAGACTCAACTCGATCACGTGACATACCAAGACATCCAAGATCGTCGAGAGACGATTCGAACAATGTGGATTCACCAATAAAAGGACGACGACCACGACGTGGAACCTTAAATTCTAGTGGGAATCCAAAAACTTCACGGAGATCAAAAGAAACTTGTCATAATATTCCTCAAGATGGTTCTAAAAAATCTCGTCGAAGAAGATCCAAGGATTGTGCAAACGGTGGATCGTCAAGATCGTCGCGTAGAACATGTGGATCACAGACAGAATCTATTACGTCTGATGCAGAATCAATGATAATTAATCTCTAGTGGTGTTTAAGACGCAAGACATAAGTGTGGTCTATAAACTATATATATCATATAGCTTTGGTTGGGTTGGTTACTATATATATATATATATATGATTCATACATGATCAGTTAATAATCGCAGCTGATTATAATCATGTTTTAGAGAATGTAATCATCTTATAATAAGCTATAATCATGTTTTAGAGATAGTAATTACGGTGTCACAAGGTTAACGTGCTGCAGTGATGTATTTTATTTTGGTTAGGATATTAAAAAACAGATGATGAATAAGAGAATAAATAATCAAGCATCGTTTTAATGTTGTTTGTGAATATTTAGTATAAAATAGTTTTTAACCTGCCTTCATTGTATGCATGTGCACACGATCGTCCAGTTGCAATAGAAAATTAGGTCTTTTTTTGTATATTTTAGCATTTAGCCATTTGTCTTGGTCAACGTCAACAATTTTTAAATCAGAAATGTTTATCAAACCGATCTTAACCGGATAAATAACCGGAAGATATTCGCGGTTTAAACATTATGAGTCTTCACCACGGAGGAGGGTGTAGACAAGAGAATCCATTAAATCCGGGATTTTGAATTCAATTGAGTCTTCTCTGCGAATGCGACTTCTAGAAAACGTACACACACGGAAAGCGTTTACGTTAACAATCCGAGTTTCTCGCCATTGTTTTCTCTGCAGCTCACTGAGTGAGAGCTCTTCTTCTTCCGAGCACATCACCCGAATCTTTCGGCGCCAGTTTTCTCTTTCTCACGACACCTCTCGTGGTGATAATGTCTACGGCGAGTTTGTATCGGAGGTTCCTTCCTTCTCCACCGGCGATAGATTTCGCTTCCGTTGAAGGCAAGGTGCGTGCTATCATGGTTTTCTGGGGTTTTAGTGTTATCTATAATGCTTGTGGTTAGAGACGATCATTGTTGTTCGTTGATTGACTTATAGATTAGATCTGAGTATGTGAATTAGTGACATGAAAAGATTTATTTTATTTATCTTTTTTTGTGAAAATTTTCAAGATAGTTCATTTGACGATCTGTCACTGAGGACTAAACTCAAACGAGACTCTATGTCAGTGCCTATAAGTTTTTTTTTTTTTTTAAAACCTAACTGAAGAGTTTGAAAAATTGTATTTGTTGATGCAGAAAATCTTCAACGAAGCGCTTCAGAAAGGCACAATGGAAGGATTTTTCAGGCTGATTTCTTATTTTCAGACGCAGTCTGAGCCTGCTTACTGTGGGTTAGCTAGTCTTTCCATGGTTTTGAATTCTCTTTCTATTGACCCTGGACGAAAATGGAAAGGTATATACTTCAAATTTTCATGACTTTTAGTGCTTAGAAGATCACTTTTGGTGGTGGGTTTGTTGACCTTTTTTGTGTTTTCTCGTAGGACCTTGGAGGTGGTTTGATGAATCAATGCTAGAATGTTGTGAGCCGCTTGAGATAGTGAAGGATAAGGGCATTACGTTTGGAAAAGTTGTATGTTTGGCTCATAGTTCAGGTGCTAAAGTCCAAGCTTTCCGTACTACTCAGAGCACTATTGATGATTTCCGCAAATACGTGTTGAAATGTTCCACTTCTGATAATTGTCATATGATCTCAACGTATCATAGAGGAGTTTTCAAGCAGGTACAATCTTTTTGGCCTAAACTGTGTACCTCAATGTTTTTACAAAGTTTTTTTTGATATTGCTATAAAGTTTCATGTTGATTGTGATTTTAATAACTCTGGTTGCAGACTGGAACAGGCCATTTTTCACCTATTGGTGGCTATAATGCTGAAAGAGATATGGCTCTGATTCTTGATGTCGCTCGTTTCAAGTATCCTCCTCACTGGATTCCTCTTAAACTTCTTTGGGATGCCATGGACAGTATTGATGAGTCAACAGGGAGACATAGAGGGTACACCATCGTTTTTTAAGGCTTTTCTTCTATGTAATCGTCTTCTTTTTTACTGAATTAGCTTTTCCGGTATTCTGCTTTACTTCCAGGTTCATGCTTATATCTAGACCCCACAGAGAACCAGGATTACTCTATACTCTGGTAAGTTTAATGTCATGGTGCTATTTGTAGTTACTGCTAGTTTGTCTTGAATTCTTTCACATTCTAGCTGTTGTCTGTGTTCTTATTTCTAATATATCTTCACATTATCGGCGACAATCAATCACTTTCTTACGTTTTGATGGGAGTGTGAACTTTTAAGAGAACATTCTTTTTCCAAGTTTGAGTGAGTGATGATTTCTAGATTATCTATTTCAGAGTTGTAAGGATGAGAGCTGGACCAGCATAGCAAAGTATTTGAAGGAAGATGTACCTCGTCTTGTAAGCTCGCAACATGTTGATACAATTGAAAGAATCTTAGATGTTGTATTCAAATCACTTCCGTCAAATTTCAACCAATTCATCAGATGGATGGCTGAGATTCGAAGAACAGAGGATATAAACCAAAATCTCAGCTCAGAGGAGGAATCAAGGCTCCACCTAAAGGTACTTTCTTGTTGATTTTGCGCCCGAGTTAAGTTTTCCGTGTCTATATCCCACCAATTAATTCATCACCGTTTTTATGGTTCGTAAAACTGTAGCAAGAGTTGCTGAAACAAGTGCAGGACACTGAACTGTTCAAGCACGTGGATAAGTTTCTGTTCTCTGTGGGTTACGAAGACAATCAGTCATATGTTCCTGCCAAGGCTGATTCTCAAGGATCTGAAATCTTATCTGAAACAGAATCAGATGAGTCTTGTTGTTCGGAAACTTGTGTGAAATGCATCAAAGGTATGTTGGTTCTTGAACTTTGGGGGTATCTTGCTAATATTCACTGATTGGTGGTACAAACGACCATGTCTGAATACTGACTGATGATGTCTCCATAAATTGAGTTCTGATTAATCTAGCATGTGATTTATACAACGCCCTTCATCATTTTCAAGGTAGATTTCAATAAAATGTTGGTTTGTAATTTTTATGCTTTGTTTTATTATTTCCCATCAAAGGTGTTGGTGAGGATAAAGTGAAGGGTGTAGCTTACCCATCAGGGAACGATGTGTTCACTGCTCTTCTGTTGGCCTTACCTCCACAGACATGGTCAGGTATCAAAGACCAATCACTTTTGCAAGAGATGAAACAGCTCATTTCAATGGTTAGCTTCCCAACTCTGCTTCAACAGGAGGTAAAAATAACTAATAAGCCAACTCTGTGGATTGCCTCATGAGGCTAAAAATAAACTAAACAAAACAAGTAGTAGAAAAAAAAACCACACTTATATTTGTTTTATATGGTATTGGTTATACTACAGGTGTTGCATCTACGACGCCAACTTCAGCTGCTAAAAAGATGCCAGGAGAATAAAGAAGACGAAGACCTCTCTGCTCCTGCCTTAATATAACATTCTTACACTAATCACTCTCATTTTTTTCCTTTCTCAACAACCATCAAAGCTTAAGCAACCATTGAATGTCTAATTTTATATCCTTCTCACGGTCTCATGCGAGATCTGTTTGTATCAGGTAAAAAAGCAATGTACTAACTATTTCACCATCATCACATTGCTATATACTCCCTCCGTTCCACTAAAATGGAAGTTTTAGACATTTCACACAGTTTAAGAATATTTTTACAATAGCAAAAATAATTTTTGTCTCTTTTTATAATTACAAAACAAATAATATTATTTAATTGTTTCTTTTAATAATTAATAAGGATAATATAGATAAACAAATAAAAAAGTTATATTGGAAACTACAAACTTCTAACTTCATGAAACAAAAAAAAATCTTAAAACTTCTATTTTAGTGGAACAGAGGGAGTATATATCACTGTTACGGTCATCATTGTTTCACCACTACAATCTGCACTTGCCAAAGACTTACTTTTACCATTCCAAGAAAGCGATAATGATTGTTTTCGTTTCTTAATGTTAACCGTATGATTAAACTTTGTTGATGATCTTTGCTAATTGCCTAACAACAATGTCGTTGTAGTATAGTGGTAAGTATTCCCGCCTGTCACGCGGGTGACCCGGGTTCGATCTCCGGCAACGGCGATTTTTTTTCCCATTGTAAAATTTAATTGGGCTTGTGCTTGTTTGGGAGTCCAATATCAATGCTACTCACTTACTCTATTCGGCCTAGAAAAACCCAACATCTCAGAATTTTTCTTTGTTGGCCCCTTTACTTCCTTGATTCATCGTTTTTCATTCTATACATAGCCTCTAAGACCAAGTTTATCGCGGGACTTTAAAGGGTTTTTAAAGATAATGACTGATTTAATTAAATCAAAAGAAAAGAAAAACCAGATTACCGATCCTTAGTGAAGGGTTTTAGAAATCGGTTTTCACGCAGGTTATTAAAACACGTGTCAGCAGCTCTGTTTTTTTTTTTTTTTCTACTTCTTTTCTTTCTTTTTTTCTACTTCTTTTCTTTCTTTTTCATTTTCCAGTCCATTGAGCTTTTGGGATAAAACAAAAATTAGAAAGATTATGAGAGCATGTATCATACTCCATAATATGATAGTAGAAGACGAACAAGATGGATATACTCAGTTTGATGTTTCAGAGTTCCAACAGGAAAAAGACAGCGGAAGTTCACATGTCGATCTCGATTTTTCTACAGATATGCCTACAAATATTGCCAATATGATGAGTGTTCGAACTAAAATTTGTGATAAACAAATGCATCAACAACTCAAAGATGATTTGGTTGAACATTTATGGAGCAAATTTGGATGTGATGAAGACAACAACTAAGCTCGGATCTTTCTTTCAATTTTTTTTTTTTCGTTTCTTTACCCTTGTTTTTATGTTTTAATTTTCCAATCTATGTTTAAAATGTTATCTTTATTATGTTTTATTTAATAAATAAATTTTATCTTTCATAAAAAAAAATTAAGAAACCCAAATTAAGAAACTACCGTTGTAGGTTCAAAATTAAGTGACTCTTAATTAAGATCCTTACATAACATTTATTAATAAAAAAATCAAAAAAGTGTACTTAAGAAACTAAAAGAGATCCTAGGAATGTTTATGCTCTAAGTTCTGGGCCAAAAGTGTTTTACATATACATAACCAGACAACAACATAAACTGTTTCAAAGTATATAAATCGTTGGAACTGTATTATCTGATATATCTTTTAAACACAGATTCTCTTCCGTTTAATCTGTGTTTACTTGTCTTCGTTTGTATAAATCTCTTTCTTTGTATGTTTTCATGACTTTCGAAAGGAGAGAAGCTCGAAGCTCCTCCTTAACGGATCTTCCCTTGTGTTTCTAGCACCACGTGAAAGAGTCGAGCTCTTCTTTGATTCATATCCTCCAGGTTGCATTCTCTGGCTCGTTGAAGCCATTCCACCGCCGCTTGAACTAGCCAGACGGCTAGAGGATCTGCTATCACTCGGTCCTCCAGCTGAACTTGGACGAGAGCTCGAAGCCATTGCTCTCCTTGAAGAGCTTCCGTTTCTTGACGAACTGCCTCTTCTTTCTGACTCACCACCACCACCACCACCACCCACCTGTGAAAAACATACAAATCTATGAGAAAGTTTTCTTTCTAAAAAAATTAAAGAAGATTTTTTACAGGTATGTACTTCATCAGAGTTTCTTGAAGCAGAGCGATCACGTGGTGTTACATGTCTTCTCGAGAAAGCTTCAACCGCACCTGATAACCTATTCCCAGCAGTTCTCTCTGGTTTACCAGCGGTTAACTCCGGTTTTGCAGTTGAATTATCCTGGAAACACAAAAATATTATACATTCTTTAAAATTAAAATTATAAACTTATTTCTCCGACGAATTAATAATTTCAAAATTTGTTTCTCTCTGAACGAATAATCACCCATAGTCCATGATTTTAATTGGTTTATTATTAACCAAATAATTTTAAACCGGCTAAACCAAACCAAAATTCATTTCGTAAACTAAGATTGTTATACCCGTGTTCTTGAACTAGAACCAGTTTGCGGATGCTTCAAGACTGTCCAGTCAAATACATAATCAAACTGATAACCTGACATAATGAAAGAACAAAAGAAAAGCATTAAGAAACTGGAGACACAAAGGGTTACTTGGTAGAATAAGAATGTGTGGTAAGAACCAACCACCTTCTCGGATAAACAAGTCTCTGAATAGCCTCTTGAGGTAAGAGTAATCAGGTTTATCATCAAACCGTAGAGACCGGCAGTAACGGAAGTAAGAAACGAACTCAGACGGTTGGTTTCTACACAGAACCTGTTCTTCACATCCAATGCTTTTAAGTGTCATTACAAGCTTTTCGAAAAAAGAAAAACATCACTGTGGCAGATGTTCACATATACCTCTATAGGAGTTGAGACTTTCTTCTCACTTATTCTGTCATACTTCTGCTTCCTTGTCCCAGCTTTTAATCCCTGCCATGGTAAGCTGAAAGCAATGCAATACATCAAAAGGGTTCAACATTTGTTGTTACAGAGAGAGGTGTGGAAGCTGTAAGACTGTTACCTTCCTTTGAGGAAATACATAAGCACATAACCAACTGCTTCCAAATCGTCTCTTCGGCTTTGTTCTTTTGACAAGACACATGCCAGTATCAGAACTGAATGGTTTCTAATATAAGATTCAATAGGAAGAAACACTTACCTACTCCAAGGTGTGTGTTGACACTTGCATACCGAGCTGTTCCAGTGAGGTTTTTGTTTTCTCTGCCCCCATAAAGTTTACTCTTAAGCTGCATTACAATAAGAAGAGATGCATGGAGTAATGAAAATCAAATAACCTGTTGTTACCTGTAAGGAATGTGCCTGTGAGTCTGAAGGTCTCTGTATTTCTTCCCCAATCCAAAATCAATGATATAAACCTATGGTATCAGGAAAAGCAAGTTTCACTATATAATTATGCTTTTCAAGATATAGAATCAGTCAAACTTTGCTGCTAAGAAGTTCACATTCAAGAGCAGTTAGCACAATATCTCAGAGATGATACCTGGTTTGCTTTGCGTCCGAGGCCCATTAAGAAGTTGTCAGGCTTAATATCACGGTGAAGGAAACCTCTAGTGTGCATATACTCGACTCTGTTAATCTGAAACCATGGAAAGAAGACAATTAAACATGCTTTTCGTTTATGGTCCCAGATAATATGAATGTACTCTCACAATTTGATCTGCAAGCATGAGAACGGTTTTCAAAGAGAGTTTTCTGTTGCAATAGTTAAACAAGTCTTCAAGACTTGGACCTAAAAGGTCAATAACCATAACATTGTATTCTCCATCAACTCCATACCACTTGATGTTAGGAATACCACCTTCATCAAATAGCAGAAGAATAAAAATTTAGGATTGAAATGGAAGAGTAGAAATGCAATTTTGAAAAGATTTACAGAAAGAGACTTTACTTCCTCCTTGAAGCAACATATACAATTTGGACTCATAGTGGAGCTGGGGATGCTTGGTCTTGACAGATTCCTGAGACAAAAAAAAAAAAAAAGCAGCAAAATCAGAAGCAAACAAAAGAGAAGAGACATCATCTTCTTTATGACATTAATGTTTATAACAAAAGTCATCATCATCAAACACTCTCTGTCATTAAAAAGAGGTTGCTTACCAGCTTAACAGCAACTTCTTCTCCTGTTTGGACATTTACACCTGTAAACAAGAATAAAACTTGAAGAATCCAGCAATGAGATAAAAATCAAGAAAAGGATTTATCTTTTAATTAATTAGTTACCAAGATAAAGCTCTCCAAAGGATCCACTGCCGATTTTTCTGCCAAGTTTGAATTTCCCACCAATCACAAGATCCATTGATTTCTTTCTCTCTAACAAAAGCAAAAAAAGTCTCAGACTTTTCTCAAATTCAGACAACTCTCAGAGACAACATAACTGCTTTCTTGTTTGTTTATGCCATCAACGACGACAAACCCTCGTGGGCGAAATCTCGAATCGAATCGAATCCACAGTGAAAACGATGATTCACGATTTTTTATATAAAAGAAAAGATTGACACTTCATTAAAGGGGCCCCGCACGCTGCTCCGATTGTCTCAATGTAACGCAAATCGGTTAGCCATTTGAAAACTCTGGTTTGATCAGGATTCCGAAAACTTGTAGTTCCTCATTATAAAAACGTAAAAGTCGTAAACTTTTAGCTGGATTTGACCCGGCAAAGTTGGCAAAACGTCAGAGTTTCGCTCCAAAAATAAATGTTTTAAGCAAGAATACAATAACATAATGTTCCGTAATACTCATTCCGTTTCATATTATTTGTCGTTGTAAAGAAAAATTTTCGTTTTAAAATAAGTGTCGTTTTAGAGTTTCAATGCAAAATTCATTAATAAGATTCATAGGTAATTGTGTTTTTATTTTTATATTGGTTGAAATATGGTTAGGTGTATAGGTAATTGTGTTTTTATTTTGAAAATATATAAAATCATATGTTTTCTTAATATGTGTGAATAAACCTAGAACGACAAGTAATATGAAACGGAGGGAGTAGTAAAAATTATTGTTAATACAAATAAGTTGGGAAATCAATGAGAATTTTTGTTACACATTGGCTTTTGGTTTTCTCACTCAGATTATTTTAGGAAATTGCCATTTTCTCCAATAACAGAAAATATTAGATATAATTTTCATTAAAACTTTTTCGGCAGAGAGAAATTTCATTATTTAAACATGTAAATAATAGAGATTACCAACATAATCTTTTTATAAAAATGGTAATATCTTCTACTCCACTACTGACCGCTACTTCGGGTACCAACATAAATCTTTTTTTATAGTACATAATATGATGTTGAGATCTCAACCTACACATCACGACATAAACTCTCTTCGGCAACCAGAACTCACATTCTTGTCTACACCAACTTTTCCACGTAAAACTATTACATTTCATCTAAAAGTATTCAAAGATTCACCAACTCCTGATTTGGCTCCAGTGATCAACATCACAGTTTGTTAACGATCATCATAAACATTTGAGATTTCAAACACATAGCTCATGTTCTATCCCCTTAAATGTTTGATAACAGTTAAAATGAAAATAGTCCAGCATGATACATATTCTTATCGCCTTTTTGGTACAAATAAAGCTTAACGAAACACCAGCCAAAGTATTACAACTGCCAACTTCGTATTCTCCGGGCAAACTCGGATCAGTTTATCGCCTGTAACGGTGTCGTTTAAAGTTGATATACAGATGCAGTATCCCACGCTCAAACGTGCATTTGAAACCCTTCTTGTGCGAATACTCCCATTCTTTGTTCACAATCCGGAACGCCTGCGAAACAAAAACAAATATGATCACACCATGATAACACACAGACATGCACATGTGATGATGAATTAAACCAGAGATGATGGTTGTGAGTACTTACAATGTCTTCATAAGGTGGACCAGCATGGAACCGGATCATACAAGTTTCAGCGCTTGTCCCATCTTTTTCTATAGTGTAAATGGGAGCCTTGATCTTGTCTACTAGATCCGGGTAGAAGATGTTAAACTTGTACCCTTGAACGATCTTTGGAGGCGGGTTGTCGTGATCATAGTGCGTCTGGTTATACTTGTTCCACTCGTAACCTGTGTGAACTCTGTTGAAATACTTCGGTTTTCTTGGCCGGTACTTGTCATGCCACCAGTATACCTATAAGGAGAAGAAGCTTTTCAATATTTCCACTCTGTGAAGAAAGGGATAGAGAAGATAAATAGCAATAAGGCTACCTCAGAATCAAGGTTCACTTCAGCATTAGAGCCAAATACAGCATCTCCTTCCTCCATTGCTCCCATTGCTTTCATTGCTTTAACCTTAAAGTTATCTTCTACCGGTGCTGGTTTTGAGTCCATAGCTTCTTTAATCCGCTTCTTCTGTTTCTCCAACACGACCATCCGTTTCATTTCCTGTTATAGCCATGAATAATATTTTAGGTCAGAAAAAAAAAAAGCAAACAATTCATGGGTAAAAGATGATTGTAGGAATAGTTAAAGTGTACCAGTAGCTTCTTGTCTTCCTCGGGATCGATTGCTTCTTCACGATCATCACCGTGTATGAGCTCTGGCGAAAAAGAACCAGCCGCTTCTGCTTCCACATCAGCTTCTTCTTCCTCCTCCTCCATAATAGGCTCCGGAGAGAATGTTTCTTCAGCATCTGAAAGATTTGTATCGTTTATCTCCTCCTCGTTTTCTTCCATCACAGGTGCTAAGCGATGATTAACTTCCACATCTTCTTCATCACCCTCTGAAAGTTGCTCGAGGCGATGTAGATGTCTCCTCAGCATCTCAGAGTGTATTTCCTTCAAGCAAGCCTATTCAACATCAAGATAGTCAGTGAGTATGCAAAAAAAAAAAAAAAAAATCTAACACCTCAAGATCATCCACACGCAGATACCTTTGCCTTGTATATATCGAGGCGTTTAAGAACCGCTTCCCAATACTCTACTACTTTCGCTGACCCAGAACGCAGCTGGGACTCAATGTCCAACTGCAGTTCTAGAAGCTCCGAGTGGGTCTTCCCGTCAAGAAGTTTTCTCACGTCAGCTTCAACACCAGCGTGTAGTCCCCTCTCTTGAGCAAGCAATTCTGCAGGAGGCTCTTCCCCTCTAACTCTAGCTCGATCCAAGGCATCCCTTTTACGAGCTTCAGCTAACTCCCAATCGCATACCACAATAAGCGCCTGGAAAAGTTCAATGGTATTAAGCAGACAGGTTTACCCACATGAACGCATACATGTAACAGCATGAAATAAAGAAAGAATGCTATTGTGCTAATCAATTATCAAAAGGAGACAACACGAGGGTCCACTAAAAGATATCAAAATTCCATACACTCACAATAACTTCATACGCATGAATCACCTTGAATACAAGGGGAAAAAAGGACTCTTTGAAGAAAATACCTCCCAATACTGCACGCGTGTTGGAGTTGCCCGATCTGAATCCAGATACATTTTGATATCATCGCGAAGCTCTTCCATATCTTTAACAGTGAGTCCCTGCATCATACATGTCATGAGTACGTCTACTTTATTAAAAAGCATCACAACAATCTGAAGAAGAAAAAAAACAGTGAACTCTCATTGTTCACCAAAAGATGACAACTACTCAATCAGAGACTGTGTATATAACGAGAGATCTACAGTCGATATCTCAAAACCAAATCATCAAGTATCGTTCTCACATTCTGCTTCTTCTTTTCTCATTTTTTAATTATCCTGTCTACACTATAGAGGTTATCTATGCTGAGCTTATAATCCAGACAAAATCTATATAAAGGTTTTTGTGGGTAGTTAGCTTATGCATAGGTTAGTAACATACCAACATGTATAAGAGATACGCATAAAATCTACCCCAACATAGGTGCTATCTATCTCAACATCTAAATTGCCGATGGCTTAGACTTGCAGGGTAACTTATCTAACCTCAAGCTTTTTCTCTCCCACACAACCTAACTAGTTCCAAAGACTGAAAATGTCAAGGACCACGAAAGTGAAGACCTAACTGAAAATGCTTAATCACAATATGGATTGACAATAATCTAGCATAAGCTTTGTAAATACCTTGAAAACAGTGTAAGGTTCACTGAGCTCGATATCCATATCATCTGAACCATCCAAGTGCTTGCAGAGGACGTCGATTGGCTTCAGACGTCCTTCACGCAATCTGATCTCTGATCTGACCTTGCTTTGATCGAAATGGAACTCTTCCTCCTTTTTCTCCCAATCTTGAAACTCAGCTCGAGCACGTTCTCTAGCCAACAAAGCCATTTCTTCCTCGTGTCGAGCTTTCTCCACAGCTCTCTCTTCTCTCCTCTTCTTAACCTTTTCAACCTCAGTCATCCTTTCCCCACGTCTTCTCTTCTCAGCTTTAACGGAAAATTCGTCCAAGGGAACTCCAAGATGAACATCTTTTTCAATTTTCTTCCGCCACACAAATGTCTCAGTGAGATTGGAATCCCCAAATGGATTGGAATCATTGGAGTAGCCAGACACAGACTGAGTCTTCAGTTTCTTTGCTGCACGTAATGCCTAGAAAAGAAGAGCATTAAAAAAAAAGTTAGCAACCCCAACACAACACATAAAAAAGGGGGTTTTTAAAAGAAAACCTTCTTCTGAGCCTTTTTGGCCATATACTCCTTGATTTCTTCCTCAGAGGGCTTCTTACTCTTCCGTCCACCATCGCTATCAGAGGAATCATCACTCGAACGATGGCGTCGACTTCGACTACTACTACCCTTACTTCTCCTGGGAGGAGACAAATCATCTGAACCGTCGGAGTCAGAAGAGTAAGACTCGGATTCATCTCTCCGCTTCTTCTTCTTCTGCTTCCTACTCTTACCATGAGATCCCATACTTAACCACGCTGTTCAAGATAAACATTCACGACCACCACCAGCAGCAGTAAGGGAATCTATGCATAACTATCGAACCAATAAGCAGCGTATAATCGAGAGAAGAGGTAACAGCATACCTGCTTGGGTTGGAAACGGAGAGAGATCTGAAAAATCACTGCCGCGACGCTCGAGACTTCTCCGATAAGGGAGGGACGGACGCTGCTACAATAAATAGGGTTCATATCTTTTTTTTTTCTTATTAGATCTGTGGGGGTATTTTCGTCATTCGAATGTCGGTTCAATTAAATTATCGCCCCGGTTAAGGATAAGTCGGCCGTCTCAGTACGTACCAGAAAATTGACCGGTTCTATAATTAAGGGACATGTAAAGTTTTTGATTGTTTTCTTTTTCAATTGCCTTCTCATAGCACATGAGCGGCTTCTGGTATGTTGTGCTTTTTTTGGATCCATGTCCTTCTTAATACATGTAATGATGTTGACATGTTGTCTCTGTTTACTCGCAACACTTGTAGTAATAAACTAAAATACTTGTTACTGAAACTTTTGTGAAAGTTCCTTCTTATTACATCATTAACTCGAAAATGTAAAAACATCATAGAAACAAAGACAAAAGCTTAAGAGCTTAGTGTCATAGCCAACATTGTCTCTTGCTGACTGAACTTGACCCGCTTGGCTTCTTCCTCGGTCACTCCATACGCCGCTTTGATCACATCCACGGGAATCGCTCTCAAGTAGGATGTTCCACCGCTGAGTGTGTTCATGTAAGCGTTGTCGTTCGTCTTGAACGCTATCCACTCGAACCCTGTTTCACCAGCGGTTTTGACAACCGCAAAGCCTTGTGGAACCACAAGGAGCTCTCCTTGTTGCACTTGCGCATTGAACACAGACTGACCGTTGTCGTCCACTACTTGTATCCTGGCTTGACCGCCTGTGACGTATAGCACCGTGTGTGCGTTTGCGGTCCAATGCGGCAACATCATTCCTCCCTGTCTCCACAAAAAAAAAAAAAAAAAACTTAATGGTATAGTTTGCATACTAATGAGTAACCTGAATACTAATACAAGAAATATCATTACATTAACACATATTATGATTCAAAAAAACTTTAAAGGAATTGTATATATACTAACACTTAGAATGGACCTAAGATCATGTTTAATGGGGGTTTCTTAAGGAGAGTTTCTTAGCGAGATTTAAGAGACGGTCTCTTAACTTTTAACTAAAAAAGTTAAGAGACGTCTCTTAAAACTCTTATTTAAGAGACGTCTTTTAATTTTTTAGTTAAAAACTAAGTTTCGCTAAGAAACTCTCTTTAAGAGATTCCATTAAACATGCTCTAACCAAACACTTACGCTGTAGAGAACACCTCTAATGGCGTTAAGCCTAACTAAACTTAGAACAGGGAGATTGAAGCTGTTAAGAGTGCTGATTCTGCCAGCTCGTGTGCTGAAAAAGTCGCTACGTTCTGGATCGTCTATATTCTCGTGAAGCCTCGCCGTGCAATACGTCTCTTCAATGCCATTACCATTCCCATCTTGTTGCCATTGACGTGACGGGGAGCTGATGAAATGTAGCGGACCGTTTGCTCGGACTATGTTTCCTCTGTTGTCTTTCTGGTTCTGCAGTTTCTTTGCTGTCTCGATGTCGATCTTGAATGCTTCTGCGATTATGTTCGGGTCGAAACCGCTGAAAGCGTTTTTGCCTGAAGGCCAAGTCAATGGTTGTTGTTGTTGTTGTTCTTGCGTCTTGCTCCCTGCTATTTGGAACATCTACATATGTGTGGTTCATATAAGTTTATTATTTTAGTAACCTTATTGATATCATCATGCAATATACATTTTGAGTTTGATAGTTACCCTAGGGACTTGGTCAAGCTGGTTTTCTCTGTTGGTAACATCAAGAACGATCACGATGACGACGTCGGAATTGCCGCGGTTGTACCACCACTGTGAAACTCCGGCAAGCGAAGCAAACACATCTCCTCGCCGGAAATTCTCCAGCTTCTGGTGCATGTCCTCAAAACGTTGATGCATGTCTCCTCCTCCTCCTCCAACTTCTTCATAAGTCTCAGGACAACCAGAAGCAATTGTCCCCATCACTCCTTCTCCTGTAAAGGATAATTAAAAATAAAACATTTTTCCATTTTTTTAAAAAAAACTGAACTTTATTAATTTTAGTCACAAGAAAAATACCTTTTTCATTTTGAATTACTTAAATTTTTTTTAATGCCAAATTTATTAATAAGATTCGTCTAACTTATTTTTCTATTAATTGAAATATAGTTAGGTGTATAAATAACTGTGTTTTTATTTAAAAAATATACAAATTATATATTTTCTAAAATGTATATATAAACCCATAACGATAATTAAAATGAAACCGAGAGTAGTATATACTAAAAGAAATACCTTGGACAACGTAAGCGAGGGCAGGTGGGGTAAAGAAAGAGGGCAAGAAAATGGAATTGGCTTGAAGAGTGATGCGAGCTACGGTCACACCAGCGCACTGGAGCTCGTTGCTTGTGTGATTCCATACTTCCATCTGCCCGGCTTCAAACTTAGTTGCATGAGCCGGGCTGAGGCTGTTTATCTGGCTGAAATGGCATGCGTTGGGCAACGGCAGCTCTCGCTGGCGTGCCTCGCTGCCGTGGAAGAGGAGGAGAAGTGAGAGTGAGACGATGGAGAGAAGAAGAGAAGATAAAAGCTTATGCATTTTTGTATAAGGAGTCATTACGAGACTTGTATAGGAAGATGGTATTTAAAGGAGGTGGTTGATGTTTTTACTACGATTGCATTGTACTTGCACACAAACAATAATTAATAAATATTTCCCTTTATCAGAAATTTAAAGCTCTTACTAGTATATGTTTTTGAATTTAGATTATGAGAAGATTTAATTATAGTATGTAATTTCTTTCTCAAAGTAATTGTTTAAGTAAAAAAAGTATGGTGGCACATATACCTCAGCTATGTACAACGGAGTATCGTAAATTAATCAAGGTTAAAAAAATGGATACACAAAGAGTGACACATTGTGACATGAAGAGCCACAGGAGTCACATTGCATGGCAATGTCACAGTTTGCATTTTAACACATCATATTGTCGTATATGCCAAGTGTCCCCATGCACATTCAACGTATATAAAATAAAGATGTGTATCTGTATTTTTTTTATTTTTTTTACTGCTGGAGTTAAAAAGAATCTAAACACATGCTGACACACACACACACACAGATATGACAAAAAAGAAAAAGGAAAAAGGATTGACTAATGGGCCTGAAAGCATGTTTATTAATGGGCCTGAACAATTCGACTCAGATTAACTAGAAGATGGTTCGTGAGGAGATATTTTTTTGTCGATTCTCAGTTCTTAAAACCCTAAGCTTTGCCGACTAGCTCCGATCGTGATCCTTCCAAAAACCCTAACATCGCCGGTGATTAAGAGCTGAGCTAAGGTCTCTTTTTAGATCCTCCGTTTTTTTTATTACCGATGTTTTACTGTGTTTAGTTTTTCTCTATCGTTGCTCGGTTCTATAATCCTAAGCGTGATTTAGAGATAGAATTTTCGTATGATCTGTTTTCGTTTCCTCGACGATCTATGGTTACTGATTCTAGTTGATAATGATGTTCAAATGCTTGCTTGATCGACTTACGATGCTTTCATCTTCTGGATCGTTCCGATCGAAATTTATGTTTCTATTGCTGTGTTTAAGTCTCTTGGATGATCTTTGCAGAAATGAGTTTCAACAAAGTGCCCAACGTCCCTGGATCTCCTGCTCTCTCTGCCCTTCTTAAGGTCAGCGTTATTGGTGGCCTCGGTGTCTATGCCATTAGCAATAGCCTCTACAATGTTGAAGGTGGACACCGTGCTGTCATGTTCAATCGTTTAACTGGTATCAAGGAAAAGGTTTGTCTTCCTCCAACTAACACAATAGTGATTCTTGTATTATAGTTATTTTGATAAGTGTGAGTTTCACTCACTCAGGTCTACCCGGAAGGCACGCATTTCATGTTGCCATGGTTTGAAAGGCCTATCATCTATGACGTCCGTGCACGACCCTATCT
The DNA here is from genome assembly GCA_012274485.2 of Sinapis alba. Classification (NCBI taxonomy): domain Eukaryota; kingdom Viridiplantae; phylum Streptophyta; class Magnoliopsida; order Brassicales; family Brassicaceae; genus Sinapis; species Sinapis alba. The sequence goes on along the minus strand of MU105624.1, from coordinate 404,448 downwards.
TGTTGAGAGCACCACCGGTAGTCATGATCTTCAGATGGTGCGTTTTGTGTTTCTTTCTTGTGCTTTTTGTTGTGTTTGAGCTTTAGTTTCAAATGCTGTTCTGGATCATGCTAGGCATTCCTTCTTTTTTAGCTTTTATGCTGAGATTCTTAAATGCAGCATGAGGACAATGTTTTTAAGTTTAGATTAGTTATTGTTTGTGGCAATGGAGCTGTAGAATATGTTTCATTTGCTCTGTTAGCATATTATATGATTTAGTTTATATCCCTTATATGATCTGTGTGAGTGTATGGATAATTGTTTGAAAAGAAATGGGAAGAAATCAGATTATATATCTTCTCATTCTCCTTTGTTTCTATCGGAGTTTCTGGCTATGAGACGATAAATCATATCATACTTTCTTTAGGAAGAGATTACATCAAAGCTGGAGCAGAAAATAACATAAGGGGTGGGTGTTGCTGTGTGTTTGATATTTTTCTTACAGGTGAAAATTGGACTTAGGGTTCTGACACGTCCCATGGGTGACCGTTTGCCTCATATTTACCGAACCCTAGGCGAGAATTACAGTGAAAGGGTTCTTCCTTCCATCATCCATGAAACTCTAAAAGCTATAGTGGCTCAGTACAATGCAAGCCAGCTCATCACTCAGAGAGAAGTATGTATCTCAGACATTCTTCTTCTTCTTCTACAATCTTTTCTACTCTTTATTCGTAATGGTAAGACTGATTTTCACTCTCCTCTAGGCTGTGAGCAGAGAGATACGCAAGATTTTGACAGAGAGAGCTTCCAACTTCGACATTGCTCTCGATGATGTCTCCATCACGACTCTCACGTTTGGCAAAGAGTTCACCGCTGCAATCGAGGCGAAGCAAGTCGCTGCTCAGGAAGCTGAACGTGCTAAGTTCATCGTGGAGAAAGCAGAGCAAGACAAGAGAAGTGCGGTTATCCGTGCACAGGTAAATGATTGTTAATCTTAATAATGACAGAGATAGGTTTCTCTGCTAAAGGATTAGGTGTGATGTGATTGATTATTTGTGCAGGGAGAAGCTAAAAGTGCTCAACTAATTGGACAAGCTATAGCAAACAATCAGGCATTCATAACTCTGAGAAAGATTGAAGCTGCGAGAGAGATAGCTCAGACCATTGCGCAATCGGCTAACAAGGTGTACCTTAGCTCCAACGATCTCTTGCTTAACCTTCAGGAGATGAACTTGGAGCCTAGCCCCAACAAGTAAAAGTACGATATAGTAAGTTCCCATCGTGCTATAAGTGAACACATTGAGACTCGGATTGGCTTTGGTCAGTCGAACTGATTGTTAATATTTCCTTATGTTTTCTGGATATTTGATGAAGTTGGATTAAAATTTAATAATAATAATAATAATAATAATCATATTCGTATGATTAGATTCGTTTTGGCCCTGAGAATGGAACAACAAAGACATTCGTTATGGCCCTAAAAAGTCAATCTGTTAATTAAATATGTAACGATCATTTGGTCTTCAAGTTGTCCAAGATTTGTAAAAATCATCTAATCTTTAAATTAAATAAATTATTTTAAATTCATAAATCTTGGGATTAGCCTTGCATATAATCTCTAATCAAATTCTCACGTTCATTCATGATGATAGAATATATTTTAAATTTTTTTGAAATTTTGATTTACAAAATATACTAGCTAATTGAATAGCTGTAAATCAAATATTTGGATAAGATGTTCCAATTATTTGGTGCAGGCACTCCCTGCTTAAGATTATTTATAAAAATATATATTCCGTTTTGTTCTTTGTTGTTTATAACTTGCTATTCAGTTTTTTTTCTTTTTCTTGCACTAGTTGCCAACGTTATCTACCCTATTAGAAAAGATTTGTATTGGAGAGAAAACAATATAAATGCATACGTATTATAAGATTTGTATGAGCATAGCAACATGGGCCCTTTATATTTAATGACGCCATGCCGGCGCCACCATGATACAGACGTCTTTTTCTTTCTTTTTTTACCGGTGAGGAAGGAGTTTTATGGGGGTGACGAGACTCCGGCAAAACTTTCCGGTGACGTCATTTTAAAAATTGACCAAGTAAAACTCTTATCTGATGTATTTTTACCGACGGCTGCTTCTTTGATGTCATCTATTATTAAATTAATATCCTTAAAATAGCTGGAAACGAGAAAAGTTTTTTGAGTAATAAAAAAATTCAAAACTACACGCTTTGTAATTTAACCAAAGAGACACGACATGTTGTTTCGTAAAGTTAAAGGGAAGTGTCATGCCGTTTTATCACGGTGAGAGTCCATCTTCCGTCATGTTTCGTTCCTACTTCTCAGCTGTTTCCTTTTGACGAAATGGGTTGAACTTGTTAGATTTTTTCCACAAAATCGCGACATCATCAGCTTTGCTTTCGTGGGGTTCGTGCATGTATTTTTCTTTGCAGATATCTTTCAAGTTTCAACTAGAATATATGATATCTAATAATATATTTTTTTAATGTTAGAGAAAACAAGTCATCGTCATGCCGTAATGAAGATGATCTTAAAATCTTATGGTCCATACAATTGATTTGCATTTATCCATAAGCGTAACCATACGAAGACAATTTTTATTATGACATAAGTCTGAAACTAATAAAGAAATCTCTTGACATCAGCCTTGTCGTAAGCTCACCCATATACTATGCCCTCGTCATCAGCTGATTTTAGAGAAAAAATACTATGCCGTGCAAGTCGTTGATTTATCTAAATTACAATAGGTTAAACATAATAACATTACCTGAAGATAATAACAATTTAACATTTACAAATTATACTTAAAAATTGAGTTGTCGCACTCTAGTTCCGACAATGAGTTCAAATTTTTTTCTTAATTAATACAATGTTTTAAAATTATATGGATGATTTACACTCAACATTAATGAAATGATTACAAGTATAGTCATAGATATGTATTTTAGATACGGTGACGTTGCTTTGGATATGATGAGAATACGATTTATACATGCTTACGTTAAGTTGACCCCAAAACGAAATGCTCTCCAAAATTCTCTATATAAATTCTCTAATCCAATCTCTTACCAATCCAACCCAACTAACACAAGACTCTCTCTCTCTCTCTCTCCTCCCTTCTCTCTCATACAACAATTATGCAAAAAGCAGTAAGACCCTACGAGTCATCATGGACGAAGACCATACCGGGAAATAACATTTTCCATCCAAAGAATGAAGATAAACCATCATCATCATCATTATCGTGGTTAACATCATCACCACAAAAACCATCATCTTTAAGCACCAAGAAACCAAACAACGTATTGGTGATGGAGAATGCTGCGGTGGTGTTTGCGAGGAAAGGTTGTTGTATGGGACATGTGGCTAAACGATTGTTACTGACACATGGAGTGAACCCATTGGTAGTTGAGATTGATGAAGGAGACAACAACAACAAGGGTGAAAATATCATCATGAGTGAATTGGGCAACACCGTGATTGGTAAATTAGAGAAATTACCAGTCATGTTCATAGGAGGTAAGTTGTTTGGAGGATTAGAGAATCTGATGGCTGCTCATATTAATGGTGATTTAGTGCCTACTCTCAGACAAGCTGGGGCTTTATGGCTTTGATTCATCATTGCAATTCTCATATAATCGTTTATTTAATTGTCTTGTGATTATTTATTTTTATCTTTGTTGCATTTAATTACTTGTTGATAGTGTATGCAAATTTTTTAAACCTATGTGAATTTGTGATTGGTTGTTATGTGAGTGGTTTGATCATAAACAACAAGAAAATATATATAGATAGAACAGAAATATATTTTCTTGTAATTAACAACTCTGGAAATATGTATTAACAAATCAACTCTTTCCAAAAATTGATCAAGTCAAAACTCATCATAATGTTTAGCTTTTCCATATTAAATCTGCGGCTTTCTGCTTTGGTTTCACCAAGAGTTGAGCAAATGGTCATCGATCATACTCCAACTCGTGAAGCTTTTTATAAGATGTTTTTGCTGAGTCGGTGTGATTCTTGAGCGAATAGCCGAAGACTCGAGAACTATGATTTTAATAATTTGTTATTTGACCCTAGTTAAAACCTCACCAAATGATTTTTTTTTGTTTTGTTGAAACAGCCTCGTCGTGACAGCAATCTTGACAAAAAAAAATACACTTAAAATTAGGCCTCCACAGCCCATTATTTGACAATTTGATGGATTAATAATATATGACCCTAATCTTGAGAAAAATATGGGCCAATATAAGCTAAGCCGACTGATTTGTGTAACATTATCCATTGCGGACTGATCGTCTATTCGATAATTATCTGTCTGTTTTTGACGAATAATTTAGCTTCTGTGAAGGGACACATTTTTCTAAGAACTTTCTTTACACATATGTGTAGATCCTGTCTCATCATAAATTAGTGCATGTGCATATATATATAATATGTCTGCATACGCAAGTGTATACGTTTTCTTAGTGATAATTTATCTTAAAAATAATAATAGTTATATGGTGTTTAAAGAAATGAAGTATCAAGAAATCATATATACAAATGCGTGACATATTTGATTTAACTATTGTTGATGTGGGCTACTTTCAATCATGTACCCAATAACATTTTAGTGACTATTATAAAAATTTATAATATATTACAAAAAGATCACTTTTAAGTAATGATCATCAACTTTTTATAAGCTTTTTACAAGCTCGAATGCATCAACGAACCATTATGGATAGAGGTGGGCCAAATTTGACCGTTTGGTAGCAATGTTAGATATTCCAAATAGTGTTTTCCAATCTTTATTTATATATATGTAACATGAAAATGCGATATGTCATCATCACTCAATGATTTGTTGTAAGATAATTCCAACTAAATCATGGAGAAGATTATCTTCTTCTAATATGGCTTGCTTAGCCAAATTCATGGTGATTTGCATAAAAAATAATGGATCTTAATGGATCTACGGTCAAAAAATTATTTAGATTTTAGTAAAGTATATGTGTCGTTGCAGTTTAACCAAAGCTTAGTTATTTCAAAATTTTAAATAACAAAACTTTTAGCTGACCACTAACAACGAAGATTTATACATAGTAATATAGATGAACTCTCATTTCAGTTAATCATGTTCTATGATAATTAATAACCACTTGATCCTATGTTTAGGTATTACTCTCTTTTTCTCGCTTTACACTCGTGGACAGTTTCAATCAACTTTGTGGAAAAATGGTTGTAAAGCGTTACTTTATCTTTTAATTACTTTTGTGATCCATGAAAATGAATGTTTTACTCTATTTTTTTGTTTTAAAAAATGAATGTTTTAATATCTTTTTCAGTTCCACATGTAATTGCATGGATGGAACGTAACCATTTTTATCATAAGTTTGCCTTAACATGAGTTTCTCTAAATGTGTATATAAATAGATAATCAAGTAACTCATGGGTATCCATATATTTCCATGTAATTTTTGAAAGTGTAGGCATGCTCTTTGCCTCTGGAGGCAATATATATAATGATAAATATATTGGGGAAAAATATATCATGAAAATGTAATTAAAATGTGTTCAGAAGTTTAATAGACATACATTTTCAATTATGTCATTTAATAATATATATATATATATATATATAGCTTTTTCTGATATTAAGCAGCGAAGCAAGGAATTTCATTCTTTTCTTCTAGTTTTGTTTTCATTTTATTAAGCAAGAATGCATTTTATGAGTTTAAAATATAACCGAAAGGAGTAAGGTTAAGGTGGTTGAAGGATTAAAAAGGCGATAAAAGAAATAAGCGATTTTGATTTGTGGAGTGTCGATATCAAATTTGACGGAAAATTAATGTAATGGATTGGTCAAGTCCGAGTAAGAACAAGAAGGCCATTATCATCCACTAAGTGACATATGTATACTTTAACTCTAATCATATCTCCATTATGTCTTTATTTTTGTTTCGTATATCGCCAAGTTTCTATGCTATGGTATGGATCTATCCTTTGTCTTCTTTGAAATGTCGTTTCTTGCATTATATTTACATACGCATACGCTTGATACATGTATTATTAGTATATATACTTTTATACACATGTATCCATGGCTTAGACATCACCAAGAATAAGTATGGATTCTAGCTGCTGTTGTTTTATGCGAATCCATGTCTCGACTTTTTGGTCGATGCTAACATTATTCTACATTTACATATAAACATGTGCATATATTATACATATGAGATGCATTTTATTTTTTGTCATCATATGAGATGTATATACATGTAAAAATCCACATTCAATTAGTGACAGTTATAAACGCATTTGGCATACTTGTTAGCGAAGATCATTATACTATGACATTTAGTATTAAAAAATTGAACAATCACACGTTAACATAACGAATTTTAAAAAGTTTTTTTTTGAATAGCTCATTTGTTAATTTATATAAAGAATAAGACATTTTGAAGCAATGATGCCGTAATAGGCTTAAAAAAAAAAAATTAGGTGATAAGATAAGTTTTATATTTCATATTATTTTGAGCATTTTCCATTAAAAATTTTTTTTTATCAATGCAGCAAACTATTTCGTTCCTATTATTTAGGCCGTTTCCATTAAAACACTAGGAATATGCATCTGAAGAATTACTTACAATTTAGACACTAGGTTTGTAAATGTAACTATAACTAAATCATAACATTGATTGTACAAATTCAAAATGGCACTTTGGATATCTAAACTGTATAAGCTGTCTATATATACAGTTTAGTTTATTATCATTTTGACAAAACTAGTTTATTATATTGACTGTATTTTGTATAAGTGCCGTTGATCAAATTCGAATGAATAAAGTTTTGGTCATCTCGGAGCTAAATATGCATAAATAAATAAACATTTCATTTTATCATTCTCTGGATACACGCATATTCACATATAAACGCGTTTTCAACTATTTAAAGCGTTTCTTTATATTTGAAAATCCCGTTTGTTTATGTGCATTTTATATGTGCATGTGAATCTTGATTATTCATTTATTTGATAAAGGGAATATTCCAGTGCCGCCAAAGTTCAAGAAGAAAAGTCCAAAACTAAAACATTAAACAAATATTAATAATATTTTATAGGAATCTTAAAACATGATTACAGTATGATTAAAGTGGAATTACCTAAAGAAATGGTAACAAGTCAGCCCACAACCTGACGACCTCTCGGCCTTCCAAATATTCACCTGCATTTTGTCAGAGTTATATGTCTCCTTTTCAGTTAATTAAGTCATCGTAATTATTTTACTTTTCAGTAGGGGGTACAAAAGCATACAGTTAATTAACTTTTGTTTTAAAATCGGTATGAGAGATTTAATTATTTTTGCTTAAATTTGGTGCAAGTATGAAAGATTTTGATATATCAAAAGTTCAAAGTAGGAAGATGATCTACGTGTAGCATGTAAAATAATATTCTAATATTAAGTAGGAGATCTATTCTACAAACCATTTATAATGTATATATTAATTAAGTTCTTTTAAATATGAAAGAAAAATAAAACACTTTGATCTATTGGGAGAAAAAACTTTCCTAAAGAAAAAGAAAAAAGGAACATTGCAAAAAGATTCTTGTAGAAAAGCACTAAAAGATACTCGTATCTACCAACTTTTATCCTCAAATTTTAAACAAAAAAAGGGAACTTTTATCCTCAATTCCAAAGATTATTCGTAGTATTTTGAGTTGTAAATGTCTCTTCGCACATAAATAAGAAATGATGTAAGAAAAAAATAAATGCTACTTTTACAGTGATTTTAATCTTATTTGGTCAATATAAATCTTTTAAGTGGCAAGAATAGTAGTTTAAACTCAGTTTAAAATACTTTGTTTATCAATTAAAAGGGAAACTATAAAAGGAAAACGAATATTTAAAGTGGAGGTACTTGGAAGAAAGAGTTTATAATGTCGCATGGGTTTTGTTTTCACTGTCCACCAGACAATTATTCTCTTTTGCCTATTTAGGTTCTTAAATGATTTGTCGTATGTTGTTGGATTTTACCTTATGAACACGTGCATGGGTACACGTGCCTTGCAGGCTTTGCTCTCAGCAAACGAGAGAGATGTAACCATCGCCGTTGGATCTGTTTGCTTCTTTGACCACCCTTAATTTACGGAAATGTAAATCTCAATTAGTCAATTATGAAAAGGATCAATAAAACATTGGCTACGTAGATAAAACGTACTAAAAATTTAACACTAATAGAAGGTAACTGACAGGAATACATAAAAAGTAAATAGATAGGAGAAAATAAATAAGGCTAAATAAATAATGAGATCATCATACCAAATAGAAAAGGCAGACATAGTAACTTTCTGTGTGTCATGACGCACTGCCACTGCCACTGAAAAACACTATCAAATACTATTGAAGATAATAGTAGAGTCAGGTAAATTTTCTATAGTTAATTTCCACCACCGCCATTAACTTTTAATTAATAAACAGAAAACTAAAAATGGGGAAAATATGTTAAAGTTTAATTAAATGAAAATGGCTGCGACAGTCTGATCAAGGTGCTTATATAAATGAAAGATGAATATTAATATTTTTTATTACACTTAATTAATTTGCTTAAGTGTGTAGGGTGGGTGTGTGACTATATAAGTATACAACCAATATAACTTCTCTTTTGTAGTTTCCTCTCATTCTAATTACATAAGATTCTAAATGCTTCTAGTTTTTCGTTCTCTCTTAATTTTCCTTTAGATCATCTCTAATCTTAACCTTCTCTTTTGTATCTCTCAACTAAAACTTCGTCCAGAAAAAAGTTATGACAGCTGAAGAGCAGACAATCTCTAGTAGTGGAGGATATGCCCAAAGCTCATCAGCAACTGATCATGTCGATCATCGTCATGAACATGAATCCCTTAATCCTCCTCTTGCTAAGAAAAAGAGAAACCTCCCTGGAAACCCTGGTAATGATTAAATAACTAAGTTTAATACTACCTAAAACCCTAATTAAGAAAAAAAAGAAAAAGTCATCTTCTTGATCTGTTTTCTTCTTCTATCTTGATCTACAAAATTTCATGCATTCTTTCAAATAATATTATTATCAAGATCACAAATATTGATTAATTAATTCGATCTCTACAGATCCAGAAGCTGAAGTCATAGCTCTATCTCCAAAGACACTTATGGCCACAAACCGTTTCCTCTGCGAGATATGTGGAAAAGGTTTTCAAAGAGACCAGAATCTACAGCTTCACCGTCGAGGACACAACCTCCCATGGAAGCTAAAGCAGAGGACAAGCAAAGAAGTAAGGAAACGAGTGTATGTGTGTCCTGAGAAGAGCTGCGTCCATCACAATCCAACAAGAGCACTCGGTGACCTTACAGGAATCAAGAAACATTTTTGTCGCAAACATGGCGAGAAGAAGTGGAAGTGTGTGAAATGCTCCAAGAGATATGCAGTCCAATCAGATTGGAAGGCTCATTCAAAGACTTGTGGGACTAGAGAGTATAGATGTGACTGTGGTACTATTTTCTCAAGGTATTGAATAGATCTTTACATTTCTTAACTCATTACAGTATTATAACTTGGTATTAATTAAGGGGGTAACATGATAAATTTCCGTTCAAACATTTGATTAACTGTGTAATTAGTATAGTTAATTGATCATGTTTGAGTTAGCATTTTTCTTTTCTTATAAGGAACTCATACTAAACATATACACGGTAGATACTCTGATAAATGGTAACAAAAACGAAACTATCTTTTACTTCAAGTACTATATATGTACTAACAAATTGAATTTGTTTTATTATGTTGTTTGTAACTAAGATAAGTTTATTTTGTTGGACTTGTTATGAGTAGCACTCGTAGGGTCTATAACTTGAAGAGTTTCTGAATGTTTTCTTGAATAAGACAGTTTCTTGGATTACCATATTTGATAAATTGTTGCCTGGTTAATTTTTAATTTCAAAACAGGAGAGACAGCTTCATTACACATAGAGCGTTCTGTGACGCCTTAGCAGAAGAAACCGCTAGGCTAAACGCAGCTTCTCATCTCAAAAGCCTCAACGGTAATAATCTAAACTACCATTATCTCATGGGCACACTCATCCCATCACCACAACCACCACCACCATCGTTTCCATTTGGAGCACCGCAACCGCAACATCACCACCACCATTTCCCCATCACAACCACCACCTTCGATCAACATCCTCATCCTCAAGAGGCAATGAAACCTGCTTCTTCGCTCTCCCTATGGATGGGAGGAAATATCAATCATCATCAAGTAACAAACGAGGACAGTACGCAGCCGCAGTCACCGCAGGAGGATTATAATTGGGTTTTTGGAAACGCAAATAATAGCGGCGAGTTAATAACACATGAAAATATCAATATTGTTGGCCATAATGAAAACGTAAACGCGGTTACTTCTCTCTCCGTGCCTTCTCTTTTTAGCAACGTCGACCAGATCAGACAAGACGCAAACGCAGCCGTAGCAAATATGTCGGCAACTGCGTTACTTCAAAAAGCGGCTCAAATGAGCGCGACTTCTTCTACTCCGACAACGACGGTCACCAACGACCAGTCAACGTTTCTTCAGAGTTTTACGTCGAAACTCTCTGACCAGAGTCAAACTGTAGAAGATGGTGGCAGCGACAAGTTCTTCGCTTTGTTTGGATCGAACAGTGTCGGTTTAATGAGTAACAATGGTCTTGTGAACCCTAGAAATAGTGTTACGGTCGTTTCGGGGATTGATGAATTACAGAATTACCCTTTCAAGCGTAGAAGAGCTGAGAATGGGGATGCATTGGGAGGAGGGCAAACTCGAGATTTCCTTGGAGTTGGTGTAAAAACAATGTGTCGTTCATCTTCTATCAATGGATGGATTTAAAAGTTGAAACACTTGTAATGGATGATTTTTCTACCTTATTATAAGAACTTATCAAAGCTGTTTCTAACTTGTTTAGCGAGTGTTAGTGAAAGTAGAATTGTGTAATGTTATGTTAAATTATTGATTAATTAATGAGTTTTAACATTCTTACTAAATTTTAGGTATTATTGGTTTGTTGATTGTCTAATGATGAACAAAATTCATAGTTGTTCGTCTTTGATTAATTTAAATTTTTTAGATATTTCGTAATGTACACTAATTATTAATTATTTCTCTAGAACAAAATTTCAAACTTAATTTTTTAAAAAATTCTTGGTACCCATTGGCTACATTCAATATATATTCCTGATTAATTTAACAAAATAATTTGATTAATACATTCAACCAGTTTTGGGGTTAAAATCTTTTTTACTTTTATGCAAGACATTTTATTCTATATTGCAAACCATCGCATTCAGTATGATCATGTCTTAAAATCGAGTCTACATTCACACATTAGAAAAGAGACTACACTACTTAAAGACAAGCATTGTTAATAACAATGTAGAGATTCACACATGTATATATATATATATATACATATATATATTGGTATTATATCGTTAAAGAAAAACTAAGATTCATGCATACTCATTAGGTCAGAAAGGTCTTTCATTTGCTTTCACAGATAACTACTTTAAAAACAAAAGGGTATGTACGCATTGTATTTTGTTTATACATAATACAAAGAGTGCATTGAGAAGTGGTGGGGACAAAAGGAAAATGAAGGCTTTTTGTGCTCAATAATTCTAGCTTAACTTGCAGGGCAATTCATAGTGGAACATAATAATAAGAAAATAAAAAAAGAAGAGAGATAGAAAAGATAAAAGAGACATGCGTAATGTTTTCAATATTATTGTAAAATCTAGCTATTTGCTAGCAGCTAGAGGTGAAAAACTATCTCAATGTGTACATCTGTCAATTACATACAAATGCGTCCTATGAAAACTATTTGGAACAATCAGTCTCGATGATTTTACTTTTGGCAAAGGTTTCCTTCTTTGAATCATACCAAAGAATCGTTTTTTATCGCTCATCTCTTCCATCTTCTTTGTCGCTCCTATTTGAAGATGTCATGACAATATTCCTTTTTGGGTTTTGTTTTACAATTTATCCTCACACACACATATATATATAAGAAAGTGTAAAACTGGAAACATATCTGTAGTATTGTTTTTTTGTTGTTGAAACAAAGATCTATTTTCTACCATAAATTGAAATAATGAATATGAACATAGATATATTTCTGTATTATTTGTTTTTCTTAAGGATTTTTTTTTGTTAAAAGATAGCTATATTTCTACTGGAAATGACAATTTTTTTTTTTGTGTGCACGTCAAAGTATCATGTTTTCCTTAGAGGATTATACAATATTTTGTATGAAATGACAAAATATCATGTTTCAAGGATACTTAAACAGAGAAGCTTTACAATATTTAAATAGAGAGGTTTTACAATATATATATATATATTTTTTGAAATAACAAAATATCATGTTTTCTTAGAAGATTATATTGTTAATAAATCCAAGATAATTAAATAGAGAAGCTTTTAAAATAAGATAATTAAAAAAGAGAGAAATTAAAGTAATTAAATGAAAAAGGCAAAACACAACAACACGACACAGTTTCAGGGACGAAGAAGAACATTGACTGGAAAGAAAAATATAGCCGTTAGAGATATGAGTAAAAAAAAGGCCGTTGGCAGTTTCAAAACTTGACCGTTGTGAGAGTCACTCTGCGATAGATAATAGACTCCTTCCTTCCTTGCTTGTATTTATATTTTATTCTGATTATTACAACACATTCTCTCTGAAAAAGAAGGAACCAAGAAAGAAGAACTTTCTGTGATTCGATTCTAGATCATGGAAGTAACAACGGCTTCGGACCAGACGTATGAGTTCTGTGCGCCACGATGGTTTGATTTCGTTATTGGAGAGACTGAAGATGAGGCTCGCCGAGCAGAGCTCTGGTTTCAATCGGCTTTAAGCTGTGCTCCTTCTCGTAAGTTTCAACGTCAGATCTGTTGTGGTTTGGTTCTGATTTGGTCTCATTTCATTAGGGTTTATGCTGTTTGTATCTAAAGTTTTAATTTTGTGTGGGTAGCATCGGTTCCAAGAATCAAAGCAAGGAGATCATTCAAGGTAGAGGCAATGTGCAACTTCAATGAAGAAGAAGAAGAAGAGAATAAAGAGCTGTCTGAACCACTAGCTGAAACTGTTTCTTCACAACGGGAGCATGATACTATCTCTGAGGCTAAGAAAGAAGATGTTAGTCCAATTAAGCCATCTCACAGCAGCTCCAAGGACTCTGATGCAAGGTTACTTATTTATCTCTCTTTGGGAGTTTGTGAGTAATGATGTTTGAGTGAGATGAGAGGTTGTTCTTTCTAATACTCCTTCTTCATTCAACAGCGACAAGGAGAACATCCCTCCTCCTACAGAAGAAGCCTGCACACCAAAACCACAAGGAGGAGACTCAGTTTCCCTTAAGAAGAAGCAAACTGCTAGAAAGATAGCTAGCCTTCTGAGGAATCCATCTGCACTTAGGCCCAAAGGAAGTCACTGCAGGGAAACGAGTGTTAAGAACATAGCTGCTGCCACTACCAATCTGATTCAGGATAATCAAGCCATCAAAAGGCAAAAGCTAGATGATGGAAGATCAAGACAGGTGAGAATCTCTTCTTTTTTTTGCTTTTCAATATCAGTAAGCTTAAGTAACTCCATATCTCAAACGCTTTACTCTTCTGATCATTGATTAATCTTAGATTCTCAATCCAAAACCAACAACTCTACTCCATAAGACAAGACAAGGTCTCGTTAGTACCGGTTTCAACGTATGCCCTTCTGTCACTAAGCAAACTCAGAAGGAATACAGGAAGGTAAGTTCTGAGACTTCATGGATCCTCCTTGTATAAAATTTTGGTTGTTAACTTTTTTTGTTCACTTTAAAGGTTTATGTCCGTGAGCGAATTACACCTTTCATTTCAACTGCTGAGTTGATGAAGAAGTTCCAAACAAGCACGCGAGACTTGTCATTGACTCAGGCCAACTCTTCTCTTCCTCAGGTAAATAAACAGACTCTTGATAGTTTGTTTCTCTGATTCCTTTTAATTAATTTCCAGGATGGTGTGATGGTTTTCTTTGTGCAGAACCGAACTAAGCTTACACTGACAAGACCTAAAGAGCCTGAGTTTGTAACATCCCAAAGAGCTCGTCCTTTAAAAGTGAAGAGCAGTGCAGAGCTTGAGGAAGAGATTTTGGCAAAGATTCCCAAGTTTAAAGCTCGACCTGTGAACAAGAAGGTAATGCATTTGGTCTACACTGTGGTGTCTTTCTCTATACTTCATAAAGAGAAATCTAAAATATTTGATGCAGATTTTGGCAGCTCCAGCTTTGCCTGCGCCACAAAGAAGCACACCACATCTACCAGATTTTCAGGTAGAGAGACACCTTATAGAAGAGACTATCAATCAGTTATTTGATCTACAAGAGGCTCATATCTTACCGTTGCAGGAGTTTCATCTTGAAACAACGGCTAGGGCGAACCAACATGCAGAGACATCTTCAGTAGCTTCAACGCAAGTGTCTAAGCAGGTATTGAACTTCTTCTTTGCCCATGCTTACAACACTTGGTTACTTCCTTTCATGCCATCTGATATGCCTCTGTATTCCTTTCATCCAGCATAATGACTGGAAGCCTCACCTTACTGCACCAAAGACCCCTGTTCTCCAAACAATGCTAAGAGCTCGTCCTACTAAAGCAAAAACTACTGCAGAACTTGAGCAAGAGGAACTCGAGAAGGCACCAAAGTTCAAAGCAAAACCTTTGAACAAAAAGGTACTACTCAAGTGTTGTATATTATTATATCTACATATATCTTCAGCTCAATCTAACTTGGAATCAAATGAACTCATCATTCAGATATTTGAAAGCAAAGGAGAGATGGGCATCTTTTGTAACACCAAGAAGCACATAACCATACCTCAAGAGTTCCACTTTGCTACAGATGAGAGGATATCCCGACCAAACTCTGTCTTAGATGCATTCGACAAGGTATATTTCAACTAACAGAACCTGTTAATAAAGCAAGTGTTATGTTCCATGTTTGACACAACTTCTTGTGTCAGCTCTCATTGACCTCTGAATCTTGCCATGAAAAGCCTCTACCAAGGAACACTGCTCCAAACCCCTTCAGTCTAAGGACAGAAGTATGTATTTTACCACTAACAACTTCTATGAAGTCAAGAGTGACTAACCACCAATGTTTGCTGACCGTTCTTTCAATTACTTTGTGGCGTTCCAGGAACGAGGCGCTGAAAAGGAAAAGAAGTTTGTAATGGAAGTCACACAGAAACTGATAGGAGATGAAAGGGCAAGAGTTCCAAAAGCAAAACCATATCCTTACACAACTGACTATCCCGTGGTACGCTGCAATACCTTCCTTCCTTGCTTTGTTTTTGTGAGTTGCGAAAGAGATGGATGGTGTTGAAAAAGTTCCCAACTCTCAGGTACCACCAAAACCAGAACCTAAGAAATGCACAAAGCCAGAACCGTTCCAGTTAGAGAGTCTAGTGAGACACGAAGATGAAATGAGAAGAGAAATGGAAGAGAGGATGAGGATGGAGAGAGAAGAAGCACAGAAGAGGCTCTTCAAAGCACAGCCAGTTATAAAAGAGTAAGTCCACCTGCTCCTTTTATCCAGAAACTTTATCAATGTTTTCAAAGAAGCTAACTATAGCTTGACCACAGAGATCCAATTCCGGTTCCAGAGAAACTACGCAAGCCCCTCACAGAAATTCAGGCGTTCGACCTCCATGTAGAACATCGAGCTGTTGAGAGAGCAGACTTTGATCAGAAAGTAAGGTTTTCAGTCACTTCAACAATAAAGAACATGCTTTACATAACCTATGAACTGACAGATTATCATTCTATTTGGAACACCAGATCAAAGAGAAGGAGAATCAGTACAAGAGATACCGTGAAGAGAGCGATGCTGCAAAAATGGTACGCAACAACACACACTTAACTTGTTACTATATCTCACTAAACTTTGCTGAAGTGTAACAATACTTGACAACATCTATCAGGTGGAGGAAGAAAGGTTTCTGAAGCAAATGAGAAAGACGATGGTTCCTCATGCAAGGCCTGTGCCTAACTTCAACAAACCCTTCTTACCTCAAAAGTAAGTTTCCATTCAATATTGGAAAAAAAAAATCAAAGTACTCTCTTGTATTGATCAAAAACTTCATGTCACCAAACAGGTCAAACAAGGAGATCACGAAACCAAAATCCCCCAAGCTTAGAGTGATCAAAAGAACCGAGAGAAGAAAAATGATAGCTCGACCAGTTTCTGCAGCTACCAGTGCTTCAGCTGGTCAGATGAGATAGTTTGTAGATGACAGACAAATATGTTCATGAATGCTTGAACCTACTTTCCCTTTGTAAATTTAATCTATCCAGTACTAAATTTTCCTTTGTAACCTGTTCTAAGTACTTACTAATATTGTAAAAGTACTTTCTCTTATGTATCCTGATTCAAATTTGTTAACCTCTGAGAAAAATTTATCCTAATGGTTGATATTTATAAAGCTTTCTTCATGTTTGACACCAACATAAAACAGCCAAATACTCGGATAATGGTAAAGACGACTGAGAAAAACAATCATAAGAGCATACCAGTTTTATATGATTCATTCATATATACATTGTTTGAATCACTTGCTTCAACTTGTGTTGGTTCTATCTAATTTTCTTTTGCCGGGCACACTACCATCTGAATAGTGACAGTACCAAATACTCATGGCTTGAACTGCAGTTAACTTCGAGATTTGCTAAGGTTTCTTCATTTTTAGATTCTCTGTTGATGATGATGAGGTCTTAACCTCAATTGACTTATCCTCTTCTTTAGACACCAACAACTCAACCTCTTCAACTTGTTTGTTTATATGTAAGCAGCCTTTCAGGGTCTCAGGCATCAAAACCAGTTTCAAGATTTAAGGCACAGAGAAGATAGCCAGTTAAGTCTATGTACAATTTTGTTTGATCTGCCTTATGATATGTAAGAAGTAAGAACACATGCACGTGTGTGCATCTTATATACAGTTAATTAGCCAAATCTACAGGAAATCTGATGCTTGACTCTGTCTGAAAATTCTTGAAGTAGCTTCTCTCTAACAAATGGAGAAGCTGACAATACCCATTTACTAAATTCCAATATCTCCATGCCTTTAAACTCAGCTAACATCTTGTACTTCTCTCTTTTTCGTTCCCTGATTGAAAAAGACATACCTTCCTCTTCACTACGACCTTTTATCTTCTTCTTCTTTCGATCCGCACACTGTAAGTTCTCATTGCTGTCACCCTCTTCATTGAACCTCTGAGATGATGTTGATGTTGCTGTCCTTCCACCGTTGATGATATCTTCATTTCGATGTGCATACACAATGCCTATTCATAGTCACACAAGCCAGAGCAAGGATTCATAAGACTACAAAAAATATATTCAAGCAGAGAAAAAAGTACAGATTCAGTTTATTCTTACCCAAGTCTCCAAGAACAGGTTCCAGTGTTTCCGGTTTTGAAGAGCGCAAGAACTCTTCTTCATCATCATCTGATCTCTTCTTCTCATGAACGTTACTATCCTTACGCAACTCAACAATCTCGCTAGTGAAGAGCTTATCAGAGAGATCACGGAAAAGATTTGAAATCCCAAATAGCTCCCCTTGAAACTCTTTACAGTCCTGATCACAAGCGAACCAGAGCATTAGAAGAGAAAGTGATATCATTAATGAAACTAAACCGATTCAAAATTGTATATATTTATATGTTACCTGGACGCCTTCAAAGTACCTCGTCTCCATCTTCCCTGCAACTGCAATGTTTGAAAGCTGTTGTTTGTACACTTGTCTTGTATAAACTAGTTCCTCAAGGGAACCAGCAGCCAACAAACGGAAGACCACCACATGACGTTTCTGTCCATACCGAAATGACCTATCTTGCGCTTGCAAGTCATGAGAAGGGTTCCAATTTGGATCAAATATAACCACACGGTTGGCACTCACAAGGTTTAGTCCCAACCCACCAGCTCTAGTTGATATCAGAAAAACCTGCAAACACATTGAAAGTCATCAGTTCAGAAGTTGCATAAGGAGAAAGAAGATATCTTTTGAATAGGTTCGGTTAATAGAAACCTGTTTGCTAGGACTCGCGTTGAAATCATCTACAAGAGACTGTCGAAGATTAGTCGGAGTAGAACCATCAAGTCTTGCAAAACTATACCCTTTTCTAATTAGAAATTTCTCCAGTATGTCCAGCATCCTGACAGAGTAACTGAAGAGAAGTATCTTATCACCCTTTGAAATCCAAGAAGCCATCAACTTCTCTAACGCTCTCATTTTCCCACAATGTTTAACATCACTAAGGTCCATGAAGCTCTCGCTTGCGGAAACACCTCCTGCTAGATCAATATCTGATCCAAACACTGTAGATACAAAGTCTGCATCCTTCTTCTGTTTCTCTGGCTCATCTTTAGGGTTCGGTTTGATAAGCTCCAGATGATTGCTTACCTGCTGAAGTTTCACAAGGCATGGAAGCACCAAACAGAAAGGACAAGAATCACAACCGTCTGGACTGTCTCTGTGAATGTAACTCCAGATAGGTCCATCAGGGACAATCCTTCTGCAGCACTCTGATTGCTTAAGGGGACTTCCACAAGCGCAAGGATTGTCCTTATTCACAAGGCATTGAATCTCTGGGAGTTGCAACATTCTTTGGTACACACGTTTCTGCAACTCGCTCATCTGACAGAAGACTACGTTATCTTCCTTTCCCATCATCAAATGCCCAATGGTTTCCTCCTTTGTCCTCCTCAACATGTACTTACGCAGAACATTGACCAAATGCTGTTTCCTTTTATCTGCGATGTGGACAAATCTTTCAGGGGCCGTTGCTCTCTGCCCTTGCTTTAGCGGTTCATCATAGTACTCTCGGAAATGCTCACGAGTTCCTAGCGACCCTGGGGCTACCCACTCAAAGAGATTGAATAGCTCAGTGATCTTGTTCTGCATCACTGTACCTGTAAGACCGAGTCTTTTCTTTGTCTTGACCTTAAGACACGCCTCGTAAAGTTTCGACTTTTCATTCTTCAAACGGTGTGCCTCATCAGCAATCACTATCTCCCAGTTTATCTCTGACAAAACAGGGCCTTGGATTCTAAACGTATCAAAGCTAGTTACAAGTACCTCAACACCACGCGCATTGAGTTTCTCAAGAATCATCTCTCTGTTTGCTCCGTGGTACACAGAGACCTTGAAGAAGCTGGCCCATCGAGAAAACTCACTCTCCCAGTTGTGGATAACCGAAGATGGACAGATAATTAGCACAGGACCCTTTTGACACTCGGAAGCAGACGTATCACCAGCGTCACTGTCTTTTCCATAAACTCCAGCAAGAAATGCAATTGTCTGAATGGTCTTGCCTAATCCCCTGTGTCACAGCTATAGTTTTAAACTACACAAGAATATTCTCAAAAAGACTAAAACAAGATCCATTTACAATGTTGACACACAAAAACTCATATCCTTTTCCACTGAATCTATCAGTTTAATGGTTTTAAACTGCACGAGAACATTCTCAAGAAGACTAAAACCAGAGCCATTTACAATGGTGACACATAAAAATTCATCCTTTTCAACTCAATCTATAAGAATAATAAATGTACATAAAGTTGTAACATTTTTCAAAACACAGCAAAGAAGAACTCACATGTCGTCGCCAAGAATGCCACCATGGTTGTTTCTATAGAGATTGTACAGAAACTTCACTCCCTCTCGCTGGTGTTCAAGCAATCTACAGTTGATAGAAGCCGGTACCTAAACCAAACCACATCGAACCTAACTAACTACACATTCTTCAAGGCAAAATCAAAATATTGGGTTCCTTAAGACGTGAGCAAAGGCTAAGACTTTCGATAGAAACTAACCTGTATGATCGGACTTTCTCCGATTGATGATAGCACAAGTGGTTCATAAGGACCGGAGTAGTCAAATTCGACCCGGTTTAACCCGGGTCCCCCGAATTCTATCGATTGCTCAGCATCTTCGTCTTCTTCCTTCTTCTCTTCATCAAACTTGATACTTCTTTTGTGATTTTCTTCGACCTGGGTGGTTTTTGAGATTTTAGATTCGTGTTTCGAGGGTAAGAAGTATGAATCATCGAGACGGAGTAGCTGCTGCGAGAGAGACGATTTGGGAGGTTTTCTCGTCGGTTCCAACTCTTGGGTCGATGAGATTTGCAACGACGATGATGATGATGAGGGGAAAGTACTACATGGCTTCAAGGTCTGTTTGAAAGTGTGTAACAACGACATCGCTGATCGATCGCGTTGCGCGATAGACGGTTGCTTTCTTCGAGAAGTTGAAAGAAACCTGCAAACTTTAGTAATTTTAAAACTTACTTGCTTTTATTCGAGATATTAGAAAATAAGAGGCCTAAAGGGAAATTAACACGTACATTAAAATAGGGAACGGTTTCGACTAATGGGCTGACCACGTAAAGCCCAAATTAGAGTTTTGTCCTAACATGCTCTAGGGGTTTCTTGTTTATATCCAATCCAAGCAAAGCCCGAACTGTACTTTTGTCCTAACCTGGTTTTAGGATTAGGGTTTCTTGTCCCTCTCTTGTGTATATATATCAATCTCTAATTTCATATCTCAGAGATAAGACGTCAATCTTCTTCTAATCACACCATTGAATTGATTTGTTCTCTTGATTGACTTTGCTTTCTTATCGGTCAATTATTATTTTTTTTCAAAACGTTTTTCTGAAGAAAGTGATGAAAGTTGTAGATAGGTGATGATCCTATGATCGATAAAAATTTCAACTCGCTACGTTCTTTCTGATTTTTATCAGTTTCCTAACTTGTTTTCCTAAAAGTTTTTTTTCCTGCTTCACGTTTTTGTAGAAGTTTTGTTGTTCTCATTAAAAAAAAAGCTCAAGGATTTTGACTCAGTTCAATTGTATTTTTGATATTTTTTAGAACATGGTAATGCTGGAGAAATGATGAGATATCAGATTAATCTTAGGACACCTTCTGACACACCTGTGTATGAGAATGACGTCTTGTTCTGATCTTCAGTTAATTTTCTTTTTCCCATTGTTTTCACCTCAGTACATTTAATCTTTTTTGCATATCCTTAAAATAGTTATTTTGGTAAAATGATTTCATATTTATTCTTTTTGTATTAGTTATTGAGAATTTGATTGAAATCTGAATTTGAAAGAGTATCTGGAAGTTGTCTAAAGCCATAATGAGATTATGATTCCCGGGCAATGTTAATATCACATATATACCACAGCCACAACATTAAAGTTTGACCTAAAAAACAAATATTCAAATCTGTATATTTATATGTAAATGGCAGTTTCTTTACATGTATGTATGTACACGGCATATCAAACTCTATAATGACACCTTATATATACAATAATCTAATCAAACAATCACCGTATGGACTATTACCATTATGTATAATCCAATCATATGAACCACCAAACTCTTATGACAAATGCTTCTCCCTTTGAGCAACTCTGTTACTTCACTCTGGTTTCGAAGTTAAAAAAGACACAGCTCAAAGTTCAGTCTCATGACTAGCTCACATCATTTACCTTCTCGCGACTTCTGCGCCTGTCTATTAAACTCTTGAAGCTGTATGTCATGTTCTTCAAGCATTTGATCCACTCTGCTTGGCTGAGCCAACAATGTTCCAGGCATGTAAATATTGCTATCACTAGGCTTACACTGTACACATAGAAACACAATTAGATCAACCAGTCACGAATCAGAGAATCAAAACAGAGATCATTAACTAACCGAAGATTGGTCGATTGGTGTTGTCATATGTCTACTATCCATAGTGTCAGCTCTATTATAAGCTCGTCGATCTCTTCTTCTTTGATTCGTGACTGGTTGATCTAACAATGCCTTGGAGGAAACTGAGCCTGATAATATCTTCGGTTTTACTCTAGATGGAGGGTATCTAGGAGCAGGTGCATTCTCCTTCACATGAATCTTTGACTTAGCCATATTCCGTTTGCTCATGAATGGACCTGAGTGTGAACCTCTCTCACCACCAGTTTGATTATTTCTAGTATGCATATTTTGATGATCAGGTCCTTGGCCATGAGAAGTCCTCTCCTCCTTGAACGACTTGAAACTATCGTTTCTGCTCTTCAAATCTAAGTATTGTTTCTGCATTTTGCCACAAAGAGTGAATTGCTTTGCAGTTATTATGGCCTTGAAAGTTAGAACCATTTCAGAGTTACTTACCTCCATGGTCATGGATAGATGATTAGCTTTGATAGGTGGAACATGTTTTCTCTCGTGTGATCTTGAGTCTTGCCTTTCTTGTTTCTCCACCCTCTTTGCTTCATCCCGCTTATTAGCATCAATCTCTTTACTGGGAGGATATTTTGGTAGATGAGACGGATCACAAGCAAACGGCTTGGTTTTGAAGTACTGACAATAAAAAAAACAGTGTTGTAACTAGCGAAGCATACCAATAACAGAGTAAAAAAGTGATGCACAAGTTACCTCACTCTCAAGGGCACTATCTGCAGAGCTCCGGTGATCAGGGTCTATAGAGAGTAACGTCTCTAAAAGCAAAAGAACACTCGTGGGAAAGTCTTTAAACATCTCTGATAGTTTCCGTCTATAAGGAGCCCTACTTCTGAATCCAGCTGAAGACGGTAAGTTATGTTTTCTCCAGTAACTTTCTGATGGTGAACCACATAGCTTGAAGATCTTATGCAACTGTTCTACCTGCAAAAGATTCAGGAGAGTAACTTCAAAACAACATGTAACACCCAATGTGTAGTAAGAAAATGAAATATTCACCTCGGTTTTTCCAGGTAGGATGGGTTTACCAGCGTATAATTCACCTAATATGCAACCTGTGCTCCAAAGATCAACTCCAACACCATAATGAGAGGCTCCGAGTAAAAGCTCTGGTGGTCGGTACCAAAGAGTGACAACATGGCTAGTCAATGGTATAGTTTTGGCTGGGTCGAAGAACGTTGCTAACCCAAAGTCTGCTATCTTTAAGACACCATTACTGTCGATAAGAAGATTTGAGCCTTTGATATCACGATGAAGAACACCACGGCTGTGACAATGTTCAAGCCCACTTAGAAGTTGTTGCATGTAACACTTAACCTAAACAACATAAACATAAGAGTAACATCCTTAAATAGCATCAAATTATGTTTTTAATGATAAGATCAGCAAACACGAAAAAAAAATCTAAAATATCATTAACTAAAAATTAAAAAAATATTTTATTTTATATTTGGATTTGAATTTAGTTATTAGGATTCATGGTTTAATATTTAGGGGATATGGGTGGGTGTGGGACTAGGATCTAGAAATTAGAATAATGTAATATTTTTCATGTTAAATGAATGCTATTTTGAAAATGTAAAAAGAAACGGATTTTTTTGACATGGGAAGAAATCTACATGTTGGAGTAGCAAAACGTTTACGTGCAGTATATTACCTGAGGCTCTGAGAATTTAACACCGGGTAGTGAGGAAAGTCCTAAGAGATCATGATCCATGTACTCGAATACTAAGTAGAGTGATGATGAAACATGGGCAGTGATCAATGCTTCTAGTTTCAGGACGTTAGGATGATCAAGCCGTCGCATTACTATGATCTCTCTCGCCATAAACTTGACACTCTCTACATCGTTAAGATCAAACCGGACTTTTTTAAGCGCAACGATCTTGTTATGGATAAGATCACGTGCCCTGTAGACGCTGCTATATGTTCCTTGGCCAATCTGTATCCACAAGGAAACAGGACAGGTTCTGTTAAACAAAACAGGGGTCTGGATTCTGGAACCAAAGAGAGTTCTGTAATGAAAGAAACTTACTTTCTCGAGTTTCTCGAAGGTGCTTGCTCGACGTGGAGCCCAGTCTACTAATGCTTCACCAGCAACAGATACTAGCCAAGTAGGCCATCTTGATGACACGTGCTTTAACTCTGCGTCCTTTGGAACAACAGCTTGAACCGAAGCTTCAGCCTCAAGATTCTCTGGTTCCTTCTCAGCCTGATGATCATTATAAAACTTTTTGGAACTCAGCTTTTCAGACTCGATCAACTGAACTTTAGAATCCCTGCTATTCCATTGGTCTACTAGCTTCGGTTTTAAAACATTCGGACCAATCTCCAAATCATGTTTTACAACAGCACTCGATCCCCTTGTCAAGTCCTGATCATGATCCATATGAACTCTGGAGTCTCTGCTATTCCATCGATCTAGCTTTGGTTTTGTAACATTCGGACCAATCTCCAAGTCAGGTTCTACAACAGCACTCGAGGCACTTGCCAACTCCTGATCATGAACAGCTTGAACCATATGATCAACTATCTCAGGATGATCATAAACCCTAGTGGAACTTAGCGTTTCGGAGTCAACCAACTTATCTTTGACCTCTCTTCTGCTACTCGGTCTATCAAACCCACCTCCCGGTTGGATCAAATCATCTACCCTCGACGAACCAATCCCCGAGGAACGTTTCTCCGATGAATCTTTTAATGTCGACTTTCTTCT
Source organism: Sinapis alba (assembly GCA_012274485.2). Classification (NCBI taxonomy): domain Eukaryota; kingdom Viridiplantae; phylum Streptophyta; class Magnoliopsida; order Brassicales; family Brassicaceae; genus Sinapis; species Sinapis alba. Next base: position 379,930 of record MU105624.1, on the reverse strand, counting down.
GAAAAGCCCATGTTTGGAACTTACGCAACCCATCCTAAAGATACCCTGCAGAGATAAAACAGAGATCAGAGTGATTCAAAACACGAAAATTCAAAAACAGAGACATTACCTAGAAGCTTGAACGTTCAAAGAGAAAAATCTATGCATAAGGAGAGAGATCTTTAATGTTGTTCTTGTTGTTATTACATGTTTGACTGATTAAACGCATACGTAGAGTCAGTCAGTCACATCATCTGCCTGTATAAAATAAATGTAATAGAGATGAATGTCAATAACTAACTCAGCCGCCCTTAGTCAACGAGATAGATTTTTCCCCACATTATCTGTCTCTCTTCACTCCTGAAACTCTTTTTTTTTTCTTAAAGAGATTTGGGTTTTATATGGTTGGAAAGTGAGTAATAATCCAATTGTTTTCTGGAAAGGTTTGCTAGCATTGTAAAATTGTTTTGGTCAACGTAGATGCTAGATAAAAGTACAAGTTTAACTTAGAAAATGATACTACCTCTCAAAGCTAAGTCTTGGTCCCCGCTTGCTAGACTACCTTGTATTGACCAAGTTCTTTTGTTTAATTTACTCCAACTAAATCGTTTGTTTGACCATATAATATTATAATGGAACCAATGAATATCAAGAAATAGAAGAATATCATACCAAAAAAAAGAACCAGAAGGATAATTAATAAGAAAACTAAATACGAATATGTAAAGAAGTCTGAATTGTGATTTGGAAGATATTGTTTGACTGGGACATATAAAAATATCATGTTGCCAAATACAAATATGATACACGCCTGTTTGTGCATATACATACATAGTCCTATGATAACTATGGAATGTATATTTTTAATCTACTTAACTCACACGACAGCACGATGTCTTTAGAGAATGACCAACTCAATTACTTTCTATTGACAACAAACACTTGCTTTAGAGAAAACTAATATATATATGTTACACTTGCTCAGCTATCATGGTTTACATACTTGTCTAGTTGAAGCATTTTTACAGGTTACCCCATTGGAGTCTATATATGGCTCGATAGGTCAAAAAACAAATTTGATTTGTTAAGCAAGAGAAGCTGAAGCCGTCTCTACAGTAAACTCTTAAGAACCAGCATGGCAATTGTAGTGACGACTAGGGAATGCATCACCATTGAGTATATTCCTCTCTTGGCCAATATCATGACAAATCATTCGAAACCCAATTAAGCTTAGTTAATGTATATATATTGTTATAGATATAATAATGCACGAAATAAATTAAAGATACTCACCTAATTATGAAGTTATGATGCCCTAATCACAACACCATGTTGTGTTCTTCTCCTTTTGAGTCAAATGGTACGTAGAATAGTAAATCACAAACACATTAACGATTTCCATCTTGAAATACATAATGACAGATTCTCAATTTGTGTGACTAGCTAGTGTTTGATCTTGTACTGATAAAATATTCTCATTTTTTTATGTCTAGACACAAGAGTATAAAATATAGTTTGAGCGGTAAAGAAGTTTCGTTCTGTTCTTTCTCATTTTCCAAGACTTCAAAGAAATTAGACAAAATATATATATAGAAAAATGATTCGTCTTTCTTTCTTTTTTTCCTTCTTGTCGGCTATCATAAGCGTAGGGGCATTATTAATCAAGACAAATCACATTTTAAAAAAATAAAGACAAAACGCATTTCTTTGTTTATTCTTAACTTCCTATACGACTAAACCAAAAGAATCTGCTGCTTACGTCTTCTTAAATATATATTGATAACATTGTATAAACACGAATTGTCTTTCGTCATAAATATCGCAATAGGAAAATTAAACGAAGAAAAAAAAGTTATTTACTCTTTATTATTTTTAGTTCTCAACAGTTATTTAAACTTATTTAATTTAACATATTAATGGAATATTTTTAGAAAATAGAGATATTAATGGAAATTAGATTTATGGGTCTACGCCTCTATCACCAGTTCACGCAGTTTTCATGCAATATGCATTTGTTCCTAGTTTCCATATCTGGATTATCGAAAAATCGGGAAACTTTAAATAAGCAAATAAATAAAGGAAACTGTAAGCGCGTGATCTCCACTACAAAGCTCCAAAGCAACGAGTGTAAAGCACGCTATGTGTTGTGAGAGTGGGACTCACGTGGACTACTAATCTGTTCTGAAGACTTTTCGCCAAATCTTTCTTTCTTCTTTTCTCTCTTTCAGCTTCGGACAAATCCCAAATCACGGAGATTTCAATTTTCAGACCATAGTACAAAGTCCCCCCTGCAAGAAAAAAAAAAAAAACCCCACACTCAGATCTCCAGATGGTGGATTCTCCAAGAGCATCGAGTTCATCTTCTTCGTTATCTCCTCCAAGATCGTACCTCATCTTTATGCGAATCATGAGCAAGAGAAGGACATGGGTCTGTCTCTTTGTCGCTGTCTACGCCATCCTATTGTCTTCCTCATGGAACTTCTTGAGATCTGTGCTTAGCTGGTACAAGCTTCAGTACACGTCATCGCCGTCGCCGTCTCGAATACCGGCGGTTTACGCTTCTGTGGTGTTGGGAGCAGTGTTCGGAGCGATGTCGATGGTTGCGGCGGCGGCGGTTGCTGTTCCGGCGGTTATGGTGATTTGGATATCGGTGGTTGTGTTGCTTGCTTTCTTTGGGAAATCGAGAAGAGATTTGGTTGTTGAAGCTCGGAAGATTACGAGAGAAGTGTTTGGATTTGTGTTTAAGGTTCTTTTGAAAGAAGGCAATGTTGTTGCTGCGGTTTGTGCTATTTTGGGTTATTTTCTTCTTATTAGAAAGGATTTTGATTCGATTTAAGTGTTTTATTTCTTTTGTTTTTAGAGTTTTTTTCTTGGAATCTGATGATTTTTATGAAGAAAACTTTGGTCTTTTTGTTTCTTGTTTTAACCTTTTGTTAATGTAGCGAAGGCCAATGTATATGTACATTTTATGATCATATAACATGAGATGTTCACGAAATTATTTTATGAAAATTGTGTGAAATTGTTAAAGTTTTGAAGTAAATTGTCCTGCAGCAGCCCCAGCAAACCAAATAACCAATACAAAGAAGAAGAAAAAGAAGTTAATTTGATTATTTAGTTGTAATGTCTTTATAATTTAACATTTCAAAATAAAAATGAAATTTCATTGTTGTATAAAGATACATATTCATGGAGCAAAATGTTTGTTTTGAAGTGAGGTGTTGCACTAAGCCACTAACTGGGGTTGGGTGGTGTTGCTCATGATCACTGTTACGCTTTAGTAATGCGTTTGCTTCAACCATTAGAACTTACATGAACCAAGGTATGATCTTTGTACCTGATGTAATCTCCCAGCCAGAAATCTATCATGTGTCCCAACTTGTTTTGTTGTTAGCAAATGTTGATGGGGTTTCTCACTTTACGAGTTATGGACCTGCCCATTCTTAAGCGTCGTCCTGTTAGTGAGTCCAGTAATACGACCAAAGCTTCCTCGACTGCATCAGCTTGTTTGTCTAAACCGTAGCTGCTTAACTGTGGGAGAAGGCTCAGCTCAGATAGGAGTCCAATCGCTGCTGCTGCTGTACAAGTCCGGTCCCATGATGGTTGTGGTCTGTACGGTGGTAAAAGATCAAATGTAGAGAAAGATAAATCACTTTTGTGGAACAGAGGAGTTTGGAACTGTAACATGAATAATATGGAGATTTGTGTCACCTGAGCTTGTGCATTGCTGATGCACCTGTTGCAAGAGAGATGCAAGGAAGATCTTCATCTCCCCATACTGTCTTTGCATGATCCTACACAGATGAGTCTTACTGTGTTAGAAAAAGGACAAAGATGAACTCCATGTGAGATATTAGTCACATTGCAAAGGTTATTATACCTTAAGACGCTTGAGCATTGCAGCTGAATTGTTCCAGGTGCCATCAAGCAAAATGAAATGTAAAGTTTTATCCTCATCTACCTGAGAAATAGAAAGTGTAGGTATCAATTGTCTAACCTACCTAAGAACTTTAATGTTTAACACAAGAATAAGAGTAAGAGACTAAAGAAAAGAGAACCTATATATAAGCAATGATGTTGCATTCATTACCATTGATGATCCAGGATTCTCTGAAGTCGAACTACCAAAAGCGTTTTCAACCGACAAAGTGAGTTCTGAGTTTTGGTTGGGATAGAGGCAACAGACATGGCTTTTTCCTGTGCATCCATCACAACAGACAGACAAGGATCTTAGCAAAACCATTTTAAAAAAAAAGAAATACATCTGAACTAGCAGGAATCTAAGACTGGTAGAATCAAACACCTGCAAGCTTAAACTCATTCCACATGATCTCTTCATCTTCAGCTATTCCAAAGATGCAGAGTGAAGCAGAGTTTACACCAAACACTTGCCACAACAACTTCCCTGTATTGTTCTGGCGCAGAAAATCCTGTTAGCAGCAAAACAGCATGTCAATACATAGTAATACCACCTCAAACCGAATAGGGGAGACCAATACTAACCCTAGGATGCATATAGAGCCAAAAACGTATCCTTTTCCATAAACCACAGGGCTTGACGTTTGAACACATGCAATCCTCCATAGCAAGCCAGCACTGCAAACACAAAATCAGTAAAATTGAGTTCTTTCTTATTCATGGAGCAGCATTTCAAGAAGAGTTAAAAAAAAAAAAATGAAGCAGAACCTTCTGGCATAGATAACCCCTGCTCCCAAGCAGCCTACAAGCAACTTGTCGAGCAGAGAAAAAACGAAACTTTTTCTCTGGGTCATCTAATGCTTCGTATGTAGCCCTATGCTTCTTATCTTCATACGCACCAAACGCTCCCTGAGACAGAACCAGAAGCGATAAACAACGATTCAGACAAAACAAGCAACTCCTGATGGACATTTACCTGTAGCTTGCCACCATTTCCACCAAACTCAATCTGTGCATCCACTTTAAGCTCAAGAACTTTCAAATCATCCACAATCTGTTTGACCGCTGCCGGAAACGGAGACACCGGTCCCCATCTCCGCCACTCCTCTTCCGTGATGACTCCGTCATCAAAACCTCCTGATTCCCTCGACCGTAACTGTGAACTAACGGAAGCCATGACTAATCTCCGGCCAATGCCTCCGAGTTGAAAAGGAGATAAACTAAGTGCAGAAGCTCCGGCGAAACAACGCATCGTGTTCAGCTTTGGGTTTGTCGAGGAATAATATTTTACTATTTTGATTATGGATATAGGCTTTCATAAATAATAAGGCCAAGGCCCAATGGGCTTATAGTTTTATTATCTAACCTCCTTTCATAAAAGTGTTACGACCAATGGGGCCATTTAAAAGGACATATGGTTGAACCGTATTACGACTATTTTGCAAGTGAAGGCCCAATGGGCTTATAGCTTTATTAATTTAATATTTAGCTGTTAACTGTATTTTCGTTTGTTTTCTTCTTCATATATATTTATTTTTTCCTGGATATTATTTACATTTGAGGTCTCAGAAGAATCTAAGGAACAGAACCTATCGTGTGTTTCTTGTTTTTATCTCTCTCTCTCTCTACAATGGCTGCTTTCACCTGTACTTCTTGTCCGCTGATTTATCTCCGGTCAGAGATGAGGATCGCATCCTCTACGACGGGTTCACTCTCTACTCGGCAGATGTTCTCTGTGTCACCGGAATCGAGAGGGCTGAGAACTCGAGTCTCTTTATCATCGGTCTCGAAGAATTCTAGGGTTTCTCGATTTCGACGAGGAGGGATCATCTGTGAAGCTCAGGAAACCGCTACAGGGAGTATGTTCTCATCTCTCTCTTTTGCTGGATAATGCGTTTATTTTTGGTTGAAAGATTTCGTGGATCTATGTAGATTATGAAGTGACCTTAGTGAATTTTGGATGTTAAACATTGTGAATCGTTCGTAAAGTGTTGACCTTTCTATGCAATTGCAGACATTTGAGTTATGAAATTGTAGAAAACAGAGAGCTTTATCCGTTAGTTTGGCTGATAAATGTGGCTTAGATCTTAAAACAGAGAGCTTTATCCTTTAGTTTGGCTTCTTCTAACCACTTGTGTGCTCGTTGTGGTGATGTTATGAAGCATTATGTAAACGTTGTTTCCTTCTCCCTTCATTTAATTGTTAGTTATGAAACCCAAAATAACCATTTGAAGTTGGTTTTGCTATTGTGTCTTTGCAGTTCCAATGGTAAACGATTCAACGTGGGAGTCTCTTGTACTCAAGGCTGATGAGCCTGTTGTTGTGGACTTTTGGGCACCATGGTGTGGACCCTGCAAAATGATTGATCCCATTGTTAATGAACTAGCGCAGCAGTACACAGGGAAGATCAAGTTCTTCAAACTAAACACGGATGACTCTCCTGCAACCCCGGGAAAGTACGGTGTTAGAAGCATTCCAACCATCATGATCTTCGTGAAAGGCGAGAAGAAGGATACAATCATTGGTGCAGTGCCTAAAACCACATTAGCAACAAGCATTGATAAATTCTTGCAGTGAAGCATGTGGATCTCTCTTTTCTTCTCTTTATGTATTTGGACTTAAAACTTATCTACTACTCTTACTCATCAATGTTCATCTAGACATGTATAATGATAATAATATAATGTTGGTTTTAAGAAATCGAGTTTATGATGATGACGACTTATCTACACGGTTTTGATTTATTGTTGGAGTCAATGTAACTAATCCTATTATTTAATTTACTTGCTTGGCAAGCTAAGTCAATTTCTTGATCGGATCAAACAGTATGGTTGCTACCCCAATTTTCTTGACAAATCTCAAAACTTCAGGATCATCTCTTTCTTCCTCTTTCATCTACTGGATTTCAAAACGTTTACGGTAATCTTTGGGGGTGTATTTATTTTCATTGTTTAAGCTTATGGTAGTGTTTGTCAACGTCTTTGATCTAATTTCTGAATCTGTTTTTTAGAAACATGTGATTGTCAAATCTAATCATCATGTCCCTTTGATTTCTTACAGAGATATAATCAACTTGGATATGGCCTTGGCATCTGCTGTTTCACCAAATGGTTCACAACCAATTCTCTTGAGTGCTTCACCACGTTACACAAGATCTAACCGGCAAAACACAGAAACTTCAAAAGATGGTATCAAAACTCTCAGGTGGACTGTAACAATTGTGGTAACTTTAACAGTTGTTATATATTTCACATGTACAAAGCTTTACATCAGTTCTGCTCCAGATTTAAGCATCACAGGTTTTGTCAAAACAGCAGTGTTCGCGGTTTGTATGTTGTGCAACACCGTTCCAATGATTGTTTCTGTTGAAGCTATAGCTGAACTTATCTGGCCACACCATCCGAGTGATATTTGTTTCAGACTCGAAGCTAGCCTACAAGCTGTAGCACTTGTCACAATTAGTTTTGTGTCTATGTTGGTTGCTTTTATGGTCGGAGTTTTTCTTGTGGTGATCCTTCATATATGGCACTACTTCTTCTATGTTTAGCACAAAGTGATTGGTTTTGTAAACAGTTTCCATGACTACACACATTCAAGCTCATAAATATTGATAAAGATCATTGCCATAATCTATTGTCAATCCACATTTGTCTAGATAATTGTTTCTCTAATTAATAGTGCATATAAACAACACTTGATCCAGCACTAGAGCATGTATTCCAAATCTTCGATGAATAAAGGGATAGTCAAGTTCCAACGAGGACCAAATTGTCATCAACTTAAATTCTGTGTGTCATTTCATAATTTCGAATGGTTTCTAAAGTCAAAGTCCATAAACTTAACATTTTGATCGAGTCAACGAACTAATCCTATTATTTAGTTTACTTGCTTGGCAAGCTAAAGCATTGCTGATGATCAAAGTCAATTGCTTGATTGGATCAAACAGTTTGGCTGCTACCCCAATTTTCTTGGAAAAATCTCAAAACTTAAGCAGCATCATCTCCTTCCTCCTTCATCTACTAGATTCAAAACGTCTGAGGTAATCTTTCAGCATCATCTTTTGTATTTGTCAACGTCTATGATCTAACTTTTGAATCGGGTTTTCTAGAAATCTGCTTTGTCAACTCTTATCATCATGTCTCTTGATTTCTTACAGATAGATATTTAATCAAACTTGGATATGGCCTTGGTGGGTGGTATCAAAACTCTCAAGTGGACTGCAACAATTGTAGCAACTTTGACAATTGTTATATATTACACAGCTACAAAGCTTTACATCAGGTCTGCTCCAGATTTAAGCATCACAGGTTTTGTCAAAACAGCAGTGTTCACGGTTTGTATGTTGAGCAACACCGTTCTAATGTTTTTTTCTCGTGATAAAATAATTTATCTTATCTGGCCAGAACATCCGAATGATCTTGTTTTGAGAGTTGAAGCTAAGCACATAAAAGCCTTAGCACTTGTCACAGTTACATTTGTGTCTTTGTTAGTTGCTTCTATGGTCGGAGTTTGACTTGTGTTGATCCTTCATCTATTGCATTCCTTCGGCTTCTTCTATGTTTACTACATAACTGCTTGGTTTTGTAAACAGTTTCCATGAGTAAAGATCATTCCTATAATCTATTGTCAATCCACATTTGTCTAGATTATTGTTTCTGATTTGTAATTTGCTTCTCTAATTATATGAATAAAGGGATAGCCATGTTCCAATGAGGACCAAACTGTTATCAACTTAAATTTAGTGGGTCATTTCATAATTTCGAATAGTTGCTAAAGTCATAAAAATATAAATACAATCATCACCTTCATGCGTCCACTGTATACGAGAGGATCAAACATCAAACACCGAAAGATCTAATCTTTCTACAATGGAGAAAGGAGTTCCGGTAGAACTAACTAGAGGGTCTACTAATTGGGCCAGAGTGGTGGAAGAGATCGTGAAGCTGGAGAAGAAAACGTTCCCTAAACACGAATCTCTCGCTCAAACTTTCGACAGTGAGCTCCGGAAGAGAAACACCGGGTTGCTATACGTGGAAGCCGACGGGGAAACTTTGGGCTATGTCATGTATTCTTGGCCATCTTCTCTTTCCGCTTCCATCACCAAGCTCGCAGGTAAAGACGCATGTCTACCAACTGTTCGACGAAATTACGCAATGATAACTCTTGAAAAGAACAAGTAGTTTAACTTGCTAAACTTTAGTGAAATATCTTTTAAACTGTTTCTAAAATAACTGTTAGAATATATAGTCAAGAAGCTATTAAAATCAGAAAGAATGTATTTTAAGAGTATTTTTTTTTGTGTATTTTGTTGGATTATGCAGTGAAAGAGAGTTGCAGGAGACAAGGGCATGGAGAAGCATTGTTAAGAGCAGCGATTGACAAGTGCAGAAGCAGAAAAGTACAACGGGTCTCACTTCATGTCGATCCCTCTAGGATTGCTGCGGTGAATCTGTACAAAAAACATGGGTTCCAAGTAGACTGTCTGGTGAAAAGCTACTACTCTGCAGATAGAGATGCTTACAGAATGTACCTTGATTTTGATGACTCTCTTTAGCCCAAAAAGATTCATTGGGTGGGGGTTATCAAAGCCATGGTGAAGCATTGTTAGATAGTCAATCAATTGTCTTGTACACACTCATTAATTACTCTCCACATCAATATACTTGACTATTTATTTGCTGTTTTACAATACATAATGGATTTTTTGGGCGCTCATTAAAAAATTCTTTGTAATTTACATTATGGCATGGTGAGAGATTACAAGTTTGCTGAATAGAATTAAAATAGCTTCTCACTATCTAAGGTTTTAAACCTACTAATTTGATTAGAAGCAATAGCGGGGATAGCTCAGTTGGGAGAGCGTCAGACTGAAGATCTGAAGGTCGCGTGTTCGATCCACGCTCACCGCAATATTTTTGCAACATTTTAGGCTAACACCAATACGACGTCGTTCGAAAATAGCTCAGTATCAACTTCTATGGCTGGTTCGAAAATGGACCTTTGAAATGGGTTTTACACGTATCCACTATCATGTTATCCAGATTATAATAAAGTTCAACAACGTTAAACTTTATTTTTACGTTTGAGCTTCTTTAAGACATTGCCCTTTACTAATGGAGCATAACTAGCAGGGGCGGACCCAAGTATAAAATAGGTGTGGCCTGTGCCCCATACTGAATTTTGTTTTCTCTTTAATAGTTAGTATAAAATTTATTTAAATGCATTTAATCTAAATATTTTTTAACATGTGCCCCATACTAAATTTTCTTCTGGTTCCGCCCTGAAGTCCGTAAGTTTAACCTAACCACGATGTGTGTGGTGGATTCAGCTGCATGGAAATAGAAACTAAACTGAGGATCCGATTTCGAAAATGGACGGGACGACTCATTGTGCAGCTAAACCGAAACTACTTACTCTTCTCATTGTGCAGCTCAACCTATTTTTTAGGAAACTTATCTGTATATTACATGGGAATACATGAATAAGAACTATTATATCAGAAAACTTAAAATAATTATTAATCACAAATAAAAACAAGCTAACTATCGAAAATAATCATTTGCGTAATAACACTACAACTCATAAAATGAGAACCATGCTGGCACTTACGTTACGTGGTTTAAAGGGCTCATTAGTTGACAAAACGTTTTGTAAAATAAAAAGGTCCCACCGAGACTTGAACTCGGGTTACTAGATTCAGAGTCTAGTGTCCTAACCACTAGACCATGGGACCATTCGATAAATGTCTCTCCATAGCATTATACGAAGCAAAGCACAATGTTCGAGTACTATATGACGAGTGTCGCTGCCGCACCGGTAGCCTGAGGAAACTACAGATGCGGACACTTTCCCGGAATTTTGTGTTACCGTGTTCAGAATCATCGACGTAACTCTTCACAAAGCTTCTGTCTGTACAAAAATGGCAGCTTTTTGCCGTGGGGGTGATTCAAAAGGCTTAGCTTTACCAAGTTTGTTCACTTCCTTCTCCGGAATGGATAGAACATGTCTCCGATCTGGTGAACTCGACTCGTAATCTCCATGGGTGAGTCAAATTCTCAAACTTTTAGATGGTTTTTGTAGTAAGTTTCTTATCTAGATGTGTTGAATATCCGACGAGGTTCGAGAAAAAACAGAGTATTGCTTGGCGGTTCTTTCTGTTGGGCACAAGCTCGAGTGTTTATGTCTCACTAGTTGATGTTTTGGCTATGGGGAAAGATGTGGGATAGGATAAGGTTTGTGTGTCAGGAAAAGTGGGGAGAGCGATTGGATGAGTTAGCTCCAATGGGTGTAAGATACAGTTCAGCCTGCTGAGTCTTTGGTGTGTGCTTGCTTTGTTTGTAACATTGTTAACATGCTTAACCGATAATTTTAGTAAACCGGTCCAAATTTAGAAGCATTCCTGTCGAATAGGTGTTGAAAATGTGCTGAACAGAAAACGAAGAGAGGACCATTTAAAATGCCTTGGATTTCTCTGGCGCGCACAAGTGCCATCACTTTTTTTTGTTTTCTCTCTCTCTGACTACAAAGTACGTAGCCCATTCGTTGAAACCATTCTCTCCGCAGTCTCCATAACAAACAATCTCAGAAATGGCACGACAAGATTCTAATCCATTTGCTGATGAAGAAACCAATCCTTTTGCGGTATTCTAATCCATTTGCTGATGAATAATTCCTATGTTTCTTGAAATCAAGAATCTATCACTCATCTTTCTTTCTGTATAATTCCTTTACCCGTTTGATCTTGATGTTCTAATGTTTTAGGATAATACAAGTGTATCTCGAGCAAGCAACTCCTCCTATCTCAAGCCGCTTCCACCTGAACCTCATGATCGTGGTGCTACCATCGATATCCCTTTGGATTCCGAAAAGGTACCACCCATATCTTCAACACCTTCTCCATTTTGCCTTTCAAAATGTTTGCTCAAAAATCTGTTGCGAATCTCATTTTTAGCTGTTTCTGTTTGAAGGATCTTCGAGCTAAAGAGATGGAACTTCAGGCTAAGGAGAACGAATTGAACCGGAAAGAACAGGTAACTTCTATATTAACCTACAGTTTCCATGTGAATTGTATTTGATCAGTCTTCTTCTTGTTCTTGTCATAACGCAGGAGCTAAAAAGAAGAGAAGATGCAATAGCAAAAAGTAGACAATCTTCTGTTATCTGTTTTTTTCTACATCTTCCATTGATACTTTTCTGTAGCTAACTTGAGTTTTTGGCAGCTGGAGTTGTCATTGAGGAGAAGAACTGGCCCGAGTTTTACCCTCTAATTCATCACGACATTCCTAATGAGATTCCGATTCACTTACAGAAGATCCAATACGTCGCATTCACCACATTGTTAGGTAATAAAGCAAAGGCCATCCTTAGACCGCTGCAACAAATCATGGACATGTCCAGAGTCCAGTCAGAAGTTCAAAACAGACTAAACTATTGAACTATGCAGGATTAGTAGGATGTCTCTTGTGGAATATTGTGGCAGTAACTGTAGCTTGGATCAAAGGAGGAGGTTACTTACTGTTTTTACCCAAAATGATCAGATTCATTTTGTTATTACCACTGATCATGTTCGCTCATCTGATTCTGATGGTTATCAGGTCCCACTATATGGCTTATGTCAATCATCTACTTCATTTCTGGGGTCCCTGGGGCTTACGTCTTATGGTATCGTCCTCTTTACCGAGCTTCCAGGTAAAATCAGCTCTACAAGATATATGCTGGAACTTGCTCAGGAACACAATGAAAAGATCTCTTACATATTAAATGAATTAATATGTACACGTACCTATTGCAGAACTGATAGTGCCCTGAAGTTTGGAACATTCTTCTTGTTTTACGTGGTAGATAAATCGTACCCCCATTGCTCGATTTCCTCTGCATCATAAGCGTTTTGATGTTTACAATGTCTTGCACTTTGCAGTTTCACATTGCATTCTGTGGCTTTGCTGCAATTGCTCCACCAGTCATCTTTCAAGGAAAGTCCCTCACGTAAGAGTTTTCTTCTTATATGAAAGCATCTGAATCAACCTCTTTCTTTTACATTCAAAGATGATAAGACCTTTCGAGTCTCGGAGGAAGTGCCATCTGATTCCATATGTATTGTTGGTTTTGGTGGACAGAGGTTTCTTGCCAGCATTTGAGCTTCTAACTACTAATGCTGTGGTCGGGGTAAGTATTACTTCTGCTCGTTTACAAGTACTTAACTTCAGCTTGCAACAGTCTTACCTTAGCAATCCGTTTTCTCCCCTCATAGATATTGTATTTCATTGGGGCGGGGTTCTTCTGCATCGAAACACTACTCAATATATGGGTGATTCAGCAAGTATATGCATACTTTCGAGGGAGTGGCAAAGCTGCACAGATGAAACGCGAAGCTGCAACGTCGACCTTGATGCGTGCACTATGAAAGGCAACACTCTTCGCTTAAAAATGTATCAATGGTGGCTTGAGGTCTAGGCTGACAATTTTTCTTTTGTTGGAACTACTTTGTATAAAGACTAAATCAAGTACATGGAGACCTCAAGCCGAAACTGTGTTGTTCAACTGTCAAAAGTTTTTGACTCAAAACCATATCTTCATGAATGCTAAAGCAAGAGCCTTAGTGGGAATGAGAACCTTTATGGCTTTTTAATGAGTATCAATTTTTTCATGTTATTCCTCTTCTCAACATTCCACAATCACATTATCACGACAGCCTCTTCTAACGTACTGGACGTGAACCTCTTTTCCAAAGTCTGACCGCTACCAAACCAGCACAGGCCTTAAGAACATTCCCGAAACAGTAGAGATCTTTCTCTTCCATTTCCCTGAACATCTCAATAACTTTCTCGTGCTGTCCGCTCTGACAGTATTCCCCAAGTAAAACAGACCAAGATACAGTGTTCTTCTTAGACATCCCATTGAACACTTGGCTTCCCATTTGTAAATAAGCTTCCCATGAATCTCTCATACAAACAAAAACAAAAAAGACAACGAGAAGATTCCGAGGATATTGGGCTTATCTAGGCCGAATAATGTTAAGAACAAGGCCTATTAGTAACTTTGAGCCCGGGTCACCCGCGTGACAGGCGGGAATACTTACCACTATACTACAACGACTTTGTTGTTTGCTTCTTTCCAAGTACAAAAAGTACATATCTACTGTTATTTGTCGTTAACAAACCCAAACCTTGTTAATGGCGGCGTTTCTTGACGCAAACACCCAAAAAGATTACGTTTTGGGTGGGCCTAAGTTGGGTTCTATTTTCGGTATATAAAGTCAAATTAAAATTTGAGTGTGGATCAGATAATATAATCGGATTGACTAAACCATCATAAACCGCAATTCAAATACGTTTCCGGTCTGGTCTAAAAATTGATTAGTTGACTTGGACAATGGTTTTTGAAACTGAAGAGAAGCGAAACAAGGGACTGAACTTTAGAAGTAAAAAACAGTGGAAGAAAGAAAGAGGAAGCGGTCAAAATCAGTGGACGACGACAACTTTCTTATCATCATTAAAGATCTCTCTCTCTCTATCTCTCCATCTTCTTCTTCAACGTCAAATCCAATTCGGAGAAAGAACAATGGCTTCTTGCTCTTCAACTCTATTCTCTTCTTCTCCTCCCTTCTCCTCTCATTGTCGTCTCCATCACACTCACTCTCCCAATCTCTCTACTCTCCGTTTTTCCCGACCAATCAATACTAAACCCAATCATTCTCTCCGATGTTCTGTCTCTATCGAGAAAGAAGTCCCCGAAACGGAACGACCCTTCACATTCCTTAGAGACTCTGATGACGCCACTCATTCAACTTCAACTTCAGTCAGGGCTCGTTTTGAAGCCATGATTAGAGCTGCTCAAGACAGCGTTTGCGAGGCCATCGAAGCTGTTGAAGACGGTCCGAAGTTCAAAGAAGATGTTTGGTCTCGACCAGGTGGAGGCGGTGGAATCAGCCGCGTTTTGCAGGATGGGAATGTCTTTGAGAAAGCTGGTGTTAATGTCTCTGTTGTTTATGGTGTTATGCCTCCTGAAGCTTACAGAGCCGCTAAAGGCTCTGCTTCTGATCAGAAACCAGGTCCGGTTCCCTTCTTCGCCGCCGGTGTCAGCTCGGTAACACCATCTCTCTCTCTCTCTCTCTCTCTCTCTCTCTAGCTTTCATTTTCATCTCACAAGCAGAAAAAGATCAAGTCTTTATGTGAATCTTCTAGGTCTTGCATCCCAAGAACCCTTTTGCTCCAACTCTGCATTTCAACTATCGCTATTTCGAGACTGATGCTCCAAAGGGTAAACGCCAAAGTGTAAAAGTACAGTCTTTTTGTTTGGATAGTAGAATTGATTCGCCATTTTTGTCAACTTGCAGATGTTCCTGGAGCTCCGAGGCAATGGTGGTTTGGTGGTGGCACTGACTTCACACCAGCTTACATCTTCGAAGACGATGTCAAGCATTTCCACACGGTCTTGCACCTTATTCCTTCTTGAGCTTTGTTGATTGATGGAGTGTTGCTCTTATTACAAAGCTTATCTTTCTTATTATAGATTCAAAAGCAAGCGTGTGACAAGTTCGATCCTTCCTTCTATCCCCGGTTCAAGAAGTGGTGTGATGACTACTTTTACATCAAGGTAATGCCGTTAATTTTGCTTTTAGTTCTCAAAAATAGTGTCTAGGAACAGCTTAGAGACTAAGAGAGTCTTTTTATAGGCATGATGTTTTGTGTTTAAGGACTCTTTGACCTTTGCTTGCAGCACCGTGATGAGAGGCGAGGTCTTGGAGGGATATTTTTTGATGATCTTAATGACTATGATCAGGAAATGCTTCTGGCATTCTCCACTGGTAATGGACTAATTCTTCAAAAATGATGATGTTAGTGTTGTTGGTAGACTAATTTTACTTGATTTGGGAATTTACAGAATGTGCAAACTCAGTTGTACCGGCTTATATACCTATAGTAGAGAAAAGGAAAGACATGGAATTCACAGAGCAGCACAAGGCTTGGCAACAGTTACGAAGAGGGAGATATGTTGAATTTAACTTGGTATTATAACTTTTATGAGCCTTGGTACTTTGTTATGAGCCTTGTACTACGCTAATGTGTGTTTGTATTGATTGGAAAAGGTATATGATCGGGGAACGACGTTTGGTCTGAAGACAGGAGGGAGAGTAGAGAGTATTCTTGTCTCTCTTCCACTCTCAGCAAGATGGGAATATGACCATGTAAGTTCCTTTGCCATTTGTGAAAAACACTAAGTTCTAACTCTTTTGGCTATATTACAAGTGTAGTAACGGTGTTTTGTTGGGGTGCAGAAACCGGAAGAGGGGACAGAGGAGTGGAATTTATTGGATGCTTGTATCAACCCCAAGGAGTGGATATAGCATGTGTGAGGCTTGAGTGAGTTTGTTTCCATTGTTTCTTGTTTTTAGTTTTGAGCAGTTTTAGAGAGATTCGAGTACTGAAGAGATGGATAAAGGGAGAGTTTGTTGAGGTGATTGTGTATGTGAACATGTCATTATGTTTTATAACATCCAAGCTTAAGAAAACCATGGTGATTGGTTCATAAGTGTATGAATCACTAAGGAAAGATGAACACCATCACTAGAATGCAAGAAGAAAACAAAGAAACGAATAAGATATAAATACTGATTAAAAGCCCATGATCCTAAACACTTGCTGCAAGCTTCACATCTTCCACTGTTTCTACAAGGTCGAGAAAGATGCAAGATGTGAAGCTTGTGGCAAGTGTTTAGGATCATGGTCTTATAAAACTCATAGTTGATTATCGATAAATAAACATTAATGTATAAATAGTGAACACCATTAAACGTCGTACATCAATTACCATTGCATTTCTTTTTTGTTTTGTCCTATTCTTCACATTGTAAGCATGTAAAGTTTGAACACTGTTTTGCCATATTCTACTTAACGTCAAAACAGCTATTCAAAAGCTTGGATTAATTACCACTAACATCCTTACAAACTTGTTTTAAAAAAGAAAAAAATAGGATTCAGTTGTCTTACATTCATCAAATTTTATTTTACTATTGTTTTTGTCCCACTATACTAAAGTTGTGGCAAAGATTTTGTCGACCGTTGCACAAAGACCTTTTGCGTGTTAACGCCCTCCACGGCCCACATGGCCTCGTGGAGCCCATTAAAGATAATGTTCGGGCTAATCCCAAAGCTACCCTTGTTCATAGCTACATCCTCTTCGTATAAACAAGGGTGATAAGGTCATTGACAGATAGACACAGTGTTGATGCTGCCATGTCATCCGCCGCTTTAAATCTCCAGGGTTATCTCTGTAAATTACAAGAATTGCGCGCTTCTCTAATGACCACACGCGGCCACATGCGATTGGCTAAAAGGTGATGTTTAACGATATAAAGACCAGTAAAGAAGAACACATTCGATCTTAAAATTCCTCTGTGACTACTAAATCGAAAGAAGAAGAAGAAGAAAGAAAGAAAGATACGGTGCTAAGTCTCTGTCTTGGTTCTTCACGCCGTGTAAACATCACCGAGGTTTAGTATTTTCCGACTCTGTGTCTGTCTTCTCAACTTTGATGTTGAAGTTGTTGTGAAGGATAGACTTTTGAACTGAAGAATCTCTGTGTGTTTGTGTTTGAGTGGAGATAAGCTTTTGAGAAAAGTGAAAGAAGTGGGGGTGATGGAATCATCAAAATGGTGGTGGATTGGAAATCACAACACGACTAATTTCTCTTCATGGCTTCATTCTACTCTCTCTGGTAACTTCTTTTCTCTCATTCTGTTTGTGTATATAGTTTTCAAAGGTATTACCTTTTAATAGTGGGATTGAGATGTTGACATGTTGGTTTTTTTTTGGGTTTTGCAATTGCAGAGTTAGATGAAAAGACAAAAGAAATGCTGAGAGTGATTGATGAGGATGCGGATTCTTTCGCCGCACGAGCTGAGATGTATTATAAGAAAAGGCCTGAGCTTGTTGCTATGATTGAAGATTTCTACCGTTCACATCGCTCCTTAGCCGAGAGATACGACTTGTTGAGACCCTCTTCTGTGCACAAACATGGCTCAGAGAATCACCATGAGAAATCATCAACTTGCGATGAGTCTTCTTGGTCCGAGGCTTGTGAGACTCATGAAGACTACGCTGAGTCTGAAGTTGATGACGGTGAAAACAAGCGGGTCGATGAAGGTGAAATTGATGGTGAATCATCCTCAGTTGATTATGGTGGGAACTGTGAGATGATGAAGGAAGAGATAGAGAGGCTGAGGGAGGAGAATAAGGTTTACAGTGAAATGGTGAGAGAGAAAGATGAAGAGAAGAGAGAAGCTATAAGGCATATGAGTTTAGCAATACAAATGCTCAAAGAAGAAAACTCAGAGCACAAAAGATGTGCCAAGCATAATAAGGAAAGTGACGTTTCTCAGAGGAAGCAACAGATGTGGAAGCCATTTGAGTTTAAGAATGTTAGTCTTGAAGGGCTTTTAGGGAGAGTAGTAGTAGTAGGCAAATGGGTTCTCCCAAAGACAGATTCTACTTCCCGAGAGAGCTCATAACTCTTTGAAAAAACAGAGAGGCATGTGTGATCAAGAATAGAAACTGAGCAACTTTCTCAAAGTGTCTCTGTAATCGGTGATAGTTAGGGTATACTCAAGTAGTTAGTGTAAGGCTTCACAGGACTATAGTTATATACCTAAGTCTATGCGTGTTTGTTTTATATTCTGTTCATTTCATTTGTTCTTTCATTTGGAAGTCAGCTTTTTAGTTCTTTAGCTCTGCAAGTTTTTTGTTGTTGTGTGTGTATTAAATGGTTACAATAAGTTGTTTTTAATAAAGAAACATAGTTGTTGTTTAAGAGTTTTGAAGTATAATCCATTTTGAAGTAAAAAAAAAAAAAGAGGTTATGTTTATACTATTAATTATAAGCTTAAGCAAGCTGAGAACTTGAGGGCTAATCTTGTGAAACGAGCTCTCTCTTTGGATGATGAGGAAGAGTTGAGCTGGGATATTGATGATGAAGAGGAGACCACCGAGAAAGTTGTTACTAAAGAAGTTTCAAGGTTGAGCAGGGGTAGTGGAGATGTGAGCGAGAGTGGGAAAGATGAAGTTGGGACATTGAAGATGATGACGAAGAATCATCACCATCATCAAAAGCTTGATGTAGTTTCGAAAGTGTGTATGCTTTTCTATCTCCTGCTTATTTTTCTAGCGATTTGCCTCTATTCTTCAGTTGTTTTCTCGTTAATGTTCTGTTTAATTTAACTATAATTCAACACACGAACTTAAAAGTTTATAACTGATAGGTATCAAAAACGCTCAACATACTTACATATGACCGGTTTTGGTCTCGAACAGATTAACATATACTTACATCCCAACACTACTTGTTCAGGAAACTGAACACAACCATTGATCATGTGAAAAAACCCGGTTTAAGAAAAAACAAAACAAAAATTATACCTTTTTCTATCTTTCCATATTTCAACTTCGTATAGACACAACAACATACAACAAAGTAAGTGGCAAGAGACGTGACACGATCAAGAGAGGACACTCAACCTTAAACTAACACAAAACGTAAACATAAAAGAAATATAGTATTATCTATCTGATTCTGCTAAAAGGGGCTCAGTGGTTTTTGATTTCTTAGTACTTCGTGCTTCTTTACCCACAAGCTTCTTCACCGTTACTCCTACCTTGCTTTGATACTCCTAACGCAACACACACACACACACTCATTAATCTTTGATTGATTCAATAGGATATGTATCAAGGTTTCGATGCTTACCACTGGCGAAGCACGTGTTATGGATGATACAGCCGCTGCTGCAGCTGCAGCCACGCGTACCCTGAAACAAAGTCAAGATAGTTTTACCTTTCCAGTGAATCTTTTTGGTAAAATCTATAGAGTAAGTAACTCTGACTCAGAACTAAGTCAATCATTACAATACCTTTTATGTACATCAATGTAAACGTCGGTTTCATCCACGATTTCTGCCTGCATTTCCAGTTAAATTACCAAAGCAAGTGGGATCAATATATAGGAAACATAAGCATAGAGTAGAGACTTTTGAAAGACATACTTGTAGAAGTTCTTCAAAGACATCTTCTAACGTGATGATGCCTATAACTTCTGCATCCTCGTTATCTTCCAACAAACGCGGCAAGTCCCTTGTCACAACGCCGTTCTGTTGGAAATTTCTTCCCCTATTTTCCACATGTGTTGGTGCTTTATCAATATCAACCACAACAACATCATGCCTTTCATCGACATGCTTAAGCAAAGGAGCTGTTAGATGAGGACTCGAGTAATAGTTCGAATTTTCTTTGCGTGTTTCTCCATTACTCATGTTCTTCTTTTTATCTTTATCTTTGACTTTGACAACCGCAGCCATGTGACTATTTCCCTTTTGAAACTCGTTGAGGATATCATACAATGGCATGTCTGATGGAACCCTGGAAAGGAAGGCAACGTATGGAGACTTAATACTTATTTCATGCTGGAACACACATATTATGGCTAAGTAGAGCTTGAGGAAGCAAAGATATACCTTGGGATCTTCCTGATGGAAACAGAGCTTACTGATGTCTCTGTTTCTGCTCTTACAGTTAGAAGACTCTTAACCTAAGTAATAGCAGCATATACAGAAATAAGTAATCTAGTAATAGAGCTCAGTGAAATGAAGCAATGCAAATATTTGACAGGGCGTAGCTACCAATAGAAGCCCAATGATATTCTTCGGATTCCCTAAGTAGACAGGGATCCGGCTATGTCCTCGGGAAAGTATTTTTCCAATTGTTTCCCTGCATATTTACAAGGTCTTATTACTATAAGCTTAAGGAAAGTAGTTTACTCTTAACCTTGTATATCAGTTTACAGTACTCTAAGCTTAACTCACCAGTTTAACTTTGTAGTTACATCCAAGGAAAAAGTTGATTCAATTGGCGTCATAGCCTCCTCAGCTGTCTGAACTTCCAGGAAAACGAAAGAGTGTGAATTAGATCAGCTTAAGTAAACGTGAAGCAGTAAGAAAAAAACTTAAAAGTAGCTTCCAAATAGGAAGACGAAAGATTCAAAGCATCAGTTCAACAAAGCAAGTCATACCCAACCACATGCAACATGCAACAAATGCTTATGGAGATGAAGAATCTAAATCCGGATCAATGGTTCTTAATAAGCAAACCCTTAAAACATAACGTATTCAGATTCGTGCATTGGGTAATATAAAGCCTTACCTTCTCACTCAAATCAAGGGCTCCGCTTATAATCATTGTTTCCTCATGTGTCAGTTCACCTCCCTTACCAGCCTATATTGCAAAGAAGCAGCATGTCAGTGGAAGCTGGGACACAAAAGTACTTTTTGATAATCAAGCAACTTCATAAATTAACTTGACAAATCAGACAGGGAATACAGCACAAATCTGTCTTTTTTTTTCTATCCTGGATTTGTCTGCTTATTGGATCATAAAAGAGAAACTACCTCCTGGCTGTGCATTGAGACAAGTGCTTTCAGCTGAGCTCGCCTAAACAGTGTGTCATTATGCCCAATTACGGCATCCAGAACCTGAAGTTGATAGAAGTAAACACCCTCAGCTACATTATTCTCTGACATATATATAAATGCATCCACTTGTCTAGGTGAGATAATCAATGCAATTAGGTTCAACAAGTAACACTTCTTAATGACATTGCTAAATTAAATGCAAGGTTCAACAATTTTCCCATTCTTCCATACTTGTAAGACAACTTATTGAAGTATTGTATCAACTAGCCAAACAAAACAGAATGCAATGCTAGTCTATTGTGATTTACTGACATTTAGTGCTCTGACAAAGACGGATTGGTACAACAACAACAACAACATCACCTTTCCAATAGGATAAGCAATGGGATAGCAGAGTATCATCAAAATGCGAACCAGCCACAAAAAATTAGCCCCAACAGCAAGCCCATACCTCGAGCATATCGCTTGTGGAATTATCTGCTTGTAACATAAATAGTTGGAAAGTTCTGAATAAAAGACAAAGTAGCACCAAGAAGACAAAAACAAAAAGGTTACCTCCCCAAAAGCAAGAACAAAAGTAACTGAGAGCAAAACAGCCACAAAGGGATGGAATATCTTATCCAAACATATAGGAAGGGCCTGAAAAAAAGAAACAAACAAAAGCATCAAGTACCAACTTCATTGATTCCCGCATCAAAGCATTCCACTGATTCTGAGGTGCACAAAGTTAGTAACTTATCGCTGTAGAATCAGAACAATGAGGGTAAGTAAAATCGAGTGTTTGTACCTCCATGGCAGCTGCATTGCATAGAAGCAGAGTCACAAGCAATTGATGCTGCTTCTTAACCACTGGTAAGATAGCCGCTGCAATATCCACACACAAAAACAAGACTCAAGAGTAAAGAATAGAGACTCCACCACAAAGGTGTTACACCCAAATTTACAGAACACAAAATGAAAAGGACAATTTTTTTTTTACTTTTAATTCTATTGCCGTTACGAATCGAGCAAGTTAAGTATGTAAATTTCAAACAAAGCATCGATTTTATTTTTTACCGTGGAGTAAGTAACGAAGAAAAAAAGACAACACCGTACCGGCTTGTTTTTTCTCGGAGGAGGAACCACTCTGCTGGAGAATCTCGAGCTCGACGAGACCAAGGGACATTAATCCGAGCGTTAGGCCAGACATTATCCCCGCGAAGAGAACGAGGAGACACGCCACACCGACGACGACGAACCACCAAGGAGAACCGAATCGAATGTCTTCCGCCTCGAAGACGAAGCTGTTCAACGAATAAGCTGCTTTTACCAACACCACCATGCTCAGAACACCCATTTTGTCGTCTTTCTTAGCTTCGATTTGGTCGCTTGAAGAGAAACAAACAGCGACGGAGATAGAAAGAGAGAGAGAGGGGGGACTGTTATGTGATGTGAAATGGCTTTGGTTAGAACTTAGAAGGAAGACAGTGTGATACGGGGATACATGGACCTACTGACACGTCAGCATTCAACATGCGTTTTCTCCTCTTTCTCTTTTATTTTTAGCTGTTACTCATGCATTTTTATTTTATTTTTTGCCTTTTTAATTGATTTGTTGACTACTTGTATAGTTTTATCGATGTGAAGACAACGTGATAGCTATTAATAACTTAGCTTTCATATAAACATGTATTAAACCCCTTCACTGCTTTAACGCCCCAAGAAGGATACACATTACACTTGCCTCTTGCCCCCCATCACACACCTCTCGAGTTCTTCCAAAAATATCATTGGATTGTTCTGCATTTTACAATATTTAAAAAAAAAACAAATATCAAGTTGTAACTGAACGATAGAAACATCGCAAAACCTCTCTCCTCCCTCTGGTTTCTCCGCCTTCTCTCCTTCTCGTTTCAGCTTGTGTTTTTCCGATGACCGGCGCGTGGCGGTTCCATTAATGCCAGCGCCGGTCCCAATCTGCTTAGTTTTTCTTCTAGTTTAACATATGTTCGGCGTGTGGCGACTGGAGTCTATTTTGATAGAGATTTTGGTTGGAAAAGCTTAGCTTTCCTTCTCAGATCTATGTTAGTCTTCGGAGGGGAAAGTACCGGATCATTAAGATCAACGGTTTATTTCTTCAATCCTTCTCTATCTTGTTGCTGGTGGGGTTTTGGGTGGGCTTGTTCTCTTTTTTGGAAGCTGCTGTGGATTCTTTCCGATTTTGTAGTGAGTCATTCTTGTGAGATTGGTGTCTCTGATTTCGGTTAGGCTTGGCTCCTTGTTTCTCATTCAGATCTAGATATGATCTGATTTCTCAATAAACTCCATCACTAGGCATTCAACGGCCGTGCTTGCCCTGCCGTTTCCGAGAGTGTGTGGTGAATCTAGTGATTCTAACTTGTCGGAAGGTGGAGTTTGGTTTTTTGGCCCCTGAGGTATTCCCTCGTTGTTCAAGGAGGAAGTGACTTATTGGTGGTTTGGCCGTGGGCAATCTCTTTAAGTATCTTTCATGGAGTTCTGAATCTGTTGTTTCTTGCTTGTTTGGAGCCCTCACCGGTGACTGTTGGTTTTAGTCGTCTTTATCTTTATGTGCTGTTAAGTGTACGTGTTTGTAAGCATCCCTTGTATGGGCTTAGTTTCCAGGGTCGGTTGTGTGTGACCGCTGGCTTGTGTACCGGGTGTAGTCCTTTCGGTTTAAGAAAACTATCATGTAACCCTTTATGCTTCTTCTTAATAAAATCAGACGGGAAAAAAAAAAAAAAAGTTGTATAAAATTCATTAAATTGTTGCTGGTAACAAAATTAGAAACATAAGAAATTGTTAAATAATAAACTGAAACGGGTGTTCTCTCATAATACTACTATTAAACTAGTCTAAGAATCCAAAACTAATTGTCATTACTGGAGCTGGAGACAATGCGCACCTCTCAAACGAGGAACCCAAAGGATCAAATCTCGGGAGGCTATAGCATTTTGTGCTGCTGCTCAATGCAACGTGAATGATTAACAGTTAAATAATTAGATTCCCCTTATTTCCTTAACAAAACAAAATACCCAATAATAAACTTTGTTTGGGCTTTAGGCGTTATCTATAAGCCCAACAATTTGGGCTTGAAGAAAATGTTCGCGGAAAAAAGTTTCTACAGTGGAAACTAGAACGAGCGAGACGCAAACAGAATCTCAAGATCGAAGAACACTGGAATTCCAAGTATTGAAGCACAATCTCTCCATCGATTTCTGCAATCTCGCTCTCAGATTCATTGCTCCCATTCAGCGGAGATAGAGAGGCGACGCGTCTGAAGCATATCTCCAGAATCAGGGGAAGAGGCATACAACAAATCTGGCGAAAGTGGAGGGGTTAAGGGCGAGGCCGTGGCTCAAGCCAGGATCTTATGTAAATGGAGATCAATATGACTACGACGGCGATGAAGATGACCATTCCAGGCCTTGGTGGCGTCGACGCCTCAGATCCTTGTATATGGCGGCGAGTTCCTTTACTCCGTCTACTTTTCGAATAGCAATCTCGCTGCTCCTCCTTGTGGCTATCGGCACCGCTTTCATTTTTCTCCCGGTTGAACAGGCAATTTCTCTATCACACTATCCCCGCTAGCTGGCATTTTGAGTGTATTTGTAGCTTAGCTGCACGATGATGTGATGTATCTTATATGAATAGAACGGAGTATTGCTGATGGATTTAGCTAGATCGATGTATCTCTTCTTAGAATTAGTGTTGCTCGGTCGCTAGATTGTTTACACTTTGAGTCTTCGTAGAATCTACATTTTGCGAGCATCTAGCAAGAAAAGTTCGATATTCGTATGAATTTAATCGGTTACTTGCTAGTAGAGAGTAGTGATAGAGATCAGAAGAATGGTAGTATGTTTGATTTAGAATCATTGTTATGTTCACTTTCTGCAGAAATTGAAGGACTTCTTGTTATGGATTAAGGAAGATCTTGGACCCTTTGGTCCGCTTGCGTTGTAAGTTTTTTCTCATGCTTGCTACATTTGTTGGTTCTCTCTTTCTTGACGTTGTTCTCTTCTTAACTCGTTGAAAATTGCAGGGCTTTGGCTTACATTCCCCTCACAATTGTGGCGGTTCCTGCTTCTGTACTTACGGTAGGTTTCATTTCATAAATATGTAGTGAAATCTTAGGTGCGCTTCTAAGATGTGTGTGTTTTACATAATTATTTTTGTTACAAGATGGGATACCTGGGCTTTTTTTTTTTTTTTTTATCTCTGTTCTGATAGTTATGATTTGGTTTCTGCAGCTAGGGGGTGGTTATCTTTTTGGCCTACCCGTTGGGTTTATAGCCGACTCTCTTGGAGCTACATTAGGTGCAACAGCAGCATTTCTGCTTGGTAGGACGGTATGTCTCTTAGATAAGATAGTATCTGCTGCTCTAATTTTATATTTCGCTTGCAATGGCGAACCAGAGAATTAATTAATTCATGTTTTTTTTGCGTCTTCACAACTAGGCAATCAAACTAAGTGTGCCTCTTTGCTATCTTAACTTCTCATTGTCGCTAATGATTATTTTTGTCTTTCTGGTATCATGCAGATTGGTAAATCTTATGTCACCTCAAAAATAAAGCATTACCCAAAGTTTCAAGCTGTTTCCGTTGCAATCCAAAGATCTGGCTTCAAGGTATGAAAGTAGCTTTCTCTCAGTTAATTGACATTTCGCTTTTATTCATACAAGCTTTACCCGGGAACAACAGTATGGCAAAGTGTCTTAACTGTCTTAAGTTTCTGGCTACATTTAATTGATTAACTGCTAATTACATGTTAATATTTTCTACCTGTACAGATTGTTCTGCTGCTACGTGTTGTCCCCATTCTGCCCTTCAATATGTTGAATTACCTCCTATCCGTCACTCCTGTTCGATTAGGGGAATACATGCTGGCCACTTGGTTGGGAATGATGGTACTGACATTTATTTAGTATTCTCTTGCACATTGGCCATTTATACATTGATAGTTGTGGAAGTGATTTGATCTTTGTTTTTACACCCAAGAACTGCTCTATCCTTGGAGAATAGTAGTCGTGCCTTAACCCAAATGGACATGCGTTGTATGTACCCAATTCATGGATAGCATGCATGTGAAAGTGTTGATTGCTTATATCATCCATAATCATGACTAATCTTCTGAAATGTTTTTAATGTAACAGCCCATTACGTTTGCGCTAGTTTATGTTGGAACAACTCTGAAAGATCTGTCGGATATTACACATGGATGGCATGAGGTGTCAGTATTTCGTTGGGTAAGATTTTGTTCATTTACTTCCACTTGGCTGCTAGATTGGTTATGAGCGTAAATCATCTTGATTGAAGATACTTTTGTGTTTCTGCTGCAATGCACAGTTTCACGTCACCTATCATCTACATTTAGAAGGGGGCAAATTACGTAGAGTTAGAAGGTTGTAGTGTAAGAAAAAATAACAACTTGTCCCAATCTGAAGTTCAAATCAAGTCCTATTGTATGAGGTTTATTGAGAATCTTATGGTGGTGTCTAGCCCATAGAGTTGCTATTTTTCCATAGTATGACATGCACTTCTAAGTTGCTTAGTTTCCATCATGCGGATTACGTCTCTAGGATCTGAAATATTGATAATATCTCTTGAATATCCTGATGTTAATAATAATGAGTTCTTTATAACCAAGTCTGAACTCTGAAGTGTACTAATGCAATTATGCAAGTCTGATATTTCTCTCTTTCTTCCGCATTGTAACTGGTGGATGCAGGTACTAATGATGTTTGGCATTGCTCTAGCTGGTGAGTCTCTTCTGTAACCAATATAACTATATATAATAGCAGAAGTAAACTTGGTGGTATTTTTGTTTTGACAAGTCAGTTGTGACCTGGTCTGGTAATAAAAGTTTTTATAGATTTCTGATCTGATCAAAGTATTGTTTCTAATGGTGCAGTGGTTCTGATAATATGCGTAACAAGAATGGCGAAGTCATCATTGGAGAAAGCATTGGCTGAGAATGCAACTGATATACTAGATGGGAAGAAGAATGATGACACATCCATGCTCCCCATCGCAGAAACACCACCACCACCACCGGAGCATCTACACGAGCCTCTCGACATCAGAATCGACCCATAAGAAAGAACAAACAAAAGAAACCAATCCTCTTGAGTTTGTAAATTTTTCAGAGATTTTATTTTACCGAGGGAGAATATTATTAGGTACGTTTTGTATAGCCCATAATAATACATAAATTTACCGTTTATGTCGTTCCTTTTCTCACATGTTTTTTTTTAATTTACCTGAACTTTTACCGTTTCATGTAAAAAATGAGAGCAGTGAATAGTTAACCCGAAATTAACTTGAAGAAAAGACAAATAAAATTTGATTGACTACGTTATTGCACGTAAGCTACAAACGTGTGTTTATGCTGTCCAACATATCCATAAACTGATGTGACCCGTAATCGATGTGACGATGTGTGTGCCAGTTTTATTATTATGATATGCTGATCTCTTTAATACTAGTCTCTTCAAGAATGTTAAGTCTTTAGTCTATTACGATTAAACTTTTAACTATTTTGCTAATAACTTAGCTCATTTGATGATTACCAAAAAAAAAACTTAGCTCATTTGTATTCATAGCTCATTTGTATTCATACAAAAAGGTAAAAAAGTCAAGAAAGGCACCCACTCACCTGGCCTGGACTGCATTGCCTCTGACCACCCACGGTGTTTCCTGCCCTTTTCGAATATATTTATTTCCTTTATTATTGGTCAAGTAGGAATTATTTAATCAGCAAGTAACACAACATTATTATTTTAATTCATATACTCCCTCCGTTTCAAATTATTTGTCGTTTTGGAGTAAAATTTTTGTTTCAAAATAAGTATCGTTTTCGGTTTTCAATGCAAAATTTATTGATAATATTTTCAATTCTATTTTTTTATTGGTTGATTTATGGTTAGGTGTATTGATAATAGTGTTTTTATTTTGAAAATATTTTCTTAATTTGTGTGCATAAACCTAGAACGACAACTAATATAAAACGGAGGGAGTATTCACTAATTTTTATACGCAACAAAAGCTAAGGATCGAAAAATCCTGTCAAATCGAGGAATAAAATTCAACGGTTGGATTAAACTGAAATATAACTATCTATTTTAATTTATGTTTATGATTTTTTTGTCAACTTATGATTCATAAAAATAGGTTTAATAGACAAAATATTACTAGCATTTACTTGGAACTTAAAATAAACATTAATCTAAAAGTAATTGGATTTTGTCTAGACCCAACCAAAAAAATGAAGAAACTGGATTTGATTGGTGTCATTTTCACATAAAAGAGAAGCAAAATCACGAAACTACATCATATGTTATATCTGGAAAGTCATTATCATTAAAGTCAATAACGTGACACTATTATCCAATTATTCAAATTAGCCGCCACATTAAAAAAAGACCAAAATATTGCTATAAATAGGCACACTGAGACCAGTAGTCTTCCATCAGTTCTTCACATTCATCTCTAATGGCTTCTTCTCCGACCATTTTCTCCGTCCTTTTCCTTTTCATCTTCTCACTCTCATCTGCTCAACCATCATTCCGACCAAAAGCTCTCCTTCTCCCTGTCACAAAGGACAAATCCACCCTCCAATACACAACCGTTATCAACCAACGCACACCTCTCGTCGCCGCCTCCGTCGTCTTCGACCTCGGTGGCAGAAACCTCTGGGTCGACTGCGACAAAGATTACGTCTCCACCACTTACCGCTCCCCTCGCTGCAACTCCGCCGTGTGCTCACGAACCGGCTCCACCGGCTGCGGCACGTGCTTCTCTCCTCCGAGACCTGGCTGTAGCAACAACACTTGCAGCTTAATCCCAGATAACACCGTCACCGGAACAGCTACATCCGGAGAAGTTGCTATAGACGTTGTGTCGATTCAATCAACCGACGGCTCGAACCCGGGTCGGGTCGTTAAAATCCCCAACTTGATATTCGGATGCGGAGCGACGTTTCTACTTAAAGGACTCGCTACCGGAACCGTAGGTATGGCTGGGATGGGACGCCACAACATCGGATTACCGTCGCAGTTCGCCGCCGCGTTTAGCTTCAATCGGAAGTTCGCCGTGTGTCTCAATTCGGGAAGAGGCGTCGCCTTCTTCGGTAACGGTCCTTACGTTTTCCTCCCCGGAATCCAGATCTCAAGGCTCCAAACGACGCCGCTTCTCGTGAATCCGGTGAGCACAGCTTCTGCGTATTCTGAAGGAGAGAAATCCACTGAGTATTTCATCGGCGTAACTGACATCAAAATCGCCGATAAATCCGTTCCGATCAACAAAACGCTTCTGAAGATCGACGCGACTACCGGCGTCGGAGGAACCAAACTCAGCACGGTGGATCCGTACACCGTGATGGAGACATCGATCTTCAACGCGTTCACGTCGGCGTTCGTGAAAGCATCCGCCGCGATGAACATCACTCGAGTACCGTCGGTGAAACCGTTCGGCGCGTGTTTCAGCACGAAGAACGTGTTCGGAACGCGCGTTGGATACGCCGTGCCGGATATCCAGCTCGTGCTTCAGAGCAACGACGTCGTTTGGAGGATCTCCGGAGGTAACTCGATGGTGAGCATTAGCCGTGACGTCATCTGTTTGGGTTTCGTTGACGGAGGAGTCAACGCGAGAACCTCTGTGGTGATCGGAGGGTTACAGCTGGAAGATAACTTGATCGAATTTGATTTGGCCAGTAACAGATTAGGCTTTAGTTCTACGTTATTGGGCCTTCGCACTAATTGTGCCAACTTCAATTTCACTTCCACTGCTTGATATGTTTTGTAAGGGGCCTATGAATGATTTCGTTGCAATTTTTATAACTTGATTCGAATAATGGAATGAGTGACTATGATATCGTTGTTGTTTTCTGTGATTTTGTATTAATTTTGTTTTTTACAAATCAATAAAAAATCTACAAGAGAATAAAAATGTTATAAACTAAAGGTGAATACTATTTGCTTAAACTTATAGTGAAAAATACCGCAAAAATCAAAGTGTGGCACCATGCTTAGACCATGTCTTGCACACCAGTCTCAGTCATCTTCTCCAGATCTTCTTGTGTTAACGGTTGAGCCATTTTTATTTGAAACTGGAGAGAACTTAAAAAAAATTAACTACTGGATTCTTAATACTTGCGGTTTCTTAAGGAAAAGTAATGATTTTAGATTTACCTCTCGGGAAATGTGGATAGCCATGTCAGTGCTTAGATTCAAGGTTGTTTCTGTATGGAAGAAGAACAACAATCATCAAAGAAACAAGTTTTCTAAATGGGCTAACTAAAATCTACTTAAGCCCATTTACATTTGGGCTTAAGACAGTGGTTACGTCATGTACGTATATAATTGTTATTTGAATGCAAAAGCTAAAAACTATTTATTATCTTCATCACCAATCGCCCATAGAAGTATATAACCCAATCCTCGGCGGCGATTCGATTGAAGAAACCTTCTTTTCCGATGGATCTACTCAGGCAAGAGATTCTGAAGAAGAGGCAGAGTCTTTCCGAAGAAGCTGGTGGCAAGAAGTTCTACAAACGATCCGAAATCGAGCAGAAGAAACTCCAGAAGCTTCGTGAGGAAGAGCGACGCGAGCATGAGCTCAAGGCCCAGCGAAGAGCCGCCGCCGCCGTCGAAGCAGCTAGCAGCGGTGAAAAATCATCCATTGATTCATCTACTCCTGGCTCTTCCACGGCTTCCAAATCGTCGGAGGCAGCTACGATCGCTGATTCCAAATCCCTAACCGACGAGAAGAACATCGAAACCTTAGATCTCTCTAAGCAAGAAGTGATTCGCCGATTAAGAATCCTCAAGCAGCCGATGACTCTCTTCGGAGAAGACGATCAAGCTCGTCTCGATCGACTCAAGTACGTGTTGAAGGAAGGATTGTTCGAGGTCGATAGCGATGTGACCGACGGGCAGACGAACGATTTCTTGCGTGACATCTCTGAGCTGAAGAAGAGGCAGAAGAGCGGTATCATGGGAGATAGGAAGAGGAAGAGTAGAGATGAGAGAGGGAGAGAGGAAGGTGATAGAGGAGAGACGAGGGATGATGAGCTCAGTGGCGGTGGTGGTGAGTCTAGTGATGTTGATGCTGATAAGGATTTGAAGCGTTTGAAGTCTAATTTCGAGGATCTTTGTGATGAGGATAAGATTCTTGTGTTCTACAAGAAGCTGTTGATTGAGTGGAAACAGGAGCTTGATGCTGTGGAGAATACTGAGAGGAGAACTGCTAAAGGGAAGAAGAATGTAGCCACTTTTAAGCAGTGTGCTAGGTATCTTACTCCTCTCTTCAACTTATGCAGGAAGAAGGTATAAAGCAATATATCCTTTTGCTAATAACTCGTAGACTTGTTGTGTGAACTTATATAAGGTAGCAACTTGTTATGTAGATTATCCATGTTTTATGCAGTTGGAGATAGACTATCTCAGTTCTATGATAGTATAGAGAACTATGTTGGTTAAACTTAGTTTGGGTATGAACACAGATGCATATCGTCTACTTTTGGTTTCAGATATGGTGACAAGAATAGATATTTCAGTAATTATATTGCTACATAAACACTTAAGACGTAGAATGGCAAGTAGCAATCTGTTTCTTTAGTAATTTTATATGTACCTTGAGCTTAGCAATGAGGCTTGTGTTATCTACTATTTAGTAACTGTAGAAGATTTTGGGGGCAAAGCAAGTTTCTCCCTTTCTGTCTTATTAAGGTTAATATACTCTGTACATTGAAGGTGTTCCAAAAAAAAAAAAAAAACTCCGTACATTGAAGTTTTATGAGCTCTCCTGGACTTATACGTTTTACAAATTGCAGGGTTTGCCATCTGATATTCGTCAAGCTTTAATGGTGATGGTCAACCACTGCATAAAGCGAGACTACCTCGCTGCAATGGATCACTACATCAAACTAGCAATAGGAAACGCACCATGGCCCATTGGTGTGACTATGGTTGGTATCCACGAACGTTCCGCACGAGAGAAGATTCACACCAACAGTGTTGCTCACATCATGAACGACGAGACCACTCGTAAGTATCTTCAGTCAGTTAAAAGATTGATGACGTTCTGCCAGAGACTTTATCCAACTATGCCTTCTAAAGCGGTTGAGTTCAATAGCTTAGCCAACGGAAGTGATTTACAGTCTTTGCTCGCTGAAGAGAGGTACTTTGGTGGTGATCGTGGACAAGTCTCGGAAGAGAGACTACGCCTCATGCCTTCTCAGAACGACAGCTAGTGTTTGCATCTTTGCTGTGTTTAGCTGTCTTTGAACTTTTTCTAAGATGATTATGAAAGCTTGAGTGTTCTGTATTGAAAACGAACACGTGTTCATACTAGCTTCTGAATTGCCACTGCTGCAAACTACAACGGTATCATAATGTAACGGTACAATATAAAGAAAGTCACAAAAAACATAATGATAAGCTTCAAACAAGATCAGCCTAAAGCAAATACAGCAGATTGCAACTAGTTGGTAGTTTTCTTATCATTTCTGGTTCTTTTCCTGAACTCTCTCTTCTCTTCAGAGTATTGCTTCTTCATCAAAAGGCCGGACATTGCTGTTCTCACAGCTTCTGATGCAGCAATCATCACACTCTCTTCTATTGAAATCTTACCTTGCAATTTCTCCAACAGTTTTGTCCCTCCAGGAATCTGCTCATCTTCAAGGACTGAAGATGGTTCACTCTCAATGCACGAGATGACACGAACCCTTGAATAACCAGGCTGGTTCGAACCATTTGAGGCTCCTGATACCATCCACAGTGTAGATGTGCTTAAAGCAATACTTGTGGGGATGAAACTTTCTCCAGGGATTTTAATCACCTAAAAGATAAATACCTTGTTAAGTTATGGTTATGCTGATTTTACATGATTTGTTAAGTGTCATACCTTTGTGATGGAGAGAGTATGAGCTGACAAATCACAGCTTAGCAATAATATTCCTTGAAAGCTGCATTTAGCATTAGCAAAAATAATCAAACATTTGATATCTTAAAAGAAATATAAAGCGGTCAAACAGATTAGACTTGCCTTTGAATAGCCACTGCTGCAAGAGAAGAATCTGGGATAGCGCATATATCTGTAACTGTGACTTGCGTCGGCTCACTTTCATTAGACTCTAAATGTCCAGCCTTCAATAAGCAAACGGCAATAAAAGAAGAACAAATGAATTACTTCTCTAACGAGTGCCCGACTGAAATTACATAACCAAAAGCTCTATTTGATAAATAGACAGACGAGACAATGTAGGACTGAAACTCTTACCACTGTACTAACATCACATGTGTCGAGAAGAGACCCAGATGTTATATCCCACAGTCGAACCTAAACAACATTCAGCATCAGTAGCAAGGAATGTAAAGCATCAGTCACTGGTCTTAAAATACATGAACAAAGATTTCAGATCACTTACAGTTGAATCTCCACTTCCAGACATTAGGTAGCTTTGTGTAAGCTCTGGATTGGAGACAAAAGCTATGCAGGTGACAAACCTAACCAGGGTTTCAAAACAAAACGCTAAATCAGCTGTTAAGTAATCAGACTTAGGGATGAGATGACATGTTGCCTTAAACTCTCACTTACTCTGTATGTCCAAGACAAAAGCTCTGTATTTCATGAGCACCTTGTAGAGGCTTCTCAGGAAAAACAGTCAACTGTGATGGCAAACGTAGTCACTATAAGATCAATCCAAACAAAAAGGCATGACATTATACATTAGTGAGTTACAGTAACTTACCCTTATCTTGAAGTCCCGATCAGCACTAAGAATATATCGACCATCAGGGGAAAACTCCTAAGAACAAGAACAGATCAGACTAAGAGACAAAATAAAGTAACACTTCAGCTTTTGTGAAAAAGAAGGAAAAATGATCTTTACTTACCAAGCTAGTAATAATACTACAATAATGCGAAAGCAGAGCCACACCCTTCTTACTAGGTAAGACATTACCCTCATTGATCCCATCAAGCTCGACCACCCATACAACACCAAACTTGTCCGCATAGCATACATACGAATCATCATGGCTTATAGCAATTGCAGTAACTCTTTTCTCAGAACATCTGTCATTGTTATTATACAATGATTACGAAACATTCTTTGTAATCAGTACTTGAAAAAAAATGCTTACTAACTTACATGGTGTTAAGACAGCTCCAAGACTCCGCAGACCAAATCTTAACGAGCTTGTCATCTCCCGTAGACGCAAAAAGCTTTCCACTTGCACTATAGCGAATAGCTCTAATGGAATCTTTATGGAAAGATTCATTAGATTCGTCCACTAATGTAACTGCAGAATTATCTCTGCGGATTAAAACATTCGATCAATTAACAATTGCTATACACTAAAGCCTTCCAAAGTTTGTAGATTTTATATCAGTGATTCAAATTCAATCTATGCAAGCTGTGGAGTGAAGAAGAGAAACATGAGCTGAAGGAGGCAATGAGCTTACATAAGATTGAATACACGAAGATCCGATCCGACAGTGACAGCGATAGATTTCTGAGATGGATGAACTGATATCAATGCAGGAGCAACATCGAGTAGTTTGTTCTGGTTCTCTCCTCCTTCGATATGAGGTTCTTCCATTGTTACACAGACGGACGGTCTGAAGGACTGGTAGATTTAGGGTTTAACGAGTTCGTGAAAAAAACTGGAGATTTTTTTATTTTATAATTGAACTGTTTAAAGGTTTAATCGTTTTCTCGTTAGTGTTGAACTGTTTCTTCATAAGAGTAGAGATAATTTTTATTTAAAAGGATAATTTGTTTGTCGGCCCATGTTGTAGTAAGGTTCAGCTAATGGGCCACGCGTCTCGGCCCATATAATGCACGCCACATGTTCGATGAAATGTCAGACAGAATCTAGGAGAATTTCCTTCAGGTCCCAGTCCCACATATAAACTGGACGTTTCAAACTTGGTCGGACGAATCGAAGAATGTAAAGATAAAATTCCAAAAGTTCAGAACGAGTCTCAGCTATAACATTCAAGAAATGGCTCGGTTTATCATGATTATTATTTTTTGCTATCACCATTGTAGTTCAATCTTAGCCTGAATAGAAGCAGTATATATAAAGCTTGGAGTTTATTGATTTTTTGGAGGATTTCAGTTTATATACACACCCAAATTGCTTATTAGTTTAAGTTTCGTGTAAACTAGCGAATGGGTTCGATCAATAGCGCAATCGTGTTATTTACCCTGCAAAGATTGTGAAATGGGTGGGTTAATTGAAAAGTCTGACAGGTTGATATGAATGCATTAAAGAAGAAAAAGGTTACTACTAGATTACACTAACCTTTGATCCTGAATAGAGCACTACCATCTGAAACCTGTTGGCCTGCTTTAACCTTGAGGTCTTGTATACTTCCAGCAGACGGTGCTTTCACAACGTGCTACAAACCACGGTGAAGGAGAATTAAAACAACAATTAGTATAGCTCTGCTATATTAACGGTATAAGAAGAGATTTGTACACTAACCTCCATCTTCATTGCCTCCATGACTAATACAGGTTGACCTTGATCTACTTTCGCTTCGTTTTCGACAAGGACCTTGACTACCAGACCAGCCATGGGGGCCACAACGGTTCCTGGAGGGTGTGATGATGTTTCTGAGCTGGTTCTGTGTTGGACACCTTCTTCATCTTCAGAGAATTGGATTCCTACCTTCTGCTTGAACTGATGGTGTTCTGAGCCGTGCCATATATGGATGTGTTTATAACCATCCTGTTACCAAAAAACACATCATAAGCAGCGGTTTCAAGAGAGACACGTAGCTTTGAACATGATGCTGATGGTTTTACCTTCAAGTACGCTGCTATAGTAACATTCATGCTCAACCCGGCCGCTTCAACTCTAAACTCGCAGTTTCCTGCTCGAGTTACTCTGACTTCTAAACTTGGAGAGTCATTGCCTTCCTGTATGAGATAGCTTCCATCTGGTTGATATACCACACCGAGTGATATAAGATTCGAGCCAGTTCCCTCGCATTCATTATCCCACTCAAGCTCAATCGTTTGCTTGGCTTCATGATGGACCCTAAAAGGAGGATGAGAATACCATATTGATGGAAGATTCCCTGTATGAGTATACACAAAAAAATAAAATTAAGGCATGCTTGGGAATCATGTAACTTGTAAAGAAGAGACTAGACTCATGTGAACTGACCGTGATTACTTTCGTTCGAAGCAGAATGCTCGATTGCAGATACACAAGCAGCAACCAAAGCTGCACTATGCTTAGCTGCCTTGTATGTCACTTCTGCTGCAGCTGGATTGCTCTCATCAGCAAATAGATCACTTTTATGATGCTCGATAAAATGAG
This sequence comes from Sinapis alba, assembly GCA_012274485.2. Classification (NCBI taxonomy): domain Eukaryota; kingdom Viridiplantae; phylum Streptophyta; class Magnoliopsida; order Brassicales; family Brassicaceae; genus Sinapis; species Sinapis alba. The sequence continues at coordinate 343,240 of MU105624.1, read as the reverse complement.
TTTCTACGTTGCCTACTGCAAACTCCTTATGACTAGCAAGTTTTTGAAGGAAATTTATGTTTGTAGGTACACCTGCTACCTGTCAACAAAAGATATCATGTAATTACTGAACTACCACCGCAGAGAGCTCTAAAATGTTGTTAACTGGGGTCTCAGGATGTACCTGAAAGTTAGACAAGCAGTCCTTCAGTTTCACTAAAGCTTCACCGCGATTGCCTCCACAGACAACAAGCTTTGCAATCATAGGATCATAGTGCATGCTAACAGTGTCTCCTTGCTCAACTCCAGTTTCAACCCGAACTGCTAGAGAAAAATGTCCAACATGAAAGAGATTCTCAACAGGATAAAAACACGGTCTGAAGTCTGACAGATAAGAAAATTTTCCAAGAGATGGAAGAAAAAAACAGTTTTATATATAACCAACCGCACCTGATGATGAGACAGCAACAGGTCGATAGTGATTGAGGACCCCAGTTGCAGGAAGAAATCCCTTTGGAACATTTTCAGCATATATCCTGGCCTCAAACGCATGACCTGCCAAGAGATATATATGCAGATCAAAATAATGAATTAAAAGGTTGAAATTAATAGATAAATTCTCGAGAAAAATGTTCAGTTTTCTTTGTATCTATTTTCCATTTATGGCGAAGAGGAAGATCCATACCTAACAATGGCACCTCGGCTTGGCTTAGGGGGAGAGGTTCCCCATTGGCAACCCGAATCTGCCATTCCACAAGATCTTGACCAACAATCATCTCAGTTACAGGATGCTCAACCTAAGAAGAAGGATTATCAGCGCTCCTTTGGATAATCAAATGTTTATTGAGGTAACTTTGGTCAAACACATAAATGAAAGAATCACCTGGAGACGGGTGTTCATCTCCATAAAATAAAATTGATCAGACTCAGTATCAACTATGAACTCCACTGTCCCAGCATTGTAATATCCAACTGCCTTTAAGTGTCAGAAGGTAACAGAATATAAGTACTTCTTGAGGAAGATGAAGTGAAAGATAGCTTAGCAAGAAGAGGTGTCAAAAGACTACACATCAATGGAACTCATATTAACAATGGTAAACTTCTGTCAAATAACTCATGATCCAATATTACGAAAGTGAGATACAGTCTACTATGAATAGATGCAATATATAGAAGATTGTAATGAAACAATTTCGACTAAGATTTTTCACCAAAAAACACTACATCTATAAAAATGAAAAGCAGGAACTGAAGTCATACCCGTGCCGCAGAGACAGCAGCTTGGCCCAAGTTAGCCCGGAACTTTTCAGATATATTAGGCTGCACCAGTAAAATTTCAATCAGAATCACATCTATTTATGTTAGAAAAGATATAAACCAGTAACAGAAAGAACACACAGTCATTACCGCAGGAGCTTCTTCGATAATCTTTTGGTGTCTTCTTTGCACACTGCAATCCCTTTCGTAAAGATGAATTACATTTCCATGTTTGTCACCAAATACCTGAAAGCAGTGGAAACACAGAAGGAAAATTAGTTAAAAACTGATAGAAAAAGTGAATATCAGAAACGGTTTCTCTGTGAATATGTCATAACTTAATCCATATTAGCTTAAACAGAAACATGGCACTACATAATAATATATGTTTCCTTCTATACATAATAATTTGGTTTAAAGGCACCATAACCATATTTTCATACAAGAAACAGAATATAGATTTTCATAATCACTACCTGGACTTCTATATGCCTTGGTCGAGTGATATATTTCTCGAGAAGAATGGTGTTAACGCCAAAAGAAGCAGCAGCTTCACGTTGAGCCCCCAAAAACGAGTCAGCAAAATCCTTCTCACTTTGCACTATCCTCATTCCCTAAAAGCAAGAGCTTACTTTGCTTCAGAACCAATAAATGTTCAAAAAGGGTATCTAATTATTGATCAATGATCTATATTTCTGCTACAGAAAGAAATGTGTAAACCATGTTTCCGGAGCTAGTATTGAAGCTATCTATCGGACAAATCATAACAGCATACCTTTCCCCCACCGCCATGTGTTGGTTTGATTATTAAAGGGTATCCAATCTTTTCCGCTTCTGACTTCATATGATCAATATCTTGCTCACGGCCATGATATCCAGGCACGAGAGGAACTCCAGCAGCCCCCATTATTCGCTTGGATGCACTGAATAAATCATCGTCAGAATTTATTCAAGCGATGATCATAGAAAGCCAGCTTCTGCAAAAAGAAGTACGAAGGTACCTTTTATCACCCATGTCTCTGATTGCAGATGCAGGAGGTCCAATGAATGTTAGACCCGAATCTTCACAGAGTTGAGCAAAGTCGGAACTTTCCGACAGGAACCCATAGCCAGGGTGTATTGCCTAGTTATTATTCAAACAAGACATTATCTACAGACAAAAACGATTTAACTTTCAACAAAACAAACGATTACAAGACAATACTAGCAGCTAAACATAGTAATCAAGTTCAATAAAGTTCGCTCTTTTATTACACGACTAATCAAAAACTGACACCTGTGCGCCGGTTCGAGCCGCTGCCTCCATAATAGCGGCGCCGCTGAGGTAACTGAGCCGAGCAGGAGGAGGGCCAATACGTACGGCCTCGTCGGCAGATTTCACGTGGAGAGAATCTCTATCAGCGTCGCTGTAAACCGCGACGGTCTGAATCCCAAGTCGCTTCGCCGTTCTCATGATCCGGCAAGCGATCTCGCCTCTGTTCGCCACCAGAACCTTCTCAATACACCGCTCATTAGGCTTATTACTAATCGTGGATCTTCCAGAAGATGCAGGGCCTGAGATGTATCTAACGAGCAACGAGTAACTTTTCCGGTGAACGTTCCGACGAAGTGCCCATACCGTCATCGACATTGATCTCGATTTCGAGTTTTCCGAGTGAAGACAAGTGTGACTCAGCAAACTGTAGATAAAACGAACAAGGCGAGGGGTGTTTTAGTCATTTTCTAAAGGATTAATCTACTATAAATAATGACGTGGCACGCTTTTTAATGGGATTGGTCCTGGAATGGATATGCGTCTGATGTTGCGCTTGCGTTGCGTCTCTACCCTCTCGACCCAACTTTGTCCGTATGGTACTATGGGCCTTTAATATTTCATAATGGGCCGGTTAGTCCGATGCATTAGAGGCTACAAAGTCTTGCTTATAATTTTGAAATATTGTAAGCTTTTCAATATAAATCACAATGATGTTATTATCTATTTTGAAATTTCACTTAGTCTGACTAGTTAAGATTAGTTTAGAGTTTTATATAGGATCAAATTTGAATATCAAATTTGAATATCAGGCACATGGACTATGAAGGGAATAATTATTAAGTTTTTTCTGGAAATGATAATACAAAGATAATAAGTTTAGGAGCATGAAACCGTGGTGTGAGAATATTAAAATGTAAGATAAAGAACTCTTAAAATGGTTGGTATGGATGGCTGTTGAGTGTTAATTTTTCTATTCATTTTTTTTTGTTGTTTCTTTAGCATAGTCTGCATGCCTACTTCTGATTTAAAACCGACAAAAATGAAATGAAGAACAAATGCACCTTTCAATTAATTCAATATAATATGTTAGAAAAAACGGTTGATACGGAGTCACGTTTTCAGTTTGGTTTACAAAATAAAGTAATCTTAACTATCTCGAAACGCCATGTAAATATGTATAACCTTTTATGATGCTTAGAAGTCAAATTATTTCCAGTTGATGATGAATCATTCTTTTTCTGTCTTGGATATAAATAGAATAAACAACCAGTCTTCGTTGGTTTGCCAGGTAAAAAAAAGAGATGGCATAAGTTGCGTCAAAGAAGTAATCCATTTTTAACTCACTCACAATTGTAGTTTTAATCTGAACTGTAAGAGTCAGCATATACGATTCTTACCGTTATTTACAAACCCACCAAACCACCCCAACATTTATTTTTGAGCAATCAGACGCCAACTTTTATTGGTCACGTGAAATGATTGGAAAAGTTTGACACGCAAGATCCCACCTCCAATAATAGGTCGAAAGGAACTAATTAATATACAACGTGGAGGAAATGAGAAAGGGTGACACACGGAAATGGACCGAAAGCACACCGTCCAAGACTTCCTGTCTTTCTCACTTATCAGCCTCTCTATGCGTTTAGACATTATCTTTGTATAACAAGAAGAGGAGAAAATGGCAATGCTATTTTTATATTTAGTTTTCACAACATATACAAACTTTCTTCTACCTCATTACCCAATATTTTTAAAAATTATTTATTCGTGATTTTAAACCATATTTTATCAAAGATATATTGGTTCTAACAACCACTCAAAACTTCATATTGTTATTATTCAGATCTATAGTATTTAAAACAACGAGCTGCATTATTAAAAAATAATTAGATATAGAAAAGTACCAAGTGATAAAATATGTTTTGCATGAGGAAAAGGAAATAATAAAATCAAATTTATTATTTTTTAATCATGGATATATAGATTGAATAATCAGTTTCTGGACCTACTACAAGGCCCATAAGTTGTTGTTTTTTTAAAAAAAAAGTTAAAGCCGATCACTTGGCAGCGAAGGTGATCCCATGGCCGCAAAGTCACGCAACTTCAAATTATAAAATTTGAATTTACCAAAAAAAAAGAAAAAACAAAACATTATTGGAAACAGTAGTGGAGGGTGGTAGCGTCATTTCGAAGCTTCTCCGTAAGTCCACCGTACCCAACCAATTCTTCTTTGTAACGTCAAAAGTAGGAACAGATCGGAAAGGCCTGTAGAGAGAGAGAGAGAGAAGGAGAGAGATCAAGCGGAAGAAGATGAGCTGATCCGAAGAACTTTTAGAAAGAAAAAGAAAAAAAAAAACTATACTTTCCGGTAATCGTCGTTGCGATCCTTGCTTTTTCCAACATGGTTTCAGTACTGTTAGATTCGCTTGAGTAATATCAAAAACTACTGTAGCCATTTCAGTTTTAGTCTTAAGTATTGTACTACTACTAAGGTCATGTCATGTGGTTTCTCTTTGGGTGTGATCGATCGTCTAATTTGTCGTTTATTAGAGCAGAAGAAGAATCGTTTTTTTTTTTTTTTTTTTTTTTGCTGATGATCTGGTTTGATATGTTTCTGACCAGGTTAGGTTACTCCCTATTGCTTCGGACAGTGAAATATTTTATTGTCCCGATTTTGGCCTTCGTTGACTTGGTAATTCATTTTTCTTTTATTTTTCTCCTTTTATGTCTGTATGTGTTTTCTATATGATTGACCAGTTTCTTCGTTCTTGTGGAAGAATCTTAGTAACCCTTGCTTCTTCTTTTGCTTGTTTAATTTAGGGTTCTTACGGAGGAGTTTTCTGTAATCTTCGACGTCTCTGAGTTTTGCACATTCTGGTTCAGGAGTGATTTAATCTCGTCGTAGTCTGGTGGTGCTTTACTTGTGAGAAATGGCTGCTGTTGCGAATTTTAACACTAAACGCTATTCTTGGTGGTGGGATAGTCACAATATCCCCAAAAACTCTAAATGGCTTCAGGATAATCTTACAGGTATGTGATGTGACCAAGAGAAGAAGCTACTACTTCGTCTTACTTAAAGTGTTCTAAAAATGTGAATTTTTTTAGTGAGGCAAAGATTATTTTTGTTTAGTGAGATGTTTAGGGTTGGTCATTTTCGTCATGATGTAGAGTCCACAAATGTCTTTGACAGTTTTGTGTCATGCGGGGAACTTTCTTTGCGATTTACTAACTGTTTTTTTTTTTTTGTTGGCAGATATGGATAATAATGTCAAGCAAATGATCAAGGTTATTGAAGAAGATGCAGATTCCTTTGCTAGGCGAGCAGAGATGTATTATAAAAAGCGGCCTGAGCTTATGAAATTGGTTGAAGACTTTTATAGAGCGTATCGTGCTTTAGCTGAAAGATATGATCATGCCACCGGTGTTCTTCGTCATGCTCAGCAGACTATGGCAGAAGCGTTCCCTAACCAAGACCACACCATGCTGTTTGGTGAGGAGTCACTTGTTGGTTCTTCCACTGATGAGTTTGATCCACAAACGCCTGAGAGTTACCCGCATATCCGAGCTCCGGTTTACCCCAGCGACTTGCAAAAAGATGCTTTGGGGATCTCTTCCTCTCATTTGAGTACAGTAAAGCGAAATATAGCCTTCATGGAAGATCCTCAGTCTGTGAGTAACGGGAAAGGTTTGAAAATTTGGAAGGCAAGAAAAGGACTGGATTTCGATAATGTTGATGGAAACGGAAGAAATGCAAAGGTGCTTTCAGAGTCTGAACGCGCTAGCAAAGCTGAAGCTGAAATTGTGGTGCTAAAAGAGGCTCTTTCAAAAGTACAGGCAGAAAAGGAAGCTAACTTAGCTCAGTTTGATCAGAATTTGGAGAGACTGGCTAATCTTGAGTCTGAGGTATCTCTTGCGCAAGAGGACTCAAGGGGTTTTAATGAACGAGCTACAAGAGCTGAAGCTGAGGTCGAAACACTAAGAGAAACGCTCAGCAAACTAGAGGTTGAAAAGGAATCCAGTCTTCTTCACTATCAGCAATGTCTACGAAACATAGCTGATTTGGAGGATGGTATTTCTCTAGCCCAGAAGGAGGCTGGAGAAGTGGAAGAGCGAGCCAGCCAAGCTGAAACCGAAATTATAGCCTTGAAGCAAAGCCTTGTTAGATCAGAAACTGACAAGGAAGCTGCTCTTGTCCAATATCGGCAATGCTTGGAAACCATATCTAACTTGGAAGAGAGATTGCGCAAGGCTGAGGAAGATGCCAGGTTAATCAATCAACGGGCAGAAAATGCTGATGGTGAAGTTGAAAGCTTGAAGCAAAAGGTCTCCAAATTGACTGAAGAAAATGTAGCTTATGAACTCCAATACCAACAGTGCCTTGAGATAATTGCAGATCTAAAGCTCAAGCTGTTTCATGCTCAAGAAGAAACCCAAAGGCTTAGCCGTGAAATAGAGGATGGGGTTGCCAAGTTAAAAGTTGCAGAGGAAAAATGTGTAGTGCTTGAGAGATCAAACCAAAATCTGCACTCTGAGCTGGATGGTCTATTGGAGAAACTGGGGAATCAAAGTCATGAACTCACAGAGAAACAAGATGAGATGGGAAGATTGTGGACTACTGTACAAGAAGAACACTTGCGTTTTATGGAGGCTGAGACCGCCTTTCAAACCCTGCAACAATTGCACTCTCAGTCTCAGGAGGAGCTACGCACTTTGTCATTAGAACTGCAAAATAGGTCTCAGATCCTTAAAGATATGGAGGCCCGTAACAAGGGTTTACAGGAGGAAGTCCAGGAAGCAAAAGACGAGAACAAATGCCTCAGTGAGCTCAATCTTTCTTCGGCTGCATCCATTAAAATTTTGCAGGAGGAGGTCTCAAGATTACGAGAAAAAATACAGGAACTTGAAGCAGAAGTTGAACTGAGAGTGGACCAGAGAAATGCTTTGCAGCAAGAAATATACTGTCTCAAAGAGGAATTAACCCAGATAGGAAAGAAACACCAGTCCATGGTGGAACAGGTGGAGTTAGTTGGTTTACATCCAGAAGTCTTTGGATCTTCTATTAAGGAGTTGCAGGAGGAGAACTCAAAGCTAAAGGAAATAAAGGAAAGAGAAAGTATCGAAAAGACTGCCCTGCTTGAGAAGTTAGAATTGATGGAAAAGCTTGTTCAGAAAAATCTTCTTCTGGAGAACTCTATATCAGATTTGAATTCTGAGCTGGAAACAATCAGAGGAAAGCTGGAGACAGTGGAGGAAGCTTGTATGTCACTTGCAGAAGAGAAATCAGGCCTTCATTCTGAGAAGGATATGTTGGTTTCCCGTTTGCAGAGTGCTACAGAAAACAGCAAGAAACTCTCCGAGGAAAACAGGTTACTGGAGAATTCTCTTTTTGATGTCAATGCAGAACTTGAAGAACTCAAGTCAAATTTGAAAAACCTAGAAGATTCATGCCACTTGCTGAATGATGACAAGTCCAGTTTAGTTAATGAAAGAGAGAGCTTACTCTCTGATATGGATATAATGAGAAAAAGCATTGAAGATCTGGAGAAAGAACAGGCAGAGTTAAAAGCGAGAGTTTTGGAATTAGCGACCGAGAGGGAATGTTCTCTTCAGAAAATTGAAGAGTTGGGAGTGTCTCTAGATGCCAAAGACCGTGACTATGCTAGTTTTGTGCAATTGTCTGAGAGTCAGATGAATGGCATGAAATCAAAGATCCATCATCTTCAAGATGAAAATCAACGCCAGGAAAGAGAGTATCAAGTAGAACTGGATCGAGCTCATGATGCTCACGTTGAGATTATTGTTCTGCAGAAATGTTTGCAGGACTGGCTTGAGAAGAGTTCCTCCCTCGTTGCTGAGAATCAGAAGATCAAAGAGGCTTCTCAACTGTTAGAAAAGCTAGTCTCTGAACTTGAACAGGAAAATATTGGGAAACAAGTACAGATTGAGTCCTCGATTAACTGCATTAAAATACTGAGAACGGGAATTTTCCAGGTATTGATGAAGCTTGAAGTTATCCCAGGCATAGATTCCAGTGATGAGAACTCGCAAGACCAGAAAAATATGCATGCCATATTGAGTAGACTTGATGAGATGCAAACTATGCTTCTGCAGATCCATAATGAAAACCAACAGTCCGCTATTGAGAACCTCGTACTTGTTGAATTTCTTCGGCAACTGAAATCAGAAGCTGTTGGCATTGCAGCAGGGAAGAACATCCTTGAGAAAGAACTTGAATCACAGCATTGCCAGCTCTCCCTTTCGCAGGATGAGATCCAGAAACTTAGCTACATGAATGGAGAATTGACCACAAAAGTTAGTCACGGAGTCAACAGAGAAGAAGTCTTGAAGGTGGAAATTGAGGATTTGCACAGGCAAGTCTTGCAACTTCGGAATGACTACACCATTTTGCAGGGAGAGAATTACAAAACTTTGGACGAGAAAATGTACTTGACAGAGTCTACACTGCGGTTGGAGGAGGAGAAACGTGAACTAGAAGAGGATATCTCTTTGCTTCTCTCCGAGACTATATACCAAAGCAATCTCATTCTTCTTTTGGAGGATGTCGTTTTGGAAAAACTTTCAGGGGCGGTGAAGCTAAACGTGGATCTGGACAGGCTCAGTTTTGTTAAGAGTAAGCTCGAGGAAGAGGTAAGGGATGTTGGTGATAAGTTGAAATCTACAGAAACTGAGAACTTGCAGCTTGAAGGTTTGCTAGAGAAAACAGATGCCGAACTGCTCTCTGCCAGATCAGCCAATGATCAGTTGGAACAGGCAATTTCTAATGTGAAGGATCAACTGGTTCAGAAGGAGAAAGAACTTACAGAAGCTATGCTGATGATCTCCATGGTGCAAAATGAAAAATCTGAATTATCCAAGGCAGTTGAAGATTTGGAATGTAAATACAAGGAAACTAAAGCAATAGAAGAAGATAAAGATGAGCAGGTTTTGAAACTCCGAGGAGATTACGATGAGCAGGTTAAGAAGACTGGTCATGCCAATGAAGCTAATCTGAAACTGGAAGCTGAACTCGAAGGAATCAAAGTGGAGAAGGAAAAGCTGAACCAGGAACTTTCCAATGAGAAGAATGAGGTTGAACTGTGGGAGTCTCAAGCTTCAGCATTGTTTGGAGATTTGCAGATTTCAGTTGTTCGTGAAACATTGCTTGAACGGTTGACCCATGAGTTAGCGGAAGCCTACAAGAGCCTTGAAGAAAGAAGCAAATTAAAAGACATGGAGATTGACCAGCTTAGAGTAAGAGTGAACAACTTAGAGGAGGTGAGCAAAGGACAAAACGACCTTATGAGCAAATACGCCCAAGTTATTATCTTGTTGAAGGAAAGCATAGAATCTCTGGAAAAACATATTGCCATGCCTCACGAATGCAAGAATGGACCAGCCAAGGTAAGCTGTTATGACTCTTATTGATTGTAATGAAGCGTTTAGATAGCTTTATCAGTGTCCTATGTCGTCATTCCATTGAACTGATGTTGCATCTGTTTTTTTTGTTAGTCTGAAATTTTTCTTGTGGGAGAAGTAACCAATCTTTTGTGTGTATCTCATACCAGGAAACTGCATCAATGGTGGATAACGAGGGATTCTTAGAGCTTCAAGAAATATGTTTGAGAATCAAAGCTATTGAAGAGGCGGTAACAGAAAAGCTTGCAGTGCAAGAACTAAAAACAGCTGCCGGAAGAAGCAGAAGTGGAAGTCTGCGGAGACAGAACCATGAAATCTTTTTAGAGGAAAGCGAAATGATCACGAAAGATATCGTACTCGACCAGGTTTCTGATTGCTCATCAAATGGGATTAGTAAGAGAGACATTCTGAAGATAGAAGAGGTAAAGCCACAACACCCTCAGAAAGGTAAATCCATGTCTGAAGAGTCACTGGTTGTGGACAAACTAGAGGTTTCCGACAGATTCACGGATCCAAACAAAGAAGAAAACAAGAGGAAAGTTCTCGAAAGACTTGATTCGGATTTACAGAAGCTCTCAAATCTTCATATAGCCGTTGGAGATTTGAAAAGCAAAGTGGAGAGAGAGGAGAGAAGCGAGAAAGGAAAAGAAGACGAGTACGAAACAGTTAAGGGACAGATCAATGAAGCAGAGGAAGCGTTAGAGAAACTTTTAAGCATCAACAGGAAACTGGTGACAAAAGTAGTAAGCGGATTTGAGATATCAAATGGAAGCAAATCATCAATGGATCTTAATGAGGATGAGAACAGCAGAAGGAGGAGAATATCAGAACAGGCGAGGAGAGGATCAGAGAAGATTGGGAGGTTGCAGCTGGAGATACAGAGGTTACAGTTTCTGTTACTGAAGCTGGAAGGAGAAAGAGAGGATAGAGCAAAAGCGAAGGTGTCGGATAGTAAAACGAGGACTCTTCTTAAGGACTATATCTATGGTGGAGTGAGAGGTGAGCGACGGAAGAGAATGAAAAAGCGGTTTGCGTTTTGTGGGTGTGTGCAACAACCACCTCCATCTCCTTAGTCGTTTTGAAACTAGTACTTTCCGCAAACAGAATCATTATAATAATATTCATGTGAATGTAACTATGTGAGTGAGTTTAAGTTCAATATATGGAATGAGAAACACCTTTAGTAATATATGTGTTTGCGTTTGGAAGATTTTAAGATAAATATGTATACTGCATTTGGCTCCAACGTCACTTTGTAGTTTCGAACCTGGACGAGTCAAATTTCATTTATTTATAGAATAAGAGAATAGCTCATAATCTATATAGAGAGAATTAATCCTAAAATATAGAGCAATCAAATTAGACTTTTAAATTTTAAATTGAAAATTTCCAAACTGGATAGCTATTCAAAACATTGTTCTCAACGACCTAACAACAATAAGGGAATTAAATTAAGGAATTAATATATAGTATTTCAATTTTGCAAACATACACACCTTCTTCTAAAAGAGAAAAAAACAGAGTTTTGGTCACAAGTGTTTTTTGTAGTATTAGTTAGAACTTATCAGTTGCACGAAAATAAAGAAGAAAGAGCTAAGAATCAGCTTAAGAATCATGAATAGTTGTGTTAACATTTATTTTGCGTGTTTAATATATAAGAAGTTCTTTGATTGAAATCAGACACATGCTTATTTGATTTGAAAATCTGGATACGTATTCAACTACAATAATAAAGTGTATTATTCTAAAGCTAGAACAACAAGTCAACCTTTACTACTTTACGTATTAGATCTCAATTTTTTTTTGCAGGGCCGATCCTAAACATATGCTAATAAAGCATTAGTCTTTGGCTTCTATTTTTTTTTCTTCTAAATTTACATATATTTTTAAATTTTAAAAATTTATATAAACTTTTACTAAATTGTTTAGAATTCCCAAAATATCATGATCGATCATGGTGTCCTTATATGTTCTTATACCTTGACTTGGCCTATTGTCTGCGCCATCTGTTCGTAGTTGTTGGGTTGCAAATGCAAGACTCCATAGGGTCAAAATAGAAATAATAAATTATAGCGGGTACATAATAGTAAAAAACTAAAACAAGAGGGCTAATAAAGTAACAAAACTGGAAATTACAAGGAGACGGGAACAAGGCGGGGGGAGACGCCGTCAACAAAAAAGAAGAACAAAAAAAAAAAAACAACGACGGAAGCAGGAAGAAATTGAACAAAAAATCAAAATCATTAATTTAATTAAAACAAAAAAATCGTTTTTTAAAATCTGCTAAGCTTCTTTTCTTCCTATTTTGTCAAAATCAGTTTGCTCATTAACGTGCAAAGGGAAAGGGATTATTCAAAGTGTTTTGGATCTTAGATCTTTCTGCTTGCCACGAAACCCTAATTTGAGACATTTTTACCCTAGCTCAATTTGATCTCTAAGACTCTCTTTAATTCAAATTCATCTGGCGTCATTTTAGGATATATATTTGAATTTTTTTTGTTTTCTTCTGGTGAAGCGATGAGAGTTTTGAGTTGAGTTCTCTTTCTGATCGACGACTCGACTCGGATCTGGGGGTCGTGGTGGTAGGTCTGCTCTCGTCTTCGTCGGATGAAAGTGGACAACCATGAAATGGTCAACATTGCTTAAGGACATCAAGGAGAAGGTTGGTTTAGCTCAATCCTCTGACCTCTCTACCGCCGATGCGTTTCCCGTTGACCTAACTGCTCCGCAATCTTCCTTCTCCCCTCCATCTACTACGCACGCCGGCGAGTCTTCTCGCCATGACTTCAACTCATCTCCTTCAAGGTATCCCTCTACTCTTCTGGATTCCGCTTCATCTGGTTGTGGTTTCTCATGTTGTGACATTGTTGCTAGTTTAGATGGTTTCTCTTTTATTTGCTTTATAAGTGATCTACATCAACTAAGTGGATAGTCTCTTTTAGATTGCTTTATTTAGATTTTGTGATATAAGATTGATAAATAAGAGTCAGAAGCTAGTGGAAATAGTTAATCAGTTTTGTGATTGCTGTAAAAAAATTGATAATCATCTTCTTACTTCTTGAAAGCAGAGAACACCATGAGTTGGAACTGGACTTCAAGAGGTCATGGGAAGAGTTCCGTTCATCAAGCTCTGAACAGGTTCTTTCTTTGATAATCCATACTTGATGATTTGCTATACTTGTTTTTTTTTTTACAGAATGTCTTACACCCTGTAATCTCGGAACAGTTTCTCTTTTTTCGCATTTTCTATATCTGATTGACTAGCAAATCATCAATGCTAATCGTTCATATGTTACACAGGAGAAGGAAGCCGCCTTGAATCTCACCGTGGATACGTTCTGTAGATTAGTGAAGCGGAATGCTAATATAGATCAATTAGTTACAATGTAAGCTATTCTAAACTCTTTCTCCCTTTCTGGTTGGATATACGTTGAAATGGGGTTTGTTGTTTCGAGAGGACAAAACCTGCATTTGCACCACATTAAAGTGTCTCCGAGTCTTCACATCATTTGAATTATTATGGTGAAAAATACGTTTCCCAACCTGCATGTGATTCCCCTATCCAGCGGGTCCTCTTCTGTACTTATGGTAATATCACCTAATTTGAGAAATTTATTTTGATTGCAGGTTAGTAGAAACACATATATTCTCTTTTGTCATCGGGAGAGCATTTGTGACAGATATTAAAAAGTTGAAGATCGGCAGCAAGACAAGGTCATTGGACGTAGAGAGAATATTAAGGTTTTTTTCAGATGTCACCAAGGTTTGCCTTTTTCTAAATATTGTGCATCTTGACATACCAACCCCCCTGCTCTATTTTTAATTCATGATTTTTCCCTGCAGGAGGGATTTAGTCCTGGTGCAAACCTTTTGACTGCTGTTGAAGTACTTGTATCTGGGGTAGTTTTTTTTATACCTTTTCTAGTTTACCCATTCCATAATAGCCTACAAAGCTCAATTTATCTTAGTATGCTGGATCTTTTATGCCTTATTAGATATAATGTTGTTACCTCCTAAACGCCTTGTATGTGTTCTTTTCAGCCAATCGACAAACAATCTCTACTGGATTCTGGGATATTCTGCTGTCTAATACACGTTTTCGGTGCGCTTCTAGCGTATGATGAACTAAGGAAAAGTAAAACAAATGATTTGGAAGAGAAATCAGCGGACAAAGATGCTGGATATAAAGTACTTCAGACTAGACGACTTGAGGTTCTGTTTCCATAATTTTGTTCCAAAATAATAAGACTAAAACAAATACTTTGTTTTGAGCTGGATATTGACAACTAAAGTTTCAGCTGCACATATGCTTCATCAGTTCGATAAATACTTTGTGTCTCCTCATGCGTGTAGGTGGAGGGTAGTGTTGTACATATTATGAAAGCATTATCAAGCAATCCTTCTGCGGCTCAGAGTTTGATTGAAGATGACTCTCTTGAGTCGCTTTTCAATATGGTTGCCGATGGCGCCGTTACTGTCTTCTCTCAATATAAACAAGGTCTAGTCCCTCTCCATAGCATTCAGCTTCACAGACATGCAATGCAGGTATTATTCGTGCATCTATTTTTGAGTATTGTGTCGTGAACCGAAAAAATTCCGTGAACTGCTTGTTTAGCTTGGCTGTTGAAATTTGATGCTTATAGTTTCGTTTAACACCCTTTCGTGTCTCTTCCAGATCCTTGGACTTCTTCTAGTCAATGACAATGGGAGCACATCAAGATATATACGCAAGCACCATCTGGTATGACAATGAATTATGCAGACTGCCTAAGTGTTGTTTATTGATTCGTCTGCATACTTAATAAGGTTTCAACGTGGGCATAGGTTAATTCTTCTTGCTAGTTTGAAATTTCTTTGGTCAAGAACTTCCCTTCAGAAGATTTACGTTGATTAAATTCAGGACAAAAGCAAATGATAATTAAATGTTGAATGCGTATATTTTGGTTTTGTGTTGCGATGTGATAAGTCCGATATGGCATTAGAAAAGGTTTTCATTCTCTACTGTGAATTGCTTATAGTAGTCTACCAAACCTACAAACAAAATAATTTCCTGAGTTCTCCTGCAGGTAAAGGTTCTTTTGATGGCTGTCAAAGATTTTGATCCAGATTGTGGTGACTCAGCTTACACAATGGGCATTGTGGACTTGTTACTTGAGTGCGTGGAGTTATCATACAGACCTGGTAAATATGGTCTATACTAATATAAGAGCTCTAAATATATTTCTAAGTATGTTCTCCATGTGGAAAATGCAACGAGAGAGTAGAACATTCAGTTGTCACATTATAATTTGGGCCTGTAAGCTGATCTAATTATGGCTACTAATCGTTTTCAGTTTCGACTTTGTAGAGGCTGGTGGTGTTAGGCTCAGGGAGGACATACGTAATGCACACGGTTACCACTTTCTTGTTCAGTTTGCCCTGGTTCTATCTTCCTCGCCAAAAAATCAGACTTTTGTGTCCAGTCGTTCATCTATAGATCAAGATAGTGGTTCAGATGGCTCTCAAGTGTTACCTGATGGAGAAAATACAAACAGTAGGGAAAATGCTGATTCTTCGTCACAAAAATTTTCTCCATCATTGTCGAGGTTGCTTGATGTCCTTGTCACCCTGGCTCAGACTGGTCCAGCTGAGCCATCTATAGGTAATGCCTCACGTTCATCCCAAACGAAGCCAACTGGGCATAGCAGAAGTCGAACTCCAGCTGTTGATAGTATATATGATGAAACATGGGAACAGGGAAGTAGTAAAGTTAAAGACCTGGAAGCTGTCCAAATGCTGCAAGATATCTTCCTGAAGGCAGAGAATAAGGATCTTCAGGCAGAAGTATTGAACAGAATGTTCAAGATATTCTCGAGCCACGTGGAAAACTATAGATTGTGTCAGGAATTAAGGACCGTTCCATTACTTGTGCTCAACATGGCTGGTTTTCCTTCCTCGCTGCAAGATATAATTCTCAAAATTCTTGAATATGCTGTCACAGTTGTGAATTGTGTTCCAGAGCAAGAATTGTTGTCACTTTGTTGCTTATTGCAACAGCCAATCACATCTCAGTTGAAGCAGACTATACTTTCTTTCTTTGTGAAGCTCATATCGTTTGATCAACAATATAAGAAAGTCCTACGTGAAGTTGGTGTTCTAGAAGTCTTACAGGATGATTTGAAGCAGCACAAGCTTCTTATGGGTCCAGATCAGTATAGTGGAGTCTCTACCAATTCAGATCGGAAGCCTAGCTCAGGTAGCTTCAAAAAGCACTTAGATACTAAAGATGCCATCATTTCATCACCAAAGTTGATGGAATCTGGGTCAGGAAAGTCACCTGTCTTTGAAGTTGACAACACTATTACTGTTGGTTGGGATTGTCTGATCTCTTTGTTGAAGAAAGCTGAGGCTAATCAGGCATCTTTTCGTGCGGCGAATGGTGTGACGATTATTCTTCCTTTCTTGATATCGGATGCCCATCGAACTGGTGTCTTGAGGGTCTTATCTTGTCTAATAACGGAAGACACTAAACAGGTAAATTAAACTCCGAACATGACTTAGCTTTGTTTTTCTCACACAGATCTGTTCCCCTCCTTTTCTTGGATCAGTTACCCCACAGTAAATTATATTGCAAAGTTGATGAATTAGTTTACACTGATGCCACTATTTTATATGTATATTTTGCATTATTGACAAAATCCTTACTTCTCTTTTAATGTCTCTCTAACCAGGTCCATCATGAAGAACTAGGAGCTGTTGTTGATTTGTTGAAGAGTGGAATGGTCACTAGTATTTCTGGCCATCAATACAAGCTTCATGATGATGCCAAATGTGATACAATGGGTGCTCTGTGGCGAATTGTTAGTGTCAATGGTTCTGCCCAAAGAGTCTTTGGCGAAGCCACTGGTTTCTCTCTTTTATTGACGACCCTTCATACTTTCCAGGGGAACAAAGAGAACATGGATGAGTCTGATTTGATGGTTTACATCAAATTGTTTAAATACTTATTTCGCCTCATGACAGCTGCCGTCTGTGAGAATGCTGTTAATAGGATGAAACTGCACGCTGTTATAACGTCTCAGACATTTTATGAGCTCTTGGTGGAGTCTGGCTTACTGTGTGTTGAGTTGGAAAGACAGGTTATACAGCTGTTGTTAGAACTTGCACTTGAAGTGGTGCTTCCACCATTTTTATCATCAGAATCTACTGCCTCTGTTGCTACAACAGAAAGTGAAAAGACAACCTTTATTGTAACAACCCCATCAGGCCAGTTCAATCCTGATAAGGAGAGAGTCTACAATGCAGGTGCCGTCAGAGTTCTTATCCGTTCATTGTTGCTCTTTAGTCCGAAAATGCAGCTAGAATTTTTAAATCTTCTTGAATGTCTTGCGCGTGCCAGTCCTTTCAATCAGGAAAACCTCACATCAGTTGGTAAGAACCACGCCCCTTGGGGTATTCTTCAATCAATTTTTAGATCCCTATCGTTGTTGTTTTTTTCCCTCTTATTCTATCTCACCTCTTTCTCTTTCTTCATGAATTGTAATTGAACAGGCTGCGTGGAACTTCTGTTGGAGATAATTTACCCCTTTCTTCCGGGCTCATCTCCATTTCTTTCTTATGCTTTGAAGATTGTGAAAATTCTTGGAGCATACAGGTACGAATTACTGCATATTTAGTATATTCAGTATATTCAGAATGCATTTCGAAAGATTGCCACATTTGTTCTTTCTGTCTGTATTCTTAGTACGTAGTTTTCTTTGTGTAGATTGTCCCCATCTGAGCTCCGAATGCTGTTTAGATATGTTTTGCAAATGAGGATTATGAATTCAGGTCATGCAATAGTTGGGATGATGGAAAAACTAATTCTCATGGAAGACAGAGCCTTGGAACATCTATCCCTGGCCCCTTTTGTAGAGATGGATATGAGCAAAACTGGGCATGCTTCTGTTCAGGTGTCTCTGGGAGAAAGATCTTGGCCTCCTGCTGCTGGTTATTCATTTGTTTGTTGGTTCCAGTTTCGTAACTTCTTAACAACCCAAGAAAAAGAACCAGAAGCATCCAAATTTGGCACTTCATCAAAGACGCGCATCTCGACTGCGCAGCAACAAGAACGGAACATTCTTAGGATGTTTTCTGTTAGTGCTGTAAGCAATGAAAGTGCATTCTATGCAGAACTTTACTTTCAGGAGGATGGTATACTGACCCTTGCCACTAGCAATTCAAATTCTTTGTCGTTTTCTGGATTGGAGATTGAAGAATGCAGGTGGCATCACCTTGCTGTTGTTCATAGTAAACCAAATGCGCTTGCTGGACTCTTCCAGGCTAGTGTTGCAAATGTCTATCTTGATGGGAAACTAAGGCATACGGGTAAATTGGGGTACTCTCCATCGCCTGTTGGAAAATCTTTGCAAGTAGTAGTTGGAACTCCAGCTACTTGTGCCAGAGTTAGTGATCTGACATGGAGAACACGCTCATGTTATCTTTTCGAGGAGGTGCTCACATCAGGTTGCATTGGTTTCATGTACATTCTTGGTAGAGGGTACAAAGGTCTTTTCCAGGATGCGGATCTCTTACGCTTTGTGCCAAATCAGGCTTGTGGTGGGGGAAGCATGGCTATCCTGGAGTCATTAGACAGTGACTTGACTTCATTGCCCAATGGGCAAAAGGTTGATGGAAGCAATAGACAAGGAGACTCTAAGGCAGATGGTAGTGGAATTGTCTGGGATCTTGAGAGGTTGGGGAATCTTTCCTTTCAGTTACCTGGCAAGAAACTTATTTTTGCATTTGATGGGACATGCTCTGAATTCATCCGTGCGTCTGGAAGTTTTTCCCTCCTTAATCTGGTTGACCCATTGTCCGCTGCTGCTTCTCCAATTGGAGGTATATGGGGGCCTTAAATACTCTAGTTCCCTTTTTGTACATTCTAATCTAATCTAGTTACGTTGTTTGACTGATTCTGCTTTTTCAAATGGCTTAGGAATACCACGTTTTGGACGTCTGGTAGGAAATGTATGTATCTGCAGACAAAATGTTATTGGCGATACTATCCGCCCTGTGGGAGGAATGGCTGTTGTACTCGCGCTTGTTGAGGCTGCCGAATCTAGAGATATGCTACATATGGCTCTTTCATTGCTTGCTTGTGCGCTTCATCAAAACCCTCAGAATGTGAAAGATATGCAAACCATCAGGGGATATCATTTACTCGCACTATTTTTGCGTCCCAAAATGACCCTATTTGATATGCCGTTTTTGGAGATATTTTTCCAGATTGCTGCATGCGAGGCTTTGTTTTCAGAGCCAAAGAAACTGGAGAGTGGACATAGTAATATTAGTATGACACATACGGAGACTATATTCGAAAACAGCTATGACGATCTTGGTCTTTCGAGATTCCGCTATGAAAGTTCCTCAGTTGGGTCTCATGGGGATATGGATGACTTTTCTGTTCCCAAGGATTCTATTAGTCATCTTTCTGAGTTAGAAACAGATATCCCTGTTGAAACATCAAACTGCATTGTCTTATCCAACGCGGATATGATTGAACATGTCCTCTTGGACTGGACCCTTTGGGTAACATCGCCTGTTTCCATCCAGATTGCTTTACTTGGTTTTCTGGAAAATCTGGTTTCAATGCATTGGTACAGGAACCACAATCTTACAATTCTACGAAGAATCAATCTGGTGGAACATTTGTTAGTGACACTTCAGAGAGGTGATGTGGAAGTTCCGGTGCTGGAAAAATTAGTTGTTCTGCTTGGATGCATCTTAGAAGATGGATTCCTGACTTCTGAGCTTGAAAATGTGGTTAGGTTTGTGATTATGACATTTAATCCACCTGAAGTGAAGTCACGAAACTCATTATTGCGCGAGTCAATGGGAAAGCATGTAATTGTGAGAAACATGCTTTTGGAAATGCTCATTGATCTCCAGGTGACGATAAAAGCAGAGGAACTTCTGGAGTTGTGGCATAAGATAGTCTCGTCAAAATTAATAACATACTTCCTCGATGAAGCTGTGCATCCTACTAGTATGAGGTGGATCATGACCCTTCTTGGTGTTTCTCTTGCTTCGTCTCCTAACTTTTCCCTTAAATTTCGGGCAAGTGGAGGTTATCAGTTACTGATGCGAGTACTTGAGAACTTTTATGATTCCCCAGACATATATTACATACTGTTCTGCTTGATCTTTGGGAAACCTGTTTATCCAAGACTACCGGAGGTTCGGATGTTAGACTTCCATGCCCTAGTCCCGAATGATGGAAGCCATGTGGAGTTAAAATTCATAGATCTGTTGGATTCGGTGGTAGGAATGGCTAGATCTACTTATGACAGGTTGATCATGCAATCAATGCTCGCCCACCAGTCTGGAAATCTCTCTCAGGTCAGTGCCAGTCTTGTAGCAGAGCTTGTAGAGGGGGCAGAAATGACTGGGGAGCTTCAAGGGGAAGCTTTGATGCATAAAACGTATGCCGCACGTTTGATGGGTGGCGAAGCATCAGCTCCTGCTGCTGCGACGTCTGTTCTCCGGTTCATGGTTGACCTTGCCAAGATGTGCCCTCAGTTCTCTGCTGCTTGCAGGCGTGCAGACTTCGTTGAAAATTGTGCTGACCTTTACTTTTCCTGTGTCAGGTTGGCATCATCAGACCTATTGATATCATTTTCATCACCTACTAAATATTAATGATTTTTTTTTAGCTTTTTGAAAATACATTATTCTCCTGCATCGATCTAATAGTCGCTGAATCGACCGAATGCGGGCTGTAATTAGTTTCACGTGTCATCTCTTGCTCAATTTCAGATGGTCTAAGATAAGACCAGGATATTTTCATGATGTTGGATAGCGTAACCTGCTAGATTTTATTTGCATAATTTGCACCTAAAGGCTTTTTCGTGCTGTAGGGCTGCCTGTGCTGTGAAGATGGCGAAACAGCTCTCTGTGAAGGCAGAAGAGAAGCATACAAATGACGACGATAACGGCTCACAAGGAACTCTCTTTAGCTTGCCTCATCACCAGGATCAGTCCACTAAAACCTCCATCAGTGCTGGAAGTTTCCCTCAAGGGCAGGTCAGTCTTAGCTCCGAAGAAATGCCTTTATCAGCAAATTATGTGGTTAGTGATAAGATGGAGAACATTCTTACACCACCACCACAGGACTCAAGTAAATTATTTAAAGGTGTTGAAGATGTTAAGAAACAAGAAGATAATCATGTCGGCCATGCATCAACTTCAAGTGAAAGGTATTTTCAAGATCGCAAAGGGAATGCAAGTCAAGTTCAGGCAACAGATTCTCAGAGTTCTGCATCTTTCCCTATGATCGAGTCTCCCCTTTTATCTGAAAAATCAGGCCTCAAAGTCTCATTCACTCCATCACCATCTCCGGTTGTTGCACTTGCATCCTGGCTAGGCTCTAACTATAATGAATCTAAAAGTTCTACAGTGGGTTCTCCTTCTCTTGAATCGTATGTATCTGTTAATGAAGTTGATGCATCTTCAGAACAAAAGTCAGGCTCCCACGGGTCTTCTGCTGTCAATGCCTTCTTCACAGTGAGCCCAAAACTTCTCCTCGAAACAGATGAAACTGGCTATGGTGGCGGGCCTTGTTCTGCCGGAGCGAGTGCCGTGTTAGATTTTATGGCAGAGGTACTTGCTGACTTAATGACCGAACAGATTAAAGCTGTACCAGTTCTGGAAAGCATATTGGAAATGGTTCCTTTCTATGTTGATCCTGAAAGTGTGCTAGTTTTTCAAGGCTTGTGCCTGAGTAGAGTCATGAACTATCTTGAAAGGCGTCTCTTGCGTGATGATGAAGAGAACGAGAAGAAATTGGACAAGACCAAATGGTCTGCGAACTTGGATACATTTTGCTGGATGATAGTCGACCGTGTTTATATGGGTGCTTTTCCTCACCCCGCTGGTGTTCTTAGAGCTCTTGAGTTTTTGTTGTCGATGTTGCAATTAGCTAACAAAGATGGTAGGGTTGAAGAAGTCATTCCCTCAGGGAAAGGTTTGTTATCCCTTGGAAGAGCAACACGGCAGCTTGATGCTTATGTACACTCAATCCTGAAAAACACAAATAGAATGGTACTATATTGTTTCCTGCCATCGTTCTTGATAACTATTAGAGAGGAGGAACTGTTATCACAACTGGGTTTACTTGTTGAATCTAAGAAGAGGCCATCTCCGAGTCCAGCTGTTGATGAACCTGGGATTGACATCTCAACAGTTCTGCAGTTGTTGGTCGCAAACAGGAGAATCGTATTCTGCCCAAGCAATCTTGATACTGATTTGAATTGCTGTCTGTGTGTGAATTTAATCTCCCTGATCCTTGACCAGAGAAAGAGTGTGCAAAACATGTCACTTGATATTGTCAAATATTTGCTGGTCCACCGAAGATCTGCCCTTGAGGATTTGCTCGTCACTAAGCCAAACCAAGGACAAAACTTTGATGTTCTACATGGCGGTTTTGATAAGTTGTTGACTGGGAATCTACCAGAATTCTTTAAGTGGCTTGAAAGCTCGGATAAGATTATTAACAAAGTACTGGAGCAGTGTGCTGCAATAATGTGGGTACAGTACATTGCTGGCTCGGCGAAATTTCCTGGGGTGAGGATAAAAGGGATGGAAAGTCGCCGGAAGAGAGAGATGGGAAGAAAATCACGAGATATGTCGAAGTTGGACCTAAAACACTGGGATCAGTTGAATGAGCGGAGATATGCGCTAGAAGTATTGCGTGATGCTATGTCTACGGAGCTTAGAGTTGTTCGACAAAACAAATATGGTTGGATACTTCATGCTGAGAGCGAGTGGCAAACTCATCTCCAGCAGCTTGTGCATGAGCGTGGAATATTCCCAATGCGTAAATCCAATGGTTCTGAAGATCCCGAATGGCAGCTCTGTCCGATTGAAGGTCCGTACAGAATGCGCAAAAAGCTTGAACGATGTAAGCTAAAAATTGATAGCATGCAGAATGTTCTTGATGGAAAGTTGGAACTTGGAGAAATTGAGCTTCCCAAAGCCAAAAATGAAGATGGGCCAGTTATTTCTGACACGGATTCTGATCCAGCTTTCCTGCTCAGTGAACTTTATGATGAGTCGTTTTTGAAAGAGTCAGATGATTTTAAAGATGTCGCTTCTGCCAGAAATGGATGGAATGATGATAGAGCTAGCAGTACAAACGAAGCAAGTCTTCATTCTGCTCTTGACTTTGGTGGCAAATCTAGTACAGCATCTGTGCCAATAACAGACAACACCCATGCAAAATCTGAGACTGGTTCTCCAAGACATTCATCTTCTGCTAAAATGGATGAGATTAAAGGCCCGGAGGAAAAATCAGAGAAGGAACTGAATGATGATGGTGAGTATTTGATCAGACCATATCTGGAGCATCTTGAAAAGATTAGGTTCAGATACAACTGCGAGAGAGTTGTTGATCTCGACAAGCATGATGGAATCTTCTTAATAGGGGAGTTCTGTCTGTATGTGATAGAAAACTTTTATATTGACGATGATGGGTGTATTTGTGAGAAGGAATGCGAAGATGAGTTATCTGTTATTGATCAAGCGTTGGGTGTGAAAAAAGATGTCTCTGGAAGTCTGGATTTCCAGTCTAAGTCTAGCACATCATGGACGACAGCAGTGAAAACGGGAGCTGTAGGGGGAAGAGCATGGGCATATGGTGGTGGTGCTTGGGGAAAAGAAAAAATGGGTACAACTGGTAACTTGCCGCATCCTTGGCGTATGTGGAAGCTTAATAATGTTCATGAAATTTTAAAACGTGATTACCAGTTGCGTCCGGTTGCCATTGAGATATTTAGTATGGATGGGTGTAATGATCTCCTCGTGTTCCACAAGAAAGAGAGGGAAGAAGTTTTCAAAAATTTGGTTGCCATGAATCTTCCAAGGAACAGCATGTACGGTAGCATCGTTCTTTTCATCTCGTTTCCTTTTGTTCATCCATACTTATTTAACATAATGCATATGTTTCTTTTTATACATTATAGCTGGTCACTTTTTTAAAATCTATGCTCATGAGTAAGCACGGGATGGTTCTTCTTTTAAAAGCTTAGTTCTCAAAGAATAGAATCTGTCTTCATTGATCTGCGAAAGTGTTATTTATCCTGTTTATTTTTTCCCAGGCTCGACACAACCATTTCAGGATCAGCAAAACAGGAAAGTAATGAGGGAAGCCGCCTTTTCAGATTAATGGCGAATTCATTCTCGAAAAGATGGCAAAATGGGGAAATCAGCAATTTCCATTACCTAATGCATCTCAATACCTTAGCAGGACGTGGATATAGTGATCTGACGCAGTATCCGGTATTTCCTTGGGTTCTCGCAGATTATGATAGTGAGAGTCTTGATTTGTCGGATCCAAAAACATTCCGCAAGCTTCATAAACCAATGGGTTGCCAGACACCCGAAGGAGAAGAAGAATTTAGGAAACGGTTTGTGCTGTGCACTACTTTCAATAGTGCACGTTCTCTTGTGTTCTTCGTCATACATCTAATTTTTTTCATGATAAGTAGTCAAGGTTTCACGGTAGCATAATTCGAGCCAACTTTTTCTTCTCATGCATTTCCTTTTACCTCCTCGATTTCAGATATGAGAGCTGGGATGATCCTGAGGTTCCAAAATTTCATTATGGTTCTCACTATTCAAGTGCTGGAATTGTCCTGTTTTACCTTATTCGCCTCCCACCGTTCAGTGCTGAAAATCAGAAGCTGCAGGGGGGTCAGTTTGATCATGCCGACAGACTCTTCAATAGTATAAAAGAAACTTGGCTAAGCGCAGCTGGAAAGGGAAATACTTCAGATGTAAAAGAACTCATTCCTGAATTCTTCTACATGCCCGAGTTTCTGGAAAATAGGTTTAGCCTTGATTTGGGTGAAAAACAGTCAGGAGAGAAGGTTTGTGCCAGTTCTAGTTCTTTTAATGGTGTTTGAATATACTATTTTCCTTTCATGTAGTGTTGATATGGATAGTTCTCTTGCATAATTTCAGGTTGGTGATGTCTTTCTACCTCCATGGGCTAGAGGCAGTGTTCGTGAGTTCATCCTCAAGCACAGAGAAGCGTTGGAGTCAGATTATGTCTCAGAGAATCTGCATCATTGGATAGATCTCATCTTTGGGTACAAACAGAGAGGAAAGGTACATTACACAATATTTTTCTTCTTGCTTCTAGCCAAGTACAATGCAGAAATCAAAGTACTGTCATGTTATTTAATCCTCCTTTATTGAAATGTTTATTTCCAGGCTGCAGAAGAAGCTGTAAATGTTTTCTATCATTACACGTACGAGGGAAATGTCGATATTGATGCAGTTACCGACCCCGCAATGAAAGCTTCCATACTAGCGCAGATTAATCATTTTGGGCAAACTCCGAAGCAGCTATTCCAGAAAGCTCATGTCAAAAGGAGAACAGACCGAAAAATCCCTCTCCACCCCCTGAAACATTCAACGCAGCTAGTTCCTCACGAGACACGTAAATGTTCATCTTCTATAAGCCAGATCGTTACTTTCCACGACAAGGTGCTCGTTGCCGGGGCTAACTGCTTCCTGAAACCTAGTGGCTATACCAAATACATAACGTGGGGTTTCCCAGACAGGAGCTTGAGATTTATGAGCTATGATCAGGACAAACTGCTGTCAACTCATGAAAACCTCCATGAAAGCAACCAGATCCAGTGTGCTGGTGTTAGTCACGATGGACGCATTGTTGTCACTGGAGCAGAAGATGGTCTAGTTTGCGTGTGGAGAGTGAGCAAGGATGGTCCCCGTGGTTCACGACGATTACGGTTAGAGAAAGCCCTATGTGCTCACACAGCTACAGTCACGTGTCTACGTGTAAGCCAACCGTACATGATGATTGCAAGTGGGTCTGATGACTGCACAGTTATAATATGGGATCTCAGTTCGTTGAGTTTTGTGAGACAGCTTCCTAACTTCCCAGTTCCCATTACAGCAATCTACATAAATGACCTTACCGGGGAAATTGTAACCGCTGCTGGAACTGTCCTTGCGGTTTGGAGCATCAATGGCGATTGCCTTGCTGTGGCTAACACATCGCAGCTACCATCTGATTCGGTATTATCTGTAACAGGCTCGACATCTTCTGACTGGCTTGAAATAGCCTGGTATGTAACTGGTCATCAGAGTGGAGCAGTTAAGATATGGCGGATGATACATTGTACTGATCCTTTGAGTGCCGAGAGCAAAACAAGTAGTAGCAACAGAACAGGAGGGCTGAATTTGGGTGATCAAGTGCCAGAGTACAAGTTGATTCTACACAAGGTGTTGAAATTCCATAAGCAACCGGTCACCGCTCTCCATCTCACGAGCGACCTTAAGCAGTTACTGAGCGGCGATTCAGCTGGACAGCTGCTTTCATGGACATTACCAGATGAGACATTAAGAGCTTCAATGAAAAAGGCATCACTGAAACAAGCTTCAATGAAACAGGCTTCATAAGTTTAGGATGTAAAGCGGAGACCAGTCATTCACTCATTCCCCTTTGGGTTTCTTTGGCTAGAACCCGAGAAGGGGACTTGAAGACAGGACCACATAGTAGGAAGCAGACCAAAGTCTGAACAAATGTGTTGGCTCTGTTTAATCCCTTACATCACTGGCTTGCAGCTTAAGAGGAAGAGAGCGAGGCGAGCCATTCTCGCTTAAGTTCGCTGGTGAGTTTTCAAGATTGCGAAGGAGAAAAGGTTTGGTTTAAGAATTTGTGTAAATAGATGGGAAGATTACAAGCATTACAGGGGAGTGTGTGTACTACTACTGTGTACAGTATTGTATTTTTGCGGCGTTTGTTTTTTCACTTTATATTATTTTCTTCATGAAAACAAGTTGCAAATAGCAGAAGCTGGGCATATTAGTGTTTTACAGCCCCATTTGTATTTTATCAGATGCAATTCTTGTATTGTTTTAATAGTTTGTAACCTCTGTATTCTTCATCTTTTGTCCAATGTCAACGGATTTGTTTGTTGTTCTTGATTATAGAGGAAAATATGGTTTGTCGAATAAATTATAACGAGCCATGATGAATTTGGTTATAACCCAATTATTAACGTGGGCTTGTGAAACGGTGATCATATAAGTGTATAAAGCTGTCAGATGTTATGTTATATTTTTTTCACAAATTACACATAAGTTTCATTTATATTTTTGAAATATTTTTAATTTTAAAGAGTTTGAAATTATTTTTATGTTATATTTGATTATTAAAAGATTGATAAAAAACTAAGTGATCATAAATGTAAAAGTAAATGAAATACAACATCTCTAACGATCAATCAAATGACAGGATATCATATTCTATTTTTTCACAAATTACATGTAAATTTCATTATCAATCAATTAATAAAAATCTCTTTTAATAAATATGATATACTTTAAAATTTTAAAGGTTTGAAATTATTTTTATGTTATATTTGATTATTAAAAAATTGATAAAAAACTAAGAGATGATCATAATAAGTGTAAAGCAAATGAAACACAACATCTCCAATGATCAATCAAATGATAGGATGTTGTTATGTTTTATTTTTTTCACAAATTACACATAAGTTTTTATTATCAATCAATTAATTAAAAATTCTCTTTTAATAAATTAAAAATACTTTTAATTTTTCAAAGTTTGGATTTATATTTACGTTATGATTATTAAAAGATTGATAAAAAAATTAAGTGATCAATCAAATGACAGGATGTTATGTTCTATTTTTTCCACAAATTACACATATTTCATTATCAATCAATTAATAAAAATACTTTTAATTTTTAAAGTTTGGATTTATTTTTATGTTATATTATTGATTATTAAAAGATTGATAAAAAACTAAGTGATCATAAGTGATTGCAAATGAAACATAGCATCTCTAACGATCAATCAAAATGACAGGATGTTGTTATGTTCTATTTTTTTCACAAATTACACATAAATTTCATTATCAATAAAATTAATAAAAATCTCTTTCAATAAATTTGAAATGCTTTTAATTTTTAAAAGTTATTATTATTATTATTATTATTATTATTATTATTATTATTATTATTATTATTATGTTATATTGATTATTAAAAGATTGATAGAAAACTAAGTGATCATAAGTGAAAGCAAATGAAACACAACACCTCTAACTATCAATCAAAATGACAGGATGTTATGTTCTATTTTTTTCACAAATTACACATAAGTTTCATTATCTATCAATTAATAAAAGTCTCTTTTAATAAATTTGAAATGCTTTTAGTTTTTAAAAGTTATTATTATTATTATTATCATGGTAACGGTCACATTTCTTCACCGACATAGAGTATGAGAGATTATTAATATCTTCTCTCTTTTTTTTTCTGTTAATCAGGAGCCGATTAGTTATATGGGCTTGTAAAACGGTGAGGCCCATTATAAGTTTAAGCAATACATTATGTTATCCCAGTTGCATATCTCGCGCGCGTGTATGGTAATTGTCTGGAGACTATCCAAACACCCATGCACCACATGCCTGAGGGTATATCTGTCATTTACGTTTCCTATCTATATATAGACTTGGGAACCGTCGATTATTGACCTCAGAAAAAAATAAAAAGAACCTGCAACGAGTTCTCTCCTTATGTTCTTCCTTCTTCTTCAAAACCAATGATGAACACTAAGTTATCACTTACTCAGACCAAGATCCTCGGTTTCACGATCCGGCTCAACGATACACTACGCACTCGTTATGGACGTTCAAGCATTTCCGCAACTCTCAGCTCAAAGCCAGCTTACTCTGGAGAACTCAAGGTTGTAAAAGAGCCAACAAGAACGGAGCCATTGAACAGGCAGAATGCAAGTAATGAAGACAACTTCTTGTCGAAAATTGCAATTAATTATCTATCAAAGACTCTTCAAGACACCGCAGGTTCGTATCTCACATCTATTCTTTGAATCTTTACTTATTTAGTTCACATAAGAAAGATTTATCTATTGAGGATCAAATGAGAAATTTTTCATAGGGATCAGTAGTAGCAGCAGCAGCAAGAGTACTACTGGTTATGATAGCTTAGTGGACACGGCAACTAGGGTTGCGGGTAACTTAGACATCAAGCAACAGCATGAGCTTGTTCTTGTCGCTTTGGACAGAGCATTTCCAGCAGTGATACTCTCCTTGGTAAGTTCTTATGGATTTATAAGATCAACTTGCATGAGAAATTAATAAAAATAACATTTTCTTGCTAAAATTACAGATCAAAATGCTTTTACCACCTTCAAAACTATCAAGAGAGATGTTCGCGCTATTCACCACAGTATTTTTCGCTTGGCTTGTTGGACCTTCAGAGGTAAGATATAAACTGTTTCATTACCCTCAAAGATCCTAAACTTTTCCCTTGTTTTTAAGTTGTAATTAACGGAAGTATTTTTTTATTTGGGAACATTATTGAAAAGGTGAGGGAGACTGAGGTTAATGGAAGAAAAGAGAAGAGTATGGTGTTCATAGAGAAGTGCAGGTTAAGTGTAATCTCTCTATTTGGTCCCATATGATCACTTAAATTCAGACAAGACTCAAAATCATTCTTCCAGAAACAATCATTACATTACAGCCACCACCAGTGACAACACTAGTGAGATTTGTCACTTAATCATGTCTTTTAACTATTGTGTAAATTTTCAGGTTTCTTGAGCAGACTAATTGTGTTGGTATGTGCACTCACCTTTGTAAAATCCCATCACAAATCTTCATCAAAAACTCACTTGGAATGCCTATCTACATGATGCCCGGTACTATTCAAAATCTCGTTCCTTTTACTTTATAGTTGCAATCACTGAAACAAGAAGATTTGGGCATTTAAATAAAACAGTTGAAATCAAACTTAATATATGGTGAAAATAGTAGCCTGCACTTCTCACTTGAGAAGCTTTATATTATCTTTGAAGGGTCCCATTGATTCACCACTACGGACACAATTAACTACAAGTAGACCCATTAAGTCTCCAGGATGTATAATGATGGTTGATTATTCTTTCTAAGAAGTCAATGATTTGACTTAAGACACAAGCAATCATTCCCTTTTTAAAATGTCACAACACTAATTAACATTTGTCTTGAGTGTTTTTCCACAGATTTTGATGATCTTAGCTGTAAGATGATGTTTGGTCAGGAGCCTCCAGAGATCAAAGATGATCCTGTAATGAAACAACCATGCTTTCAATTCTGTAAGAACCAAAACCCCTTTCAGCCAAGAAGATAACTTCTTAAACAAGACATTTGAGTATCTTTATCAATGAAAATTCTCTGTTTTTTTACAGGCAAATCAAACAGAAGCTATGGTGTGAAGCACTAGAGCTTGTGCAAGGGACATTAAACATGATTGTGATATCAAAACATATAGTATATTAAGTTTACCTTGTAAAGAAAAATCAGAGATTACAATTACTTATAGAGAAGCAAACCTCACATATGCCCTATGATATTTGACACAAGAACATCAAAATTGTTTGAGTTTGCAAAAAGAATAAGAAAATTAGTAGATCTATAAGACCAAGATGAGTGGTAGACAAAAAAAGCTGCACAACTCAAGAAGAGCTGCAGAATCAATATTGAGGTGTGTAAGAGTAATTAGGTTGGTTTTGGTTTTGGTTTTGTCTTATATTCATGTGTCCTTGTCGTCCTTCTCTTGAGAATTGTTCCCACATCATCTGTTCTTCCATCAACATTCTCTGTTTCTTCTCCATTTCATTCATCTGCACATACGATGGCGGCGCAACCACCAAAGAAGCTGCAAATGGATCCATCGGTACTGGCCCATTGCTGCTATTGGCCGTTGCTGGTGCAGGTAATGCCAGCATTGTTGCTGTAATTGATAGTAAGTTCATGTCAAATTAGTAGAATGCAAACGAAAACAGAGCAAAATAATGTTTCTTTTCAAACCTGCTGGTCTTCCTGCAGAACCAAATGCCATACTGCTTGCACTTCCGCTGGCTCCATAAGCAGTAGAGTTCTGCACGGCGGCGTTCACAGTGCCGTGCTGATACATTCCGTTGAGCAGCAACATATCAAAGCCACCTCCGAGCTCAGTCTTTTGTCCTGATAAGTTTGTAGCTGATTGCACCAAAGCTGTCTCCCAATCTACTCCATCATCCTTAAACGCTTCCCATCCAGGACCAGACTCTGAACCCGAACCACTCGCGTAAGGGCCATCGAATAAAGCCAATGCTAAGCTATCTCCAGCTTCTGCAGCATCACCACCGCTTATATCCACAAGATCCAGCAAATCACCAACTTCTTCTTGCTTCTCCTCTATTATCACTGGTTCCTCTGTTTCTTCCTCTGTTTTTTCGTCTTCCTCTTCTTTTGGTGGAGGTGCAGGTAAGGCCTTGATAGCATTCATATCTTCCTCCTCCTCATTTACTTCCTCTGCTCTTGCTTCATCCTCCTCTTCATCAGATTTAACAGATTTTGAGTTATTGGTCTCTTCTAAAGCGGTTTTGTCTCTTATAAACTCATCCATGAGATCAAGCTTCTTCTGTGTGATTTTCTCTATCTCTGGATACTCAGAAGACCTAGCGATCCCCATGTTCCTACACCAGGAATAGAACTGGTCTAGCTCTTCAAACTGTTTTGAGACACGACAGAAAATGTCATAGATCTTGACTGAATCAGGAATGTCTAACTCCATGAATCGCTCGATCAAAACACCCATTATCTCTGTTACATCATAGTATATCTGAAAACTCTCCTTCACTATCGGATACAATGCCACAATCACAACCCTATTGTTCCTCGCGCTTCCTGTTATGCACATAACTTGTTACTCAAGAAACAAAGCAGAGAAACAAGAAAACAAGTGGATGTATGTAACTAGGACTAGCAATTAGTCGGATTATTCGGGGTATATGCTAGACCTAGGCGTTAACTAATATTAGAACATTGATTTTGTATTACCTGCTGGACGACAAGCCAAGAAACGGTCAAGAAGTTGCTGCAAATGCTGTACTCTGGTGAAAATCTCCTCTGTTTTCATCTCAGCGGTAGGTTGTAACCTAAGCACTATAGCCGTGGAGAGATCAGCCTCGGGGTTGTCTTTCTTGTCTTCCACGGTATCTCCTCCAACGCAGTAAACTCCACGTTTCCCATGTCTCGCTTGCATCCTCAAATCAAGCCTTTCGTCGAGGTACAAGGCGTACGTCCTCACAAAAGCAGAGTAGTCCCAGGAGTTTGACCTAGAAACATCTCTAAAGTCAGACATGTTGAGAAGTCTTGTCCCACGGCGTGTAGCGAAGAAGATCTCTTGCTCATAGGCCTTGTCTCCTTCTCCTAAGAGACGTTGGATCAGAATCAAGGTTTTGAGAGCAACGGTCCAGCATTTGGTTTTGTTTAGGCGTCTAGAAAGCGTGTTGACGCATGCGTTTATGTAGTTGCGTGAGTAAGAAGTTAGGCTAAGAATCTCTCTTATGTATTTCTCTTCCGCTGGATACTCTTCGTGACGAGTGGCTTTGACGATGGCTACGTCAAGTTCTGATAAAGAAGCGCTTCGACCGTTGACTTTGGCTAGACCGACGCTCGTTTGGTCCTTCACGGCTCCTATGGCTCGTTTAAGTTTACTAGAACTCATATTTTTTTGTGAGTTATTATAAATATATTTTAATTAATAAAGAAAAAAGGACAAAGAGATAAAGAGAGAAAAGGGAAGAACGAGAGGATTGTTTTATTTTTGTTCTCGTTTCCTCTCTTCTCCTTTGTGTTCTTTTTGTTTGTTTGTTGTCTTCTTGTTGTGTATGTTGTTTTGTTTCGTCAACGTAGTTTCTTTGGTGTCGTTGATTTTTACCATGCAAGTCGCCGAGGTTGTCGGAGACTTTGGCCGGTGTTTCAGAACACCACGTGGCCTTTTTAATTGGTAAACTGAAATTTAGCTTTTTGTTTACCATTAATGGGAAGGAGGAGAGACTGATTAAGGAGTCATTCTCGTTCCTGTGATCTTGGTTTTTAAGCCATGGCACAAACACTATTTCGACATTAATTATCTTTGCTTAGATGAGGTTAATATTTATAATTGGTACTCGCAAATACATTGATGGGTAGATATAGTATACTAGTTACATTACTATATATGATGATTAATCTTATAACTGCATTGTTTGTTAAAAATAAAATGGCATTCTTATAAATGATTTCTAGAAAACTGCATTGTTTGAGGTAGGTTGCTAATTTATATTAAACTCGCAACAAATAATAGTATATCCTTTAGGTTTCTGCATATATAAATTTATGTATTAAGAATCTATGATAGAGCTTCAACGATAAAACTCATTTACCCCCAACAAAACATCATTGGCTATATTAACATTTATGTGTGACCTTCACATAGAAACAAGCGGCCCTTGGAATTTCCATGGAGCCAATTTACTTTATAAATATACCGCAAGGATCTTTGAAATATATACGATTGAACAAGGAAAACAACTTTTTTTTTTCATGCATGCAAAAAGCATTCAAAAAAGAATAAACGTGTAAATTCTTTCAATGTGTGTGAGATACGTGGCTTATCTTGTTCTTGCCTTCGTCCATGGAATATTAAACAGCTTACTAGTAGTGCCTTTTCATTTTTCTGCATATACGCATAATTAATATAATTTCCTTGGATATTATCTAATCAGAAAATCTAAGAGACAACAGAAAGGCAAAAGTTGGGTCTATATCTAATCACTTCTTCATAACGAATATGTTCTTGGTAGTATATGCGTTCAATATTCTCTGTAGTCTGTTATCATCCAATGATGGTCTATCTGTTAGGGCTGAAAATTTCCAGTTTCTTCTTTGGGATAGCTATTAATAAAATTAAATGTTTATTATTCGAAGCATTCTTATCATTTATGCCTGAGAGATTTATGAGCAATATCTAATACATCACCGGTAAGAAAATGAACGGAGTTACAACATTCAACTCAAGCTATTGTTTCATTACTCTCAAAAGTATAATTTGGTGATTCGAAGTCACCGTACTTTAGATGATCGTACGAAGTCTAATAACTTGAAGTACATATACAAAGTGATGAATCAAACCATTTTTAGAGATGTGAAAGATAGAATATAATACTGAAATACATCAACTTGGAACAAGTACGAATCAATTATGTTTTTAGCAAAAGAATATAATTTGCGAGTCTTGTAATTGATAACATATATAGTAGAAAGATGAAATGTGAAATACTTTTCCATTAAAAGATTTTAGAAATACTATTTCAAGTTGATGTATTTTTAAAAATACTATATAACTTGTGAGTCTTCTAATTGGTAACATATATAGTAGAAAGATGAAATGTGAAATACTATTTCATTAAAAAAATTTAGAAATACTATTCCAAGTTGATGTATTTTTTAAATACTATATAAGTTGTGAATCTTGTGATTGATAACATATATAGTAGAACGATGAAATGTGAAATACCATTTCATTAAAAATAAAAATAAAAATGTGAAATAATAGTAGTTAACACGCAAAACTAAATTAAATACGTGTAATTAAGAAAATAATAATAACTAGATTTGGACCCGCGCAACCGCGCGGGTGTTAACTTTCATTTTTATTTAAATAGACATTTTGTTTTTATTTCAAGAATGAGATATATTCAAATATGTATATCGATTTTTCAAATATTTCAAACATTAGTATGTGATTCAATTTCATTGGTTTTCATCAAATTAATAATTTCAAAGTGTAACATATATTTGTATCTTCTTTTATATATTTTGTTTGTTGAAATAGTATTTGATTATTGAACTCATGAACTTTTTAAATCTAATTTGGTAAAACATAAAAATATTATCACTTCTAAAGATATTGTAACATTTCAAAAAATCTAAATTAATAAAAAATTAAACTTATATATCTTAGATTATAAATATAAAGTACTAATTAAACATTAATATTTGTTTTATTTTTTTGTTTCAAAAAATGAACTATCTAAGTTTTTAACAAATAACATATATATATTTTATATTTATTTATTATTTTTAATATATATTTATCTTATTGTATTTGTATTTAGTTATTGAAAAAATTAATATATGCATGAAATAATATATTTAAAATTAGTTTGTATTAAATTTATGCTCAATTCTGATCCACCGATCTTCAAGCCAAATTTCCTTTTAGCAATATTTTTTTACGTTTATTCGTTTTAGATAATATTATTATATATACAAAAGTTTAAGATATGTCAATTTCTATACATGTATTATATAGTTTGTGAATGTTAAGCCGTTCTGTCAATGTATTATATTTTAGAATAAATATTTTATATTTATGAAAATAAAATTTATAAATCTATAAATTTAATATAACTGTATCATATTTAGTTCAATATAATAATTTTATTTTAACATGAATTGTTATTATTTTAAAATATATAAAAATAAAAAATAT
Organism: Sinapis alba; assembly: GCA_012274485.2. Lineage (NCBI taxonomy): Eukaryota > Viridiplantae > Streptophyta > Magnoliopsida > Brassicales > Brassicaceae > Sinapis > Sinapis alba. Next base: position 307,950 of record MU105624.1, on the reverse strand, counting down.
ATTTATTTTTCATTTTATAAACGATAACTGAATATATATTTATGCATAAAAATAGGTAATTTCTAATTACAAAATTAGTTTAAATATTTACATAAACTCTTTGAAAATTAAGATACTGTAAAAATATTTTTCAAAATATTTTTTATAATTTTTAATATATATATATTATTAAAATATTTTTAATAGGAATTGATTGTGATTATATAATAAATAAAATATGATATAATTTATATTTTAATTTTAAAAAATATAAATATATAATATTATTTCATAACTAATTTCGAAATTAGTAAAAAATATTTACATATATGTTTGAAAATTAAGATCTTATTATATTCTTTTAAACAGGTTTGTTAGAAATTTTAAAAATATATTTTTATATTTAAAATGAAAAGATATCAAAAGATATTGTGATCAAAAGATATTATGAATGATATTATTAGACCATATTATTAGTAATAAATGAAAAATAATTGATTTCTAGTAAAGGTCCATTTTTTTAAAAATCACACATGAATCAAAGTTGTGACTTATGTTTTAATATATAAGATATATAGGCGTAGGAGCTTGTACAAAAACCAACGGAAACCATTAGACTAATAAGCACATAATGACATGAACGTCCAAAAATAAGTATCAAATAATATATGATTATTTGATACTTATTTTTGGTAAGTTCTATTTTCTCAAAAAAAAAAAAAAAGTTATATTTTCTTGTCGGTCGAATAATCCGAACGTAGAGAGGCAGCATCTTCCCCAGCTTGTACTATTTAAACGAAAATGGCTCTTTCGTGGTCTTGATAGTATAATTCCATTTGCAATGTATTTAGATTCTTTCTTCCAATAATTAATCAATATGAACTTCTTGAGAATCGAAAACGAGATAGAATATTTGTTGATTGTGGTTCTTTCTTCAACCTTTTTCTCTCGTTATGTCATTTCAATCATGTATAGTATAAGGGGCTCCCCCGGTTTAATTCCTGAAACAAAAAAAAACTCTATATATACTAATGACTTCTCCCTTAGACCAGAATCAAACCAAATCTCACCATTACTTGCACCAATACACTTACAGGCACATAAACATTCAGACAATAAATTTAACAATGGAGAAGATATCAAATTTGCTAGAAGACAAGCCAGTGGTGATATTCAGCATGACTTCATGTTGTATGAGCCATACGATCAAGTCGCTTATATCTGGCTACGGTGCGAATCCAACGGTATACGAACTAGATGAGATGTCTAATGGATCGGAGGTCGAACGAGCACTGGCCGAGCTTGGATGCAACCCGACCGTTCCTGCTGTCTTTATAGGGCAACAGCTCATAGGTGGTGCAAATCAGCTTATGTCTCTTCAAGTTAGGAACCAATTAGGTTCGTTGCTTAGAAGAGCTGGAGCCATATGGATTTAAAAGGCCTTAATCGTAATTAAGCGCTTAATGTTTTTACTTATATATTTTCTATTATAGAGTGTGATCAGTGTTTGAAGCATAATATATCTAGTGTTACAAGAAAAAGATCAATGTCGCTTTTTCTTAAAAAATACATAAAAAAAAAAAAATAATTCGATTCAATTCGCTTGTGTAATGCAATAGCAATTGTTAAGAACATTTGATTAAGTACTTACCTGAGAACATTTAATTAATTGATATCATTTTATATAACTTTATTATGATTATAAATTTATAATGCCTTAAAACAATGGAGTTTATATTACCTACACAGTAGTGACCTTGAGGGGAAGCATTACAAGCATCCGCTTCCAGCCCACAAAAAATATTTACAAAAATCAGCCCTTTTTGAAAACTTTTATCTACCAAATTTATGAAAGTGGCCAAATTTTTTTAAAATTGCTTGTGGTCTTTCTCATGTCAGGACCGGTAGTGTACCTACACTTTAATAATGTTCCCTATATTATATTTGAGTCATTAGGCGTCAGAGTAAATGTAATGTATGTTCTTGCAACATGCACATTTTATACAAGTCAATAGTAAAGACTGGGCAAAACACCATCGCTCACATTTCACAAAAAAAAAACTATATAAAGCTATACATACACACACCATAACAAATCAAACTCCCAACCAAAAAAAAGATAATAATCATTCACTATGCAAAGTAAATGAAAGTATATAAATCAAGAAACAGAGTGTCGTCTTTTTCTCTGAAACAGAAAACGGCTCTCAGAAGCTGACTTGCCGGCCAGGGAAGGTTTAAGACTACTGAAGCTGAAAAGAGAATTGAGTTTGCTTATCTTTTTAGCAAATGACTTGAAAAGCTTAGTCCCTGGATTAGATTTAACGAGTTCTTGTCTAATAGATATGTGATCTTTCTCTAGATCCGTTAATCTCATCCTCATCCTCGCAACTTCAAGCTTTAACTCTCTGTTTTCTCTCCTCACCGATGCATAGTTATCTCTTGGTGATATTGCTCCACTTCCTTGTGATCCAACACAAACAACACAAACAACCATAAATTAGCTCAAAATAATAAAAGCGAAATCATACTATTTCCGTTTCAAATTAGATGTGGTTCTAAAGTCTTTTCAATGTTCAGTTTGTCTTTATTTAATTATTAGAATTATTTTTTATTAATTTATATATGAGTAAAAATAACTAACAACAATGCTAAAAAAATATTTATTTTATAACGAAAATTTTACGATAACAACTAGAAAATGGAATACTATTTATATGAAGAAAACAGTTAAGACTATAGTACAATCCAGAGGGATTATAAAGTAACATTACCTGCTCCACTTCCTCCACGTTGAGGAAACTGATGACAGTTACCGCTGAATAGAAACTGAGTAGGACTAATGCTACTGCTCATTGCGTTTCTGAGCCTCATCTGCTCAAAGTACAACACTTGTACCGCCATTTGCACAGGTAACCTCTCGTTTTGCGCTGCGTGACTACAAGCTTCTTGTGATAGTTTCTGTGAATCTATCGTCTTACATAAACGATAACGTTCTGGATCTTTTATATTCGGATGAACCTGCAGTAAAAGAATAAACCTTAATAAGTTTAAGTTTAATGCTGAGAGGGTAGAAAGTGAAAGGAGTTTTTTACTTTGAGGTAGATGTCAACGGCTCGATATAGACCATCGCTGATGATACGAGCATGATCTGGCAAGAGCTCTGCTAAAGCTATGAACTTTGACGTTGTTAGATTCGTATCCAAAGCTACCTCCGCTAAGTAGTTATCCATCAGCTTCGATACTTTCAATATCGAGCTCTGTTTTGGAGATCCTGGACTGTCGAAATCGAAAATCATCTCTGTTTCGTCTCCAAACCTGTTACGATGATGTTGTTGCTGTTCTTCTTCTTCATCGTCTTCATCTAGGTTTAAGAATATAGAGAAGATTCTCAAGATAGAGTCAATGTCGTACATGGTGTTGTTGACTCCGGTAGGGTTTGTGGGAATCAAGACATCTTCGAGGATGGCTTGGTCTAGCTGAAGACCGATCCTTCGCTCTAAATCTGATCTACAGGTTCCTGAAGAAGCAGAGGATGATGATGATGTAGCGATAACCATTTTGAGAAGACTTGATAGGAACGCCATTGGAACAGAGCTTTTTCTTCCTTGCGTAGGAAGTAACCTAACGATTGTTTCTACAATCAATCTCTGTTTCTTCTTTGACTCCAAATCAATAACCCTTTCTTTCTCAAGCTTTGTATCCCTAAATATTAGCCCTTGAAGTGACTTGTTCGTGTAACTGATAAGAATCTTGCTGATCACGTCTTGTCTCAGCCCTTTTGACCTAACCGCAGAGACAACTCTCTGGAAGAAATCAAGATTCAAAACTGATACTGACTTCCCCCACCAATCTAATGGAGTCTCTGGTTCCATATTCGTACCCGAAAACGTATAATCTAGCTTTAGTAAACCTGAAGTAAGCTGCTCTTTGCAGGCGTTGTTGGCGATAGCTATGATTAAACGATTCACCAAGTTGAGATCTTCAGAGACTGGGACAAGGGCTTCACAGTGATGTAGAACGAGGATGGAGTTAGAGATACTTGGAAGGACTGTTTCTTTGAAGAAATGTTCTGTTTTGATAGCGAGATTCTCCTCTGAGAAATCCTCAGTCATCTCTAGGTAATGAGATGCGCAACGAAGCTTAGCTACGTTAAGAAGGTTGATATCAATGTTGATTCCGTAGCAGAACTTGGCTGCGAGCTCGAAAGCCTCAGATCCTCCGGGAACACTCGAGAGACATATGTTAAATGTTTTCGAATCTGTAAGAAGCTTCCTGATCTTTCCACTCCGAGACACAAGAGGAAACTGAGAATACCAAACCAACAAGCAAAAAGTTCAAAACTATATAACTCAAGAACAGAGGATTCTCTGTTTTGGCATAGATGCTCTGTTTTTCGTTTTTGTGTTTTTTTTTTACCTTATGAAGACAGAAACTTGAAGATCCAACTTGAACTGTAAGATCACTTGAGACTTCAGATATCGGCCTGCAAGAACAGATAAACAAACCCATTAAGGTTCTGAGATTTTTCAATATTTATTGAAGCAAAAGATCTGTGTGGACTTGAACTTGATGATCATGTAAGAACTGCTTATGTCTTCCATGACTCCAACACTAAGATTCTAGGATAAGGAAACAGTAACTCTATCATCTAAAATAGTGTGTGTGTTTTCCTGGTTTTGAGGCCATTTTTAGATTCACAAGCGAGACATGTAAAAGGTTATGTCAGCATCAAACTTTTCAAATGAAGACAGAACCAGATGAAGTATAATTGTACGGATATGTTTCACATGGATACAAAATAAGATGTGAGAAATTATTGGTTTTGATGAACAGTAAGAGACTTTGACAATAAATGACTTGTGGCTACAGAGAGATTCACATCACATACAAAGATTTGGATATTTTAGCTAAATTTTCATGAGAAAGAACAAAACTCTTATTCGTTTTCTGACATGTTTCGAGTGAATGTAGACAAAACTAAAATGGTAATCATAATTACAATACTATATATTACCATTCAGAGGCATGTCTGATGCTTGAGTTCAGACGAAACCCTCTCTTTCCTGTGAAAGTTGGCTTCACTTCTCCTACTGTAGCAAGTCCCATCTCTCTCTCTCTCTCTCTACAGAAGAAGAAGAAGAAGAAGAGGTCTTGCGGTTGTAAATTGCAGGGAATGGACGTAGTTAATGATGCAAAAAGGTACACAAAGGAGTTTTGATATCTTAGGTTAATTAATCTGTTAATTACGTGTAAAGCCTGAGGTCATTATTATCATAGATGAAATTAAGTTAGGGAAAAATGAATGCATGTACATAGTATATTAGTTGCTAGTAGTGTCCTTTGATGCATTTCAATCTCATTATTATGGTCTAAGGTATCTATTTTTCTCTTGTTGATCATATGGTAATTGTAATGATTACTTCCAATTTCATGATTATGTCCACTGTTGTTTTGCCTTCAATTAATCGAAATCAAAATTCATTTGACATTAATTCTCTTCTAAAGAGCTATTGATATATTTTAATCCTACTAAAAATTAACATTAACCTTAAATTTATTTTACTGTTATACTGTTTTTTCTACTAATATGATAACATCTTTATGGTGGATTTTTGTATAATGCAAACATTTTTTATAATCTAAATTTATGAGGATATGTTGATGTCATGTGAATTATTTGGTCAGGGCAAAGCTTTAAGATCACTCCATGCTTTAATTTTTGAATATGTATTGTTTATGTGTGGTCCAAGAACATTAAGGGGTTTCTTGCTTTGTTTAAGAAGATAAAAATAAAGAAATAGAAAGGTGTAGTGATTCCTAGTGATTACACCGATTGAAATTTATACTTAGCTTTAAGGCTGTGTTAATGTGTTATGTAATGATGTTAGGCTGATCGAAAAAAATTCTCGAGCCCCTCGAAACCTATAGTTTTATATTTTATGGGTAATTATGATAAATAAAATCTATGTTGGATTAGTTACATTACATATGATAAGCTTCTTAAAAAATCTGGTTCGATGGCTGTTGCTCCTGCTCGGTAGTGTGAGTTTGATTGTGTGAGGTTGACCAATAGATTGATTTGTTTACGAAACAAATAGTGAATTTTGATTAAGATTTTAGATATCTTATTACTTTGTTTCTGAAAATAAAAAAGAATAGAATTTTGAAGACGTGAACAGTTGAGAAAATACAAGAGAAGAGAGAAAGGTTGGTTCTGTCGAAATGTATAAAAGTCTATCGAAATGTAATTTTACAAAAGATGTGAACTCAAATGCAATATAAAGGAAAAAACAAATTTGTATGACGACGGCGCGTCAGGCTCCGAGCATCATCTGATCCTCTTCTTCCTTCCTCGGTTCGCGTTTTTTTTTTCTTTTTTTAATTTTGAGTTTCTTAAACGGAGCTTCGAGCTGAGTTCACCTCTTTTGCTTATTCGATTTGATTCCGTCGCGATGGTGGAGAGACGGAGTCCTCTGGTTCTATCATCCACCAGAGCTACACTCCGTTCAGTCCTCAATCCGCTTCAACCCGGCGGCGACAGAGCTCCGAGTAGCGACAAGATTCCGGGCGTAAGATTGCCAGCTGGCATTCTCCGGTGGAAACAACGGGACGGAGTAAATGATTCCGATTCAAAGTTTGATTCTTTAGATGAATCCTCACTGGTTGGACTCTCGACTCAATTGCTCAAGAGACTATCCATCAACTCTGGCTCTTTGGTAAACTCCTCTTCACTCACTGACTTGCAAAATAATATAATAAACTGAAAAAAAATGGATGCTTTATTGTAAAAAAAGGAGCTTTTGATGTCAACATTCATATTGCAAAGGTTGTCATCAACAACATTGACATAGGCATTCAACGGATTGCGCAAGTTGTTGTACTTGATCCTCCCAAGACGACGACGCTTGAAGAAGATGCTTCATCTCTCACCGTTTCGGACTCTCTTCATACAATGCTCGTATTTCCCACTTATGATACGATGAGTCAACAGTTACTAGAGCAAGAGGTTGCTTACTTGTCCCCTATGTTAGCTTTTAATCTTAGCTTGCACATGTCCTGCCTGAAATCCCTCGTCCATCAAGGGGACGAGGTCTTAGAGAAGTACTTTGTTGCTAAATTCGATGAGGAGTTGGACGGTGAATCAAGGATTGGTTTGGATTTGGAACCTGTGTCAGAAGTTCCAGGGTATGCATCACATCTGAGGGTTTCTTTTGTTAAGATCCCCGAGTGTGGTACCATTCAGTCATTGGTAGTTAATTCCTCGTTTGAAGATGAAGAGCGACAAGGGCTAATAGATTCCGCATTGCATAAGTATTTTGGAACTGATAGACATCTGTCAAGAGGCGATGTGTTTCGAGTTTACATTGAATGGAACTGTGGTTCAAGCATTTGTATTCCGTGTAGTCAAAGTTCATGCTCCAGAGAAGAGGACTTCATCTATTTCAAGGTATAATCTTGTTTTCTTTTTTTTTTGCCAGGAAAAAAAAAAGCTACTGAATTATAGTTCATGTGTTCAGGTCGTCGCGATGGAACCTTCTAATGAGAGGTTTCTTCGAGTCAATCACTTCCAAACCGCTCTTGTACTTGGAGGAACGGTGTCTTCTGGTCTTCCACCAGATTTGCTTGTTTCTAGTTCAAAGGCTCCTATGCCTTTGCAGGAGGACACAGTAAAAATATTGGCATCGGTGCTTTCCCCACCTCTCTGCCCATCAGCACTCTCCTCAAAACTCAGGGTTGCTGTTTTACTCCATGGTCTGCCAGGTACACTAAAATAAAGTTCTTCAATTTAATATCTTATCCTTTATACATTTTATACTTTTCTGCATACAAATGAATCGCAGGCTAATAGCTATTTTGTCTCTAATGCTTGTTTCAAGGGTGCGGGAAGAGAACTGTTGTTAACTATGTAGCTAAGAGGTTGGGCCTGCATGTAGTTGAATATAGCTGCCACAGCTTATTAGCATCATCTGAAAGGAAAACATCTGCTGCTTTGGCCCAGACTTTTAATATGGCACGAAGGTAAATATTATTGTCTTTATTTAATCTACTTCTCTTAGATATTGGTTACTTGTACTATGTAGAGCAGCATGCTATCTTTTCTGCCTTCCGTAAATGACTGTATTCTGTAAAGTTTTATACCTTCGTAAAATATTGGTATATCACTAAACTCTTCTTTCTGGAACGTGACGAATGTCTTGTTTTCATTGTCACAGGTACGCACCAACGATACTTCTTCTCCGCCATTTCGATGTTTTTAAAAATCTGGGATCTCAGGATGGCTCACAGGGTGATCGAGTTGGCGTGGCCTCTGAGATTGCATCGATCATTAGAGAACTCACTCAGCCAGTTTCTAATGGTGAATACAGTTCTATGGAAGAGGAGTCGAATAGCAATTCCGTAAGATTTGCATTTCTCTCCTTGGTTCTCCATTGCATGTTGCACAGTGTCACTTAGCTCACTCTTCAGTTTTACTGATCCGTTGTTTACTAATCCATCTTCTCATGATGCCTTATCTGAATATCTTCCAATGCAGTCTGTAGATGAAGTTGGGAAGTTTAGGGGACACCAGGTACTGTTAATCGCATCTGCTGAAAGCACTGAAGGTCTCTCTCCAACAATCAGGCGTTGCTTTAGCCATGAGATACGGATGGGTTCTCTAAATGACGAACAGAGATCTGAGATGCTGTCTCGGTCTCTCCAAGATGTTTCTCAACTCCTTAATGTATGTGAGTACATACACCAATCAAACCAGAACGTGTCAGTTTATTCTTTTATTCATCAAAGCTATAGTTAAGAACTTTAAACTTGATGCACAGATACTGTCATTTTTTTCTGTAGACCAGCTCAGATGAATTTGTGAAAGAATTGGTTGGACAGACTTCTGGTTTCCTCCCTCGGGACTTGCGTGCTCTTGTAGCTGATGCTGGTGCCAACTTATTCATAAGTAAAGAGTCCGAGAGCGAGAAGGTTAATTCTCTGTCCGGTGATCTTCTTGGAGTTGACGTAGACCAGCCAAGCCAATTAGGTAACATCACTGAGACACAAAAAGCTAAGGATGACTTCACTAAAGCTTTGGACAGATCAAAGAAGAGAAATGCATCAGCCCTTGGTGCTCCTAAGGTAACATTACCACAGTGTTTTCTCTTATGAGACCGATGTGCATTCTTAAAAATGTTTAATTGCACTCTTAGGTTCCGAATGTGAAATGGGAAGATGTTGGTGGGCTTGAGGATGTGAAGACTTCGATATTGGACACAGTTCAGTTACCTCTCCTGCATAAAGATTTATTTTCATCTGGACTACGTAAACGTTCTGGTGTGCTTCTCTATGGCCCTCCAGGAACAGGGAAAGTGAGTAAAGCTGTTTTGCCTTCTGACCTTTAGCTACTGCTAGTATGTCTGTTTCTTGCAGTTATATTCTTTATTCAAATCTGTAGACTTTACTGGCAAAAGCTGTGGCGACAGAGTGTTCCTTAAACTTCCTCAGTGTAAAAGGTCCAGAGTTGATCAACATGTATATTGGCGAGTCAGAGAAAAATGTTCGAGATATATTCGAAAAGGTATTTCAATACTTTTCCTCTGTAGCTTATTGAATCTATGGTCCCGGTTCTTAAGTGAATGAGATGAATTTTGGCAGGCGAGATCAGCACGGCCGTGTGTGATTTTCTTTGATGAGCTTGATTCACTTGCTCCAGCACGAGGTGCATCTGGTGATTCAGGAGGAGTCATGGATCGAGTGGTCTCTCAGATGCTTGCAGAGATTGATGGACTCAGCGATTCTTCACAGGATCTGTTTATTATAGGAGCAAGCAACAGACCTGACCTGATTGATCCAGCTCTTCTACGACCTGGCAGATTCGACAAACTTCTTTATGTTGGAGTCAACGCTGATGCGTCTTACAGAGAAAGGTCTTACCCACAATTTTAAAAATTAAAACAAATCAAAAACACATTTATTTACACATTAATCTTATCCTTGTTGTTTTTTAAAAAAAAATTGCAGGGTGCTAAAAGCACTTACTCGAAAATTTAAGTTAAGCGAAGATGTATCGCTATATTCAGTAGCAAAGAAGTGTCCGTCTACGTTCACTGGCGCTGATATGTATGCATTGTGTGCCGATGCTTGGTTTCAGGCAGCTAAGCGAAAGGTGAGAAAGTGAAAGGTTAACACACACTCGTAACAGTGTATAAGCCTCTAATCTTCTTCTATGGAAAATGCAGGTGTTGAATTCAGATTCAGGGGATGATTCTCTTCCAGAAGACGATCCGGACTCTGTTGTTGTAGAGTATGTGGATTTTATAAAGGTACAACCTTTTTTTTTCTTCATCTGCTCTCAAAAACCTTGAGTTGAGTGTGAAGAAATCCAATCTCATTGCATCAGAGAAAGATATGGTTTTTACTGCAACTTGAGAAATATCTACTTTGTCTTTCTAGGCGATGGATCAGCTTTCACCATCACTGTCCATAACTGAACTGAAGAAGTATGAGGCGCTTCGAGACCAATTCGAAGGCCGTTCCAGCTAAAACTCCTCAGCATACAAATTACAGAGCTGAAAGGTTTTTAATGATACGGACACAGTAATAAAGCCATCAACCTCTTATATGTCAACATGCTCAAATTCGTTATTATGAATATATGATTAGTTCTGTTATAGAAATTGGATTTGCAGACAAATCTGTTTTGATGTCTTTATACACACAGTTCGGTTGATTTGTTTCCATAGTGCGGACAAGTGGTTCAATCCATGTAATTAATTAAAACTGAATCCAATCCAAATGGTAAAGAATCCAAAGAGTAAGTAATACTCCATCCGTTTCAAATTATTTGTCGTTTTGGAGTAGAATTTTCGTTTCAAAATAAGTGTCGTTTTCGGTTTTCAATGCAAAATTTATTGGTAATATTTTCTATTCTATTTTTCTATTGGTTGATATATGGTTAAGTGTATTGGTAATAGTGTTTTTATTTTGGAAATATGTAAAATTAAATGTTTTCTTAATCTGTGTGCATAAACCTAGAACGACAACTAATATGAAACGGAGGCAGTAAAAGTTTGAGTTATTGTCACGTTTGTCAATAACACACAAGGAAAGGAATGTACAAAAAGCTTTGAGACTTTGACCGACCAGTTAAGATGCTGACATCATCATTGTCACGTGGAACATTGCTTTGTTTGTGCGAGCTTGTCCGAGAAATGAATCCAGTTTGTGTTTTTTTTCCTTTTTCTTTTTATTTTTTTGTTTGTTCGAGAAAATAGCGACCAAAGAGAGAATGAGGAGGAGGAATCAGAAAATGGATATTTGAATTTTCCAAAAAAAGCAACGTGAGGAATCTTGGTTTTTCGATCTTTGCAAGTTTTTCAAATTCTTCAGGAGGTGAGCTCGTGTATTCACTTCCAACGTTATTCAATGGCTTTTAGCTTTAGTTGAGAACCTCTCTTTTTTTCCCAATCTCGATCTGGGTTTTTTGAGAATTGATCGGATTATATAGGATAAAGGTTGGGTTTTTAGATGATTTCAGTGAGCAGCAGCGATGCTAGAAGCGAATTAGGGTTAGGGTTTGGTGGAATTGAGGAAGAAGACATGGAGATGGAAGAAGATAGCGACTTTGATGAGGAAGAAAGCACACATTCTTATGTTTCTTGCGTTGACCCTGACGTTGCTCTCTCTTATATTGTAAACACCTCTTTCTCTTAACCTCTTTACATATTCTCAACTCTTACTTAGAAAGAAAAACCTTTTTTTTTAATCTTTGAAAAAGGATGAGAAGCTAGAGAACGTGTTAGGACATTTTCAAAAGGATTTTGAAGGTGGTGTCTCAGCTGAAAATTTGGGTAAAAAATGTTCCTTTCTTATTGCTCTACTTACCTTTGAGGGCTATTCCCTTTTAACACCATCTCTCTCATATATGTATTAGGTGCAAAGTATGGTGGCTATGGTTCGTTTCTGTCTATGTATCAAAGATCTCCTGTTTGTAAGACTCCACCACACGTTCAAAACCAAGTGGTAAGACTAAAATTCTTATGGTGGGTCGAATGTCAAAAACATTTTCTAAGAGTCAGTCAACCTTTTTTTTTTATAGGTGGGTCAATCTAAGTGCTCAGCTTCATCTGCTGTACCTCCTCAAGTATCAGTATCTGGTTCCACTTCTAAACCTCCTCCTGCTTCCGATGTTTTGGCCAAGCTGAAAAACTTGGCCAAAACATCTCCTTCTCCTTCTTCTTCTTCTGCTCCATCGAATCATAAGACACTCAAACTCCGTATCAAAGTTGGTTCAAAAAGTGACCTCTCACTGAAAAACGTTTCAACCTATGATAGTAAACAAGGGGTCAACATGCCTCGAGTGAATGGGATTCATGATTCGCCGACTAAAATTCTTATGGTTAATATTTTTTTGCCCTTTTTTGGTTTCTCTGTTCTCTCCATGAATGTTGAACAATGATGACGATGAGTTTGTTCTTGATGCATTCCTTTGTGTAGGCTATGGTGTCGTTCCCTTTGCATAAAGATGAGCTGTTATCACCTCTCTCTGATGATCTTATTCAGTTGGGAAAGAATGGTAACATCATGAAAGATGCTGATTATGTTTCTGTCAACAAGTCAGATTCAAAAACTAGACTCGATGTTTCTGACGCACCACAAAAGTGTGTGAAGAAGGAAAAGTTAAAGTATATGCCACCGTCAAACAGGCTTGACGGAAGTCATATTGTATCTGATACTGAAAAAGAGGTTGATAAAGAGTCATGTGAGGAACTTGTTTCTAAGACTATGAAGCTTCCTCTTTTGTCCTGTCTATCACCGTCATCTAACCACCGGGCAAAAGAGATTGATAAGATATCAGATTCTTATGTGGAGGGTACATTAAGAGGGACGAACAACACTGACGTCCTAGATGCAGCTTTGATGGGTTTAAAGCCTGAACTGGAAGATAATGTAGTAGCGTTTCCAGATCGAAGTGTTGAGGGAACTGAAAGTGTTAACAAAATAAAAGACGTGGAAGAAGGTGAAGCAGTAAACTCGCCGGAAAGTAAATCAAAGCGAGAGAAAGCTCCAGGTCTTGAACATGTTGATTATTCTTCTGTGGTAGAGGTTAGTAAGACAAGGAATGAAGAGCAAATTTTGAAGTCAAAACTTCCTAAAGCACAGAAGTCTCAAAAAAGTTCAAGCAGGAATAGTTTGAGAGGCAAGGATGCTGCTGTAAATATAACTAATACAAATGTACCAAATAAATTGCAAGAAGATGTTGAAAGATCCGAAGATATTGGTGATTCAGGAGAATCAAAAGAACATCAACAAAGTAGTCTGGTTCCTAAAGCTAAGAAAGAAAAGCTTTCAGAAGAAAGTGCATTGAAGGAGAGTTTCAACAGTGTTAGAAATGATGAGGAGGCTTGGAAGTGTGAACCAGATTCCAAGCATCCTATCAAGTCAAATGACTTAAATAAAGATGGGCTCAACACTAAGCAGAGTGTTAGATCAGAAGTGAAGAATAAGCATTCTGTTGAAGGTATTGATTTTCCTTATTGTGTTTCCTTTGTATTCAAACTATCTGACGCGCTTGATAAATACGCTTGTAGGAGGAATGAAGAATGTGGGAATGGAACCTGAAAGAGAACTTTCTGGGACTTGTAAGAAACCAAAGACTGGAAAATCAAGATTTTCTGCTGTAGATCAACCTGGATCCAACAAAACTATGACGGATAGTGGTAAGGCTTCCCCTCATGAAGACAGAAAGAGGAAACAGAAGGAAAACAAAGAAAGTGGAGATTGTATGAGAGAAGCCGCAGTAACGGAGTCAAGTGGAGAGAAAATTAGAAAGCAAAAGAGGCTTAAGGGTTCAAGTAGTGAAAGTTGTGACAGGGACAGAGTAGTTACTCAGGAAAATGGTAGAGACAGTGTCCAAGAAGCCAAAGGTTCGCTAGTTGACTCACTAGCTCCTTCAGCCTTAGACCAACATGAGCTTAAATCAGGAAGAATCTCAGAGCGGGATAAACACCATGAAACTGACTCTAGTGCTGGTGATACGCGAAAAAGATTCCGAGAAGGTGAAGGTTATATCACTATGGATAAACCAGGGACAACAAAGAAGGCTGCAGAAAGTTCCAAGGATTATAATTTGCTCAGTACTGAGCAAGCCACACACTCATGGGACAAAGAAAGAGGAGACGGTGAGAACTGTTCGATTGACAAATATAAACCAAAGAATAGAGAAGAGAGGTCATCTGCACCGCTGAAAGAGAATCACAGGGGCACAACGAATGAGGTGCAAGATCTTGGCGCTGCTGTTGAAGTAAAAACAAAAGAAAGCAGAAACAAGAGAAGACCTGCTAGAAAAGTGTCTACGGAGAGTAATAAAGAGGACTCAAGGGAACATCAAGATCCTATTAATAAGCTAGATACAAAAAATAGTACAGACCAAGTTGAAGTCTTGAACCACAGCAGGGAGATATCAACTACAAAGACAAAGGTAATGAGAAATGGTAATCATAATGATCATGTTGGCTCAAGCCCTCTGAAAAAGGAAATTACGAGTCAGGCTGCATCCAACTCAATCAAAGAGGCTACAGACTTGAAACACATAGCTGACCGTCTTAAGGTTCGGCATATTTAATTGCAAAATGTTGTCTGCTGTCTCTCCCCCTGGCTTAACATAGACATTATATCCTTTTGCAGAATGCTGGGAACAATCACGAGAGCATTGGTTTTTACTTTCAGGCAGCGCTTAAGTTTCTTCATGGTGCCTCTCTTTTGGAGTCCTCGGGCACTGAGAATGCCACACATAAGAGCATTGCCACATCCAAGCATATTTATGACAGCACAGCAAAACTTTGCAAGTAAGTTTTGCATTCAGCAAGTTAACCACTCCACTTTTACTGTGATGGTAACTTGTTCATGTTGCCCTCTTATTTTCGCTGAGTTTCTGCATTGGGGCCTATAGAATTATAAATATTTCTATTATGTCAGGATATGCAAATGTTCTTTTGAACCGAATCCTCTTGTTATAAACTTTATACTGTTTATGTAACAGGTTCTGTGCTCATGAGTATGAGAAAGATAAAGATATGGGGGCTGCTGCTTTGGCTTATAAGTGTATGGAAGTAGCTTATCTGAGAATAACTTATTCCTCCCATGGATACATAAACAGATATAAATCTGAGTTGGAAGCATCTCTGCAAGTGATTCCTTCAGGTATTTAGAAAAAAAAAAAAAACTATATTTTAAAATGTTTCGGTCTGATAAATGACTTTCCATTTTGTTGTTGGGGGTTTTAAACAGGTGAATCTCCTTCATTTGCTTCTGATGGTGAAAACCCACACAAGACATTGGCAACAGAGAAGGTTGCCTTGTCCACCCCTGTGAGGTCATCCCCTAAAGTAACTGGAAATCATGTTCTCTCTTCAGGAAACAATTCATCTCTTTCACAGCTTTTGACATTTGTAAGTTCAGTTATTTTTATATATAATTTAGTTTAGGTTTACAGAACCATTTAGCTGCTATAGTTAGGTTTGGTTTAGACTACTTAAATCTTTTCATTTGCGTATGTGAAAATATCCTGTTTCTTGGTTGAGACTTGAGCAACATGAATTGGGAGCATCTTCAAGTATAGCATCATATTCATTACAATCATCATAATAAATAGTGTTGTTTGTGTAAAGTAATCTTGCAGCATATCTCAGTAACGCTAATGGATGTGTTTTTGGACAGTCGCAAAACGTAAGCCTTGCTATGGATGCATCAAGAAAAGCACAGACCGCGTTTGCAGTTGCAAAGGGAAAATCTTCTGACACCAGATACAGTAGTAATGGCTTAACATCCATCAAAAGGGCTCTTGATTTCAGTTTTCAGGACATGGAGAAGCTGGTGCATGCGGTGAGGCTTGCAATGGAATCCATAAACCGGTGATTATATGAATTATGATCTCACCTTGTACAAGTTTAATATCATAGGAGCGGAGAAGAGAAGAGAAAGCGACCTTTGAGTTTTGCTTGAAAAATTGAAGACTGTAAACTTATTTTACTGCGCAAGTGTATAGTGTTAGGACCTTATTTGTGAGTGACTTGACGAAGATTTAAAAGTTATCATGTGTTGTGCATATATATATAGTATCAGAGAACTTTAGGAAGAGGTTAACAGGAACTGGAAGTCTGGAACTAAAATTACTCAACCTTTGTAGCAATTTTCTTTCTATTCGTTAATTTCATCCATATTTATGATCAATTTTTCAACTTTTTTGTAAAGAACGAAGGCAAAATAGTAAAACACATTTTATATCAGAAAAGCATTATCAAATATTCCTGAAAAAAAAATTAAAGAGAAAGGGAATGTAAAGACATAAGTTTATTGACTATGGTAACTCTCTCTATGGTACTCTTTGACTAAGCAACGTATTTGAAAGTGTTGGGATTTTCAGTATCCCTCTCCAAGTAATCTCTGGTGATCAAATCCTCAATCCGCTTCTTGATCATCTTTATATCAGGCTGCAAATTAAACACAATAACCAATTAAGAAACATTCATAATGAAACCAATGTGTGTGACAGTACTTTTTAGTTTTTTACAAGTTACCTTGAACATTCGCCTAAGTTGCTCAACACATTCAGAGACTAACTGCTGATGCGGCAACACTTTCCTGCTCTTCATGATCCTCACAAGAGAAGCATCAATCGCATAGCGTCTATCTTTATCAACATCTTCAACTACTTTCTTGCGGTCATCCACTGGAGGAAGAGGCACCTGTTTCACAAAACATCATTAGTAGCTAGTTTTTCTTTATTTATCTAAAAACAACACAATGATCTTCTTATGCATACATACCCTGATTCTCCTCATTTTATCGGTGAACTTGGAGTTGAACTCGAAAGAATCGGTTTTAGAGATGGTCTTTGAGGCTGGTTCCTTGTTAAGAATCTTGTACTTTGAGCATGAGAGTGAATGAAGCACCCTTACAAGATCTTCATGGCTAAGGTTTAGTTGTTCAAGGAGCTCCTCGTAGGTTAATCTTTCTGTGTTGTTAAAAGCACAAAGCACAGCAGCCTGAAACAAAAAAAAATATATAACGTTGAAATAAAAAAGCATACTATTAACGAAGAAAAGAAAAGATATATATGAACACATACCTGGTAGGTAGAAACAATCAACTCGATAGGTTTAGAATCAAATCTTCCATTAAGATGACAATTTCCCAAAGAATAAATCCACAGAAGTCTCCTGTGTTTGGTTTTGGTTGCATAATAAGCCTTGAAAGACTCAATACAGTTGACCATTTCAATTGGTAGGTTGAGGTCAGATGTCTTGTAACTGGGCCAAAAACCTGTGGTCAGGACAGTGACCGTGAAATCAACACCCTTTGGTTTTACAGTTTTGCCATTTTCTATATGTTCCTCGAAGCCAATCTGCTGCTCTTTTGCCAATTGCATATCCGTCACCATTCCCTCCATCTTTGAAGTAAACTGCCCACCGAATTGTCCTTTGAGCTTTGTAAGTATACTTCTTTCATGATCGTCATTGAAGTTGCGATCAAATAGGAGCCTACGTGCTTGCTTCTTCCTGCATGCATACAACAAGCCACTCTTAATACCAGTGCCGTCTCAAATAGTTTCTAGAAATTAAAATTAAAATCCTGATCGACCACTTGTGTACATGCTATTAGACGGCTCTGCTAAATACTATCTTGAATAAATGCATTAGCCTAAGCAATAAGATTTAAAGATGAGTGTACCTATAAAACTCGGCGAAAAGATCTTTGTCACTTATGTAGTCAAGCAACTTAACAACCTGTAATCATTAAAAATAGACTATTATTAGCATCATCAACACACAAGGATCCATGGCATTGAAGATATGAAGAGTGAAAGAATAGAAGCTTACACTGTCAATGGTAGACTCAATAGTAGAGTCATCATACGATTTGTCATTCGCTGCCTTCTTGAAAAGATTGTCACAAAACGTTGCAAGTAACTCTGCACTTGAGCTTCCAGCCACTTTCTTGTTACAAAAGATTTCAAAAGCTTCTTTCAACGCCTTATGGAAGAGTGTGTGGTTCTTAAAACATTCCGTGACATAGACCATGTACTTATTGTGTAAGTCAATTATCTTTCTGACAAGCACCTGTTCCTCCACGCTACCACTAGCAGCTTCGTCTTCGGCTTGTTTGATAAGGGTGTTACCTTCTGCAGTAACATGAAGCCTAAAGGCTTCCGCAACAGGTTCCAAACCTTTGGGGATTGCATGGTAAAGCCTGTACATCCTCGAGAGATCATCCATCTTGTCATCTCTTAGCAATGCACTGCAACCTGAGTTCTCCTTTTCTAGAAGCTGTTTTGCAACCACAACCAACAAATGGTTTTGCACAATCTCAACTAGTCTAGGCTCAGTGTCTGAATGAAGGTAGTGATCGACTCTCTCCTTCTCCTTCTTTAAAGACTCCTCAGACTTGATCATGTACTCAGGACAAGAATCCTCCTGGATCCAGCTTGAGGCCTTGCGGGAATAGTAAGAAGCCGTTTCTTGAAGGAAAAAGTTCTCAAAATCCTCTTCATATCTCTCCATAGTTCCCATCCCATTCTGAACAAAGAGATCTAACACGTTCTTCAATAGTGCCCTATCAATCTGTTGCCCCTCTCGCTCTTTATGAATCTGGAAAAATACAAAACCGTGTTAGATAGATAGAGTTCTGTCTATATATACATAATCACAGAGTCGTGTATTGTACTTACCATTGCAATAACAACTTGTTTGACATTGAAGTGAACCTTAAGGTAAACTTGATTACAGAAACAGGTCATGGCAGCTTCCTTTAGGCTTGGAAGGCCGTTCCGTGGAGTGAAGTAACGGTCAAGATAGAAGAAGAAGCGAGATAACCACCTAACCATAATCTTATTAATATCCCACCTTCGAGAAAGCTCTCTTAGCATGTATTCATCATGCTTATCCATGATAGAGGGCAACACCTAACACACAATATATGATTTTTTTTAAAAAAACTATTTATAAGAAAACCCTAATAAATAAATAAATAAGAAAAATAGTCATGTGGCGATAGTATACTCACCGTATGCTTGGCATACTCTTCAAAGATGCGACCATACTTTTCATAAAGCTGTCGAGACAAATCGTGAGGTGGTTTCTGGATGCACATATTGTAAACAATAGTGTAGTTTCCAATATATTCGCCAGGCAAAAAATCTGGTTCAGGCTTTCCTTCAAGAATCCTTTTGAGCTTGTTAACAGCCGCATCAATGTGGACAGATCCTTCCTCCATGGTCATAACCTCGAGAATTTGTCGATAAGCCATTCTTAATCAAATTCTACAATTAAAGTAATGGAAAACGACGAAACAGCAACATTAATATGTTACACTTCGATGGAGATTACGTACACCCCTAAAGAATCAAATAAACTATGAAAAAGAAAAGAGTAGCTAAGAAAAGAGTACGAGATCTAGACATATAGGCATGATAAAAGAGTAAAACCATGTTACTTACCTAAAAACTTTAAACTTTGATTAGCTAGGGTTTTTAGAGAGAAAGAGCAGAATGTGTGAATGAAAAAAGTTCTAAAAGATACGTATTTATAGGAGAATCTGATAATCTAAGGCGGTGAAAACAAAAATAAGAAGATAACAACCATAAATTTTATTATTATTATTATTATTACTATTATTATTATTATTATATATACTGAAAAGTTAATATGCCGAATATCTTTCTATTTTGTTAAAAGAAAGAATGTCATTTTATTTTTATGATTTAATTTGGGGATATATACCAATTTAGTTTTTTATCTTATGATAATTACTAAAACAAATTATAAAGGAAAGAATGTCTTTCTATCTTTGTGGTTTGATTTGGAGATATATACCAATTTAGTTTTTTATCTTTGATAATTATTAAAACAAATTATAAAACAGTTGTACAATTTGATTTGATTTACTATTTATTAACCATATATATAAAGTTATGAAATCTGAAGAAAATAATTAAAATAACTAAATGATAACTCTTATCACTATTTATTTTTAGTTTTATGATTAACTTCTAACACAGTCAATCAATTACCATAAATATTTATTTTATTTTATTTTGATACTTTGGTCGTTGGCATCCAGATACAATTTCGAATCTGATTTCGACTAGCTAAGTTTGAGAGAGACAGAGGTAACCGTTCGAGAGGTTCATAGATCCAAAATGGTTTAATAATCACGTTTAAAATAAATAATATTTGAAGTTGTGGTATAAATTGGTGTAAATGGCAATTGGATTTTTTTTGTTTTGATTTGAAAGTTGAGTCTCAATGACAGTTTTCTACTAATCAAAAGTTGCCGATGTCGAATTAAAGGTGCTACGACCAATACACTATGATCATTAGTACCATAATTTACAAAATTTTAGTTTCTCAACAACCAAGATAGATTATGAATCTTAACCTCGAATCCTATCAAACATGGGATGCTCCATTACTTCTCTAGCAGAAGGACGGCGCGTTGGATCACGATCCATCATTGTCTGTTTTAAAAAAAAAACATGTTAAAAATTGTGTATGTTCCAAGAAACACATTGATAAGAGTAGCAAACAACGTACCTTAAGCAGTTGCTGTAACTGTAACGAATGACCAGGAAGGAGAGGAAGTTTGCCTTCTTTGATATTGAGGGATTGGTTTCTTGATTCCGTAAGAGGTGATCCTCTTATCAGCTCGTAGACCGTGACACCTAAAGAGAAGATGTCGACTTTATCAAGGTGCTCGTAGTTTTCGTTTAGTATTTCTTGTGGCATGTAACGTGCATCCCCTTCTTCTACTGGTAAGCTTTTGTCCAACCGCGTTGCACAACCGAAGTCGCCGAGCTTGCAGACACCGTTCTTGATGTATATGTTGTCGGGCTTTACATCTAAATGAGCTATTCCTTTCTCATGCACAAACTGTAACGCCTTGGCTATCTGTAACAGAGAATGGTTGGTGGTACTGTTAAATAAGATTTCTCATGAATCAAGAAACTCTCTATACTCTTTCTTTTTATTGAATGGAAGTGTGTACCTGATGCATAATCACCAAAATCTCTCTCTCTGAGATCTTAAGCGAAGATTTCTTGGACAAGCTGTGATCACAGAGTTCCAGTTGAATGTATAACTGCTCGTTTTCAAACCAGGAGTTGTAGTATCCTACTACATTTTCATGGAATCCTACAAACAAACAAAAAGACAGAGACTGTTAAGGTCAAGCTGACCATAAGCTTGCAATGAGTGAACCACTGATAAAGGTTAAGGAGAAGAAGGCAAAAACAAGGGGACTGTACTGACCTAGAGCAGCAAAAGCTTGAACTTCCATCATAGCTTTACGCCTGTCATAAACTCGGTTATGATTACTTAAACAAATTGATCCAAACAAGTTGAACTATTTTTAATACAGCACTAAGAAGAAAAAAAAGTGGAGAAATCTCTACCTCTCTGAATCTAGATAAAGCTTCCTTGTGCTGTATTTGACAGCATACAAGCAACCATCAATTCTCTTCAAAACTTTAAATACACGGCTAAAATTCCCAGCACCTATTTGCTGGAGAAACCAAACAAAGTGATGTTAGAATTAGAATGAAGCAAAGCAACAGAGTTCCATCACTTTAGTAGGGTTAAGATTTAAAAGACCTTCTTTGGCTTACCTGAATCTCATGGAAGTCTGTGAGATATCTTGACAAGCCATCCCCACCAATATTTGCAGGGAGAAAACCTGCATTAACGTTATAATTCTTAAGCCTTTTTAGGAAATTCAAAACCAGCAAACTGAGGGTAGATAACTCACTAGCACATTTAGACCTCTGATAACCGAAAGGGTCAGTAGCTGTCTCGGAGTCATTCATCACATATGGATTCTTGAGGCAAGGAGGTGGCATAACCCGAGACCTCAGAGCAACTGCAGTCTGTGAAACATATCCAGTCCTATCCGTTTGATTAGCTTGGAGCTTATCCACCATGATCTCATCTGTGTCATCATTCTCTTGTTCATCTGCTCTATGTTTTGAAGACCAGGTAGAATTTGAAGTTCTCGCTGTGAAACTGTCTGCATAAAACATTTAAAAAAATTACCATTAAAAAAAGTTAGAAAAATAGCACATCACCAGAATAATATATCTCTAGTGAATACTTTGAGTGAATCGTAAATCAACAAAGACATAATAAATGTTTGGAAAATTTGGATAAAACAGAAGAACCAAACATAACAAATGTACCACAAAACAGTCAAAGCAAAATTTCATTCCAAGACACACATATGTCTTCTTCGCCAATCTGAAACTCTCAGGGACAAAAGGAGTGAAACGAAAGCTTACCCTGGCGGCATCTTTTGCTTTTAACTGTATTAAGCTTAACAGGAGACCTAGGACAAGGAGACTGATCCTACAAAAGAGAAACACTTATAAAAACGGAGATATTGGTGAGGAAAAAAAAACATGGATAAGATTAGCAGCTGTCTCTCAGTTCACCTTGTTGCTGTCTAAACCGCTCATCAAGTTCTGATTGTCCGGTGTTATATAGTCAGGCGTGCTGAAAAATTCAATCGCAACAAAAAAAAGAAGACTTTTTATCAGCAGCTGAGCTTATTATAAGTCACAGATATGAATAACTCATAAGTGTTTGTTTAGCCTTTTCTTTGAGACTTCATACAAAGATCTAAAAAGACGGAAATGTCCTCAAATCTACAGAGCCAATGAAAGATCGAATGACCAGGACAGATCTCAACCTCACAGCTAAAGGAAGATTTTTACCAGAAGAAGTCTTGGCTGAGAATGAATGACTTCTCCCCGCAATCGCCATCTCCGTCAATAGATCCCAACTCATTCCGGAGCTCTGACGACGACGACGACGACTCGGCGGCGTTCGACGGGGGACGATTATCGAACGAAAACTTCGAGAGTTGACCGAATTGAAGCAGAGAGTGTCGCTCTAACGTCCCTTCCATCTCACGACTCTTCTTCGTTCTTCTCGTATCGATCGTCGTGCCTGGGGCTTTCCTCTTCGCCAACAGTGTTCGTCCTTTCTTCTCGAACATGACGATTAATTTTAATTTAATTGCATTTTTGTGGTGGGATGGAGGTAATTGGAAAATTTATAATTTAATTTCAAAATTTGCGCGCTCTCTCGCGACCTTTGGTTTGGAGCTGATCAGTTGTAGCAAGGCGTACGGTGTACACCTTCTATTATCGATTTGTGACCGTCCGATCTTACGGGTAGTAGCTTTTTTAATCAGATATTAGGTGGACATGCCGATGTGGAGCGTGTCATGTAAGCTTTGGGCTCTTGATATAAGCCAGTACTTGGGCCACGGTGTAGACACTTTAGAATATTGCACCTTTTTTAGGAAACAAATAATTTTTGGGAGATTATGTGGATATACTCTCTCTCTCAAAATAAATAATTTTAAAGTATTTTATAAAAATTATAAATTTTTATATAATTTTCTTGTTTACCTAAAAATAATAATAATTATAGCTAATTCAACCAATAAAAAATCATGCAGAATACAAATAGTTAAAAACATTAATTTACATTTAAGTTTTACACAGAAATTTGAAAACATCAATTAAAATGAAATAAATTTTTTTTTTAAACTCCACTGTGATATGGAGAGAGTATAAGATTACTCAGTTTTGATTCCAGAGTTATATAGTTCCCCATTTTTTTTTATCAGCAGCTAAAGTATTACAAGTCACAGATATTAATATGGTGAACTATACCATCATTCATCAATAGCTCAGAAGAGTTCTTTTTAACTAACATAAAAAGTTTAGATTCTCTCGAACGAAATGTAATATTGATTTCGATATGCTTTTAACCAGATATTCAATTGGTTTTAGTAATGGGTGAACTCTTTGTTGGTTTAATTCTTTTCTTGAGCTTTGGTTAATCTCAAGATGAAAGTATAATTATATATTACCATTGGAACAACTCATCCCTTGATACACAAGAAAGGTAGGACTCTCAATGTTCCTCGTTTTTTTTTTTTCTTGAACTTTAATGTTCTTTTTTATATTGCAAAAGAGTGACATATAACTTTTAACTTAGTATATATAGATGTATGACTAATAGATAAGATATACAAATTGTCTCTTGATGGACTGGACTAAGAAGGTGTCCAGGCTTATGCCAAACTGGAAGCGTGAAGCAGAAGTAAGAAATCTAGGTAAGATTTAAAATAAAAACAAATATTAATTTTGGTTTTGGTAACTCGCCCTAGAATGAATTCAAACAAGAGTTATGGAATTTTTAATAAGTTGCAGGTTACAAGGTTCATGGCAATGCTTTCTCCACCAGCACAAGGCGTGTTCTCGCTGTGCTCCTTGAGAAAGGACTCTCTTACGAGTCCATTACCGTCGATTTACAATCCGGTGAACACAAGACCGAATCTTTCCTCTCTCTCAACGTAAGTAATTAATCTTATCGCAATAGATATACACACATATATATCGAGACAATTATTATTATCTTATTATTTTTATAGATTTGTGTTGTATTTTCAATTTGAAACTAAAAATATTAATTTAACGTGTTTATTAATTTATGGAGTAATAGAGTTTCTACTATAATTAGTTAGTACTTAGTAGCTTCAGAGTGTGACTACACATCTGTAGATCAGTAGTAGACATATTACTTTCACTCAAGGCATGCTAGGTCTAGTTTAAGTTCTCATTTGTGGTAACTTGATGTTTGCGCTACACTCTCATGTTCTAAGTTTCAACCTAGTTATTATTTATCCACATGTTTGATCATGTTTACAAGAACGACTGTGTGGTGTATCATTTACACTATTACATATGCATTAATTTGTTATATGTAGGATCAGAATAATTGATACTAACCTAGTGATTAGTTAATTGTATAGGATTTCAAGTTCTAGTGATTAGTTACTTGTATAGGATTTCAAGTTTTGACGATGTGTTATTGATGCAGCCTTTTGGTCAAGTCCCAGTTTTTGTAGATGGAAACATTAAGCTGCATGGTGAGTTAATTTTAATGTTTATCATGAAGTTATTAACACTCATGTTAAACATTTGTTTATAAATTAATTGATTTCGCACTCATGTCAATCTCCCTTGTAGAGTCTCGAGCCATAACACAATACATCGCATATGTTCATAGCGCAAGAGGCACACAACTTCTGTATCTTCAAAGCCACGAGACAATGGCAATACTAACAGTTTGGATGGAAATCGAAGCTCACCAGTTCGATCCATTTGCATCGAAACTCACTTGGGAGCAAGCCATTAAGCCGATCTACGGTCTAGAAACTGACCAAGAGGTCGTCAAAGAAAACGAGGCTCATCTAGAGAAGGTTCTAGATGTCTACGAGAAACGACTCGGAAAATATAGATTCTTGGCTTGTAATACCTTTACTTTGGCTGATCTTCATCACTTGCCAAATATACAATACCTTTTGGGAACTCCAACAAAGAGATTGTTTGAAGATCGACCTAAAGTGCGTAAGTGGGTGGGTGAGATTACTGGCAGAGAGGCTTGGAAGATGGTTTGTGATCATGAGAAGTATTGGTTTGGTAAGCAAATGAAATAAATGAAAGCAAAAGAAAACAGTGTGGGAATGTGATTGTGTGTTGTAGTTTGGCCTTTGTTTGTAAGCTTGTGTTTGTTTGTTGTGTGGTGAATCTTATAAGATTCACTGTGTTTCGTGTATGTATGTATGTATGACGTATGTGTGAATAAAATGAATAATAATAACTACATCTATTTGTTCATCAACCTCAGATATTGTTCCTAAAAGCAAATATATTGTTACATATTCTCAAATCCATGAGATTGATACATTAGTGAACAATGTTTTGTATTTTCAAAAGGACATTAATTTGTATTTATAATGTGGGTTTGATGATACGAGTGATTCGGTGAGAAATTAAATTTAAATTTTCTAAGAAGATTCTATTATTTTAAAACATGAGTTATTGATATCTTTTATTTCCATATTGGGTTTTCCGGTTACCGTTGAACCTATGGACTAAAAATGGGCCGGGAAGACACACCACACTAATGGGTCCTTAACCAATTACATTTTCTGTCAACAGATGTGATTTGATTTTGTTTTACTAACCTAACCCACTGTCTAAAATTCTAAATAATGGCGGGATGATTTCACGTGCTTAATACAACATTCAGTTCGGTCCTAACTGCTAAAGTAGTTTCCATTTCTCACCATAAAAATTATCAATCATTTCTTTATATGGTTTTTAAAGCTAAAAAATATTAGTCATATTAACCTCCTTATTTTTTTCTCCACAAAAATATTATTATAGAAATATGTAATAAATTTTACAAATACATTAGATACAACAAATAGAATTTACTCTAACCAAAATACATGTATTAAAGCTACATTCTAAATATTTTTACAAATAAATGTATTATTACCATACAAAATATTTTCAAATTTAAAACTAAATTTTATTTATTTTCATAAATAAAAATATTAATCATACAAAATATTTTAAATTTACAAATTTTAAATTTTACTAAAGTTATTATTATTAACTAAATAATATATTTTTATTTTGAAAAAAATGAGGTGCAAAAACTTATTTTATTTTCAACATATTAAAATTCATTCACAATACGAAAAAACATATTAAACATCTACACCTCTAACGGACCATAAGGACTGGATGTAAAAGTTTGGTTTGTTTATAACATATTGAAATTCATTTACAATACGAAAAACATATTAAACATTTGCACCTCTAACGGACCATAAGGACGGGATGCAAAAATTTGATTTGTTTTCAACATACTAAAGTTTTAGCACCTCATTTTTTCCAAAATATAAATATATTATTTAGTTAATAATAATAATTTTAGTAAAATTTAAAATGTGTAAATTTAAAATATTTTGTATAATTAATATTTTTATTTATGAAAATAATTAAAATTTAGTTTTAAATATAAAAATATTTTGTATGGTAATAATTTTATTTGTAAAAATATTTAGAACTTAGAACTAAAATCTAGAAGAAAAAAAAACAAAGACCTGGGAGGCGTTGTTCCAAAGCTCATATGTTCTTGGGCCGAAACTTTTGTCGAAGAAACTCATCAGCTTCTGAGGCGTAAACTCATCAGCTTCCCGTCGTTATCTTCGCGGATCAATTAGGGCGACCGGATTGGACGTTGTTCTTTGACACGAAACGAGAGATGCTTTCCTGATATCTATCTATATAGGCTCTGAGATGAAGAAAGAAAGAGAGAGTTAGTGAGTAAGGATCCTCTCTGTAAGACATTCCGTAGAGCAGAGCTTTGCTCGAGAAGAGAAACAACAATCATTATAAAGAAATTGAGGGAGACTCACCACTCACACTCGGAGACAAGTGATATCTATCACTTGCTCTGTTCCTACTACTTCCATCGCCAGCAACCTAATATCAACAATCATCAACCTCAATCAAAGCTCCGTGTAAGTAAACATATAAATACCAAAGAAAGAAAGGAATCAACTCACAACGAATATGATTTTCCAGTATTCCCAAATCGGAATGAAGCAAAGATTGGTTCGAGCTGAGAAGAAGCAAAGATTGGCTCGAGCAAGAAGAATCAGTGAGGCAGTCGCACCAGAGAGAGTCAGCATAGGTTGGTTCCACACACACGAGAGTCATCCACTTTCCACACGAAATGAAGCAAAGATTGGTTCGAGCTAGAAGAAGCAGTGAGGCAGTCGCACCAGAGAGTGGTGTGTTAAATCAGTTTTAATTCTATAATAAAGCACCGTTTCTAGCGATTTTAAATGAGGACAACAATACGCAACATTGGGCCGTGTAATTAACTATTAATGCTGCAAGAGAAAAAAAGAAATTCACAACGGTAATAAGTTTTTGTACTCTGTAACGGTCATATTTTATTTTCACTCGGTAACGATTTTATCATGCATAGTGACTTTGAGTGACTAAACCAGGCTTTTCTTTGTGTCAGTCAAATAAAAAAAGAATAAAAAATTGATCACAACGGGAAAACAATTACCTTACCGTTTCAACACTCATATTTTCGATTTATTATCTAGGTAAAAAAAAAAGAACCATTTGAGTGACTAAACAGGCCTTGAATGGGCTTAATATAAGGATTACACTATTCACTGTCCGACTCAGTAAGCTAAGAAAAGATGGAAATAGTGCCCCCTTTACAGCCCCTTACAACTATGCAACGCAGACGCTTGGTGAGGTTAGTTAGTTATTTCGTTAATTACTTCTTTAATGATCTACTACCAGATTTTTAACTACTTGATCTAACTTGATACAAACAGTCCATGTACAGAGACAGAAAGCTAAACTCCATGCAGCATTCGGTTGCAACACTACAGAAGCTATGCACAAGATATCTCATGTTCAAGGATAAGAACCCTGTTCTAGTTCCATGCTGATTGATTACTCTTCTCCTCCTTTTTGGTAACAATACCTGTATAAAGTTTTTTTATAAGGAATCCTTCTCTTGAGAGCTGTTTAACTACAGATGCAAACTTAATAAAGATATCACAGAATGCTTTAGAGTTTTCAGTCTTTCACAAACAAATGGTCACTATATGTAAGCAAACACCGACTCACAGAGAAAAACAAATCACAATCGTGAGATTTTGGGTTCTTTTTCATTTTTATTATTAGCTTACAAATCAATCAAAAACCAAGAATCTTCAAGTATTGATGTCTAACTTGAGATGCCACAAATCAAGTTTGTTATACTCCAGTGAAGCTTCGACATTGATAATCCCAATACTCCCTGGCTTGCTGTAACCTCTCTGCTCTCTCTGTTTTACGCCTTTCTTCCCAATACTCTCGGCAGCTGCATGCATTCATTACCCTCAAAAGCTTAAAAGACAGGTTTATAAAGACTATCTAATAAGGAGATTTGTTGTTGTATTTTCCTTTAATTTACCTTCTCTTAAGTAAGATACTGAGTTCGTCCAAGTGAACAGCACCGTTATAAACGCAAACCTGACATCAAATGAGAGAAATGCATTAAGATCATATAAAACATGCAAGAAAGATTAATAAAGTTGGTGAAGAATGTGTCTAACTAACCTCACGGCAAAGCGGGCATTTTTCAGATGGGTCTGCGGTTTTCAAGCCATCAACTACGTTTACTGACGCAGCAGAACAAGCACACATGTAGCAATATATGTGTCCGCAGGTTAATGATATTGGATCAAACACCGTGTCCTGTTCATACCATTTTAAATTTTTTAAAAATATTCATTTTTGGACAAAGATTCTGTCAATCAAGAGAAGAGTGGAACAGCACTTCGACACAACAACGCTAAGACTTTTATCATTATAAGCTGACACAACAACTAATAGTTTATTTTAGACGTTGAGATTCATTTGAAGTCATCATCTTGAGTTGCTTACCAGGCATATTGAACAAGTCAAGTCGATGTCAACTTTAACAGAATCAGAGAGCTCGCAGGAAAGAAAAGGCTTCCCATCATCAAAGACAAAAGAGCAACCACCAAAGAGTAGTGATGGAGGAGAAGCCAAAACAGCTCCAGATTCTTTCTGAGACTCTTTTATATTGATGTGAAACGCCATGAGCTCGCAGAGCCATGGTGATTGGAGGATCTCTATTCTCATTTTCTGGACCTGCGTCTTAAACGCTTGTCCTTGGCTAGACTCATGAATCTGCAAAGGCAGATGAAAATATTATAATATATTGAATATAAGGAAGTGTCTAAAGATCATTTTGAATAATTTTTAACCTTGTCGTATTTCTTGAGGATTTTTCTAATGGCTACGGCATTGATGAGAGCATAGTTAACCAAGTCTTTGCCTTCTTGGATCAAACCAAGATGGCTCGTTTTGCGAGTGTTGCCTCTAAACCAAGCAAGACACTTTTTGAAACTAGAAGCTAAATGTAACTCAAGAAGCTTCTGAGCATTCTCGTTAAACCATCCTACAACATCCTCCATTTCCTTGAGTAGCTCCGGGAAAAAAGTTCCATCACAAACTGCAAAGACAAATAAAAACATTCTCAAAACCAAAAGAATGAAGAAATGGATTCTCATGGGAAACAATAGTACCTGTGCATTCACGAGGACAGTTGTTGCCATGTTGTTGACTGATTGAAGCAATCCGAGAAGGAACATGATCACTTCTTCTGCATCTCTTGAGAATCTTCTTGAGTTTCTTGAAGCCAACACCAGGTAGATTCTTCTTCTCCTCCTTCTGTTCTTGCATGTACTCTTCATACTTCTTACAGAACTTCATTTTTCACAATCTTCCAAACGGAATATGCGTGAAAATAATTATAACCAACAGAAAAGGTTATAGATTTAGATGACCATCAACAAACACGGCCCTGAACAAACAGGATTTGATCAAGAAAACTACAACCCTGATGAACAGAGACGTATCTCTCTTCTCTTTCTTGCGTCTCGTCCTGTTGGTTTTATTATGAGAAAATAACAGAGACGTATTTATGAACAGAGGAAGACGAGAGAAGCTGGTGAGGTGAGAGGTCGGCTGAAAACAACTTTGTTTATAAAAAGAAAAATCTAAAAAGAAAGCAAAAGTCAAATGTTTTTCTGGGGAACATATCTATGTTTAAAGGTGTTATTTGTGTTTACTGGTTGATTTCAGTTTCATTTAATTTCTTAAACATTAATGTATTGATAGGCTCGTTACAATAAAATTAAAGAAAGCATACATATACATTTTATTGATGACCACATTCAATACACATCACATTTTATCTATTTTCTTAATGCCGCGTGGATGTGATTCGAAAGTTTAGGACTATTGATTGGTTGATGTTGAAGTCATAAAATTTTGACAGCAAATACGAAACTATCTATAGGTCTCAGAGATATTTTACCTTTTAAAGAATTACATTTGGATTTTATTTTTTTATCTCTAAGATGGGTGTCTTCTTCTTGACTGTATATTCAACTTGATTTCTAGTATGAAACCGAAAAACAACTGTGTAACTGTTAATAGAAGTAATGAATCTGTGAAATTTAATACCATGACATAAAAATTTGACACAGATTTTCCATTATTTAAGATATATAATATTTAATTTTTAGTTATACACTGTAACATGGGAATGGGATAAAGATGCCACCACAAAGACAAAGGGCTTACGCTTTGAATGTTTTTCTTCTTCTTGTGGGGTCAAATTATAAACTTTTTGATAACAATGAGGATATAATACAATTTCTTGGAAGTTTAGATTGATTTGGATTTCGCCACTAAAACTTTGCTTTATCATTTCCAAGCCGCGCATTTTGTCTTTGTTAACTTTATGGCCCCATGTATTAGTATATTTTTTTACTGTGTACAATGTTTTTCCCTCAACAATCGCCAGCATTGTCCACAGTTTCACTAGTTACATATTTCTCTTTTTTCTTGGTTGATTTAATTTAATTTGCTTTGATTTTTATTGTTTACACCTTTTTTTTACTCCACACAGTCTATTCTCCTCAAAGAATGTGATTCTTTTCTTACACACAAAATTAGCAGGGTATGCTCTTTTTCTTCTCAAAAAGTTTCAAAGAAGATGCTCAAGTGGCAAAGACAATATGCATTTTCTTCTTTATTTTATCTGAGTGGTGCGTAATTTGAAATGTTTACTAGAAAGTTGCATGAATCATATATCTTGATACATGTCTGCATAATGAGGTAATGTGAAGACATAATATCATGATTTCTTCATCATCTGGCTAGCTTAATTATCTTAGTTTGAACGTTTACACATCCAGATACCTAATCCTCCATTCTTGTATCTAAGATTCTAAGCTAACTTAAATCATTTGTTTCCGTCAACATGAAATTTGGAGTTATATATATTAAGAGAGTATTTTGAAAGGAAACCGCCAACCAATTGTGTCAGCCGATTTCATTTGGGACAACTACAAAGGAACAATATCAAAATTTACATAGTGATTACCATAAAATCTAAATAATCCATGTCCAATGGCATATATACGAAAAAAGTTACAAAATGTAGACAAAAGCTTCATGGAAAGAGGAACACTTGCATATACTTTTCAACTCTTTTAGTTTATTCAATTCGACTGGTTGTAAACATTTTTAGGCCCAGTGGCCAGTGGGATAGACGTTTTCAAAAGGAAAAGTAAAAAGTTAGCCAAAAGGTAATTTAGCACAACAATGAACGATGTATAATAAAGTAATCAGATGAATGTAGGATTCGACGAGGAAACATTGTCTCTTGCGTGAATGGAATGCAAAAGACACCTAGGAATAACGTACGTAAGTATGTCTTTTATACAAAAAGAAAACGTAGTTTCTGATATGATACGCAACATTATACAAACTAGGTCAAACACGCTAAATCCAACTCCAATGTTGATCCAGAATATCAAGGAAGCTTATATAAATTAAAGAAGACAGAATTATTCTTGAAGAACTATACAACTTCACAATTATTATATGAGTCGTAACGGAAGAAAACATCAACAATAATTAAAAGGCTTATCTCCATGCAAAATACTACAACATTAAAGGAAACCATAGCAGCTCTGGCTTTTCACGTAGTTTTTGTCCTAAGCCCAACATCTGGTTCGTAAGAGTATTAATCCAACAATTGTTGAAAAAAGCCCATTGGGTTAATAACAGTGGTGTAAGATCTTTCAACTAAATGGAAACCCTAGGGACTTAGTTTATAAAATTCATTCTCTAACCATTACCGTCTTGGCCAAGTTCTCTGCGATTAAGCTAGAGTTACACTTTTGTCGTGTAGAGAGATGGCTCGAGGGGTGGCAGTGAAGTCGAATGCAAAGAAGAAAGGAGTGACGTTCGTGATTGACTGCTCTAAACCAGTCGATGACGGGATTATGGAGGTAGCCACGCTTGAGAAGTTTCTTCAGGAGCGAATCAAGGTCGGAGGCAAACCGGGAGCTCTTGGTGACTCTGTTTCCATTACAAAGGTTAAAGGAAAGATCACCGTCACCGCCGATTCCAACTTCTCCAAACGGTACATCATGATTTTTGATCTTGCTGAGTTTTATTATTGTAATATAGTTCGATAGCTACCATAAACCCTAACTTGCTCTTAAAGCATTCATTTCTCTATGTATGGCAAAAAATCAGGTACTTGAAGTATCTGACGAAGAAGTATTTGAAGAAGTACGGTACCCGTGATTGGCTACGCGTGATTGCGTCGAACAAAGACAGAAACATGTATGAGCTAAGATACTTCAACATCGAAGACGATGCAGCTGGTGACGAATAAGATTTAATTAAGGCA
Organism: Sinapis alba; assembly: GCA_012274485.2. NCBI lineage: Eukaryota > Viridiplantae > Streptophyta > Magnoliopsida > Brassicales > Brassicaceae > Sinapis > Sinapis alba. The sequence goes on along the minus strand of MU105624.1, from coordinate 274,747 downwards.
CTCTCTTATTCCATTTCGTTTGCTATTACAGTTGCTCTCTATTGGCAATTTGAATGATTCCATTTGATTAATAATAATAAAACAAACAACAGATCTAAAATTTCTCATAACGTTTCCTTTACTCGAAAGGATCCTTAGGACAGATAGAAAAACAAAAACACAGAAAACATAATGTTTGGTAAAAGAACAAAAGCATCCAAAGAGTTGGAGATTCTGTAAGAAAGTCTCATCTCCTTCAAAACGAAGAGACAAAAGAGTTTCTTCTTCCCAAACTCTCAGTTTTCAACTTCAATCCATTGCAATCAAACCCGCATCCACACTGCGGCGACTCGTAAAACTCTCCGATGGCGAAATTCGCGGAAGTGATCCCGACGGAGAACTCGAGCTGGTCTCCGTTCCTGTTAACCTCCACGATGTTAAGCCAGAAGAAGAGAACCTTCACCTTCACGCCGGTAAGCTTCGTGAGCTTGTTCTCCGATATGACGCCAGAGATTGTCGATTTGTAATCCAATTGGTAAGAGCCTTGGAGAGAGAAGCTACACGACTTGTTGAAATACGCGTGGAACTTCCCTGTGGATTTATCCAGATCATATGATGAGACTCCTTTTGGGAGGATTCCTACGGGGAAGTTGTAGCTCTGGAGGAGAGAATACGCCGTCGGTAACTCGTCGTCTGTTGCGGCGGTGATGAACGGCGGAGTGAAGAAGATGAGGAATAGAAACGAGGCGGTTAACAGAGACATGGATCTTTCAATCTTTAATCGGCGAGAAAAACAGAGAGACCTTTGAAGGGGAAGAAGAAGACGTGAGAGTGTGGGCCCGTCTTAAAAGATAATCTCATTGACCAATAAACGGCGCCTTTCTTACCAAACACCTAGACACGTGTCATGGGAAAAGTACATGAGGTGTCCTTTTTTGGATTGTTATTAGGATAACAACATGCAGGCCCATGGGCCTTTACAGAAAAAATACGAGTCCAGGACAATAAAACCCACTATGAGAGAGTCTTATATTACCGTTGTAGGTCACCATCGGTCCATTTATTCTAACGTAACGTGTGACATTATTATATTAAGGCTAGGATCATCACCACCGCATCCATGAAGCATGTACTACATCTCCGTTATTAATCCCTTCTTTTTGATAAGTCATAAGCAGTGGTCATAACTCACAGGTATATCATGATTCATTTAATATGTATATATATCTTATGGTTATGGTTATGGGAACCCACATTCTCTTCAATACAAATTAAAGCTCGTTGTATATTGCGTATGATATACGGGTTTGGTAGACACATTTGATCGTTAAACAACACTATTCTCAATATTTTATATGTGGTCGAGGTTATTTCTAAACTTGAAAATCGAATCCCTTTTAACAAAACCTCCACCTTGAACCATATGATCAGGTATGTTAATGGAGACTCTAATTTTTATCTATTTATTATTTGACGTCGAGAATAAGAAAGCTACCTAAAATGTTTTTTTCTTTCTCTTTAATGATGACCTAAAATGTTTTAGATTATGAAACGGCAATGTACATGCAATGCATTATTAATGTTTAAACGAAAAAAAAAATGTTAGAAATGAAATAAGTGAAGCAATTGCTTATCCACTTTGTAAGTTGGGCCTTCAGCATTTAGCCCACTCTCAAGGAGCCGAGCCGAGCCGAACCGAGCGAGCGTATGGACTATCACAAATTTCTCAAGTATTTACTAAAGACTCCTTTGTATTTGTATGTCTCACGTTATCCTCCTTTTACTTATCTAACTTTTGGGTTCTGACAAAAGCATATGCATATCTCATTACTGTTCTATTGGTCATACCACGTAAAATTGACTGGTCGATTCGAATTCATTTTTCTTTTCTTTTTACCATAATGATAACAATTAAATGTTTTGACTGAATTTCGGTATGGGTGCTACAAAACTCTTAAAATTTCGAGATTGTGTTAAGGAATAGCAAGCTAATTTATTTTTACATTATTGAGTGATTTCATTTTAAAATTTTCGGTTTTGAAAAGACAAAGAAAGTTGTTCAGTTAATATTATTAACCAACCCGGTTTAGCTTAGAATGGAGAGAAGGAGGAACGTGAAGAGAGACTAATATTTTTTCTATATAAACAGAGCTTTAGTTCCTCTCTGTTCATCTACAAACTACAACAACAAGGTTCTTCTGCTGCACACTGTTCATTCATTTAGCTAACCTAATCCTCTCTCTCTCTCTGTTCGCTAACGTGAGGAGAGAGAAATGTCTCTTCCTCTCTCTTCTTCTCGCCTCATCGCCACATTTCTGGTTCTACTTTTGCTTCTTTCCAATGGCTTCTCCTCTCCGTCTTCTTCTTCTTCTCTTCGTAGCATCCACCAACGTCACAACCTCGACAACCACAACTACAAAGACGCTCTCACCAAATCCATTCTCTTCTTCGAAGGTCAAAGATCCGGAAAGCTTCCTCCAACACAGAGGATGACTTGGAGGAGTAACTCTGGCCTCTCTGATGGCTCTGCCCTCAACGTAACTCACACTACTTTCTTTGGTTTTCTATTAGTACTATTTTTTTAATAGAAAATGTGACGTGGGTTTGTTTTTTCTCTCCATGATTGTTATTTAGTTTGACCAACATAGGTCATAAAACATATTAAAATTCACAAAAAAATTAACTGAGAATTATAAAAAAGAAATCCTTCTTTGAAGCTTTTCATTATTTTCTTGAAAAAATTTCATCATCAAAAGATATGATGTATAAAACAGAGAGAAAAAGTTGCAAATTTGAACGTACTAGTTTTAGTTAATGAGATTAACTTTGTAGGTGGACTTGGTGGGAGGATACTATGATGCAGGGGACAACATGAAGTTTGGTTTTCCAATGGCATTCACAACCACAATGCTCTCATGGAGTTTAGTTGAGTTTGGTGGTCTTATGAACTCTGAGTTACCAAACGCTAAAGACGCAGTTCGTTGGGGCACTGACTTTCTCCTCAAAGCCACTTCCCACCCTGACACCATTTATGTTCAGGTTACTTTGTTTATATTCACTTTCAAAACATTTCAAACTTTGAGAAACAGAGGAGGAAGTGGTTAGTTAACCTTGACGTTTTATATATAGGTAGGTGATCCTAACATAGACCATGCTTGTTGGGAGAGACCAGAGGACATGGATACACCAAGAAGTGTGTTTAAAGTAGACAAGAACAATCCTGGTTCTGACATCGCCGGTGAAATTGCTGCCGCTCTTGCAGCTGCTTCGATTGTTTTCCAGAAATGTGATCCTTCTTATTCCAATCTCCTCCTCCAACGAGCCATTACGGTAAATAATGAAAGGAAAAACACACACTCATATACAAAGTTAACAAAAATCCTCACATTTTTGTAAATATTCTTACATTCAATAGTCATGTGACATTTAAAATAAAAAATAAAAAAATCCATTTAAAATTGTTATAAATCTGCATTAAATAAATTGCGTTTATGGGTTTTTAAGGTTTTTGCATTTGCGGACAAGTACAGAGGACCCTACAGTGCAGGTCTAAAGCCAGAAGTCTGTCCATTCTACTGTTCTTACTCTGGATATCAGGTTTAAAGTTTTTTTCTATATATAATGGGGGTCTTTATTATACGGTTATCCTTTTTTTTGAAAAAAAAAACTGAATTTAAATGGATGTTGTTTTGGTCAGGATGAATTGTTATGGGCAGCTGCTTGGTTACACAAAGCAACAAGTAACCCAACATATCTCAGTTATGTCAAAGCTAATGGGCGAAACCTTGGAGCTGATGAATTTGATAACATGTTTAGTTGGGATAATAAGCATGTTGGTGCCAGAATTCTTCTCTCCAAGGTTATAAGTTATTTATGATTCAACATATTAGCCATTGATTCTTGATTTTCTTGATAAAGGCTTGATTGAAACCTGTTTGTGTGGTTTTTGTTTTACATTTTCCCTAGGAGTTTCTGATCCAGAAAGTGAAGGCACTTGAAGAGTACAAAGAACATGCTGATAGTTTCATTTGCTCTGTTATACCTGGAGCTCCATTTTCCTCTTCCCAATACACCCCAGGTTTATTACAAATTTAACCCCCTTCATATCTCATTTATTTACATACTTGCCTATATGTTCTCGTTAAAACTCTTTCCCTCCAGAGTCAAGGCTACACTTAATGGTTATTGTGTACTCCAATTTGTTTTCATTTCATTAACTATGACGACTTAACAGTTAACATCTTCTTTTGAAATAATGCCAAATAGTATTTGGGTTCTCTACCAAATTTATTGAAAAGTGTATTGTATTTGCTTGTATCTATAGGTGGGCTGTTGTTCAAGATTAGTGGGAGCAACATGCAATACGTGACGTCAACATCGTTCTTGCTCTTGACCTACGCCAAATACTTGACATCTGCTCGCACCGTCGCTTACTGTGGTGGTTCCGTCGTCACCCCCGCCCGCCTACGCTCTATTGCCAAGAATCAGGTTCATCTTAAAATTAATGTGTTACTACGTACACTACATGCCTTTACGATATAGTTTGCTTTTGCACATTATAATCAATTAATCAAACCGAAAACCTTGCAAAAATTAACACGATATCGATTAGAATTAAATAGGAATATTGATTAGTATTTATTTATTACACAAAAATGTAACTGATATTTATGATTATATATGGCAGGTGGACTATTTACTTGGGGACAACCCACTGAAAATGTCGTACATGGTTGGTTATGGTCCGAAATATCCACGTCGGATTCACCACCGTGGCTCATCCCTCCCCTCCGTTGCAGCCCACCCGACCAAGATCCAATGCCACGATGGCTTCTCCATGTTTAACTCTCAATCTCCTAATCCCAACGATCTGACCGGTGCAGTCGTCGGTGGTCCGGACCAGAACGACCAGTTTCCTGATGAACGGTCAGATTACCAGCGGTCCGAGCCAGCCACTTACATTAATGCCCCACTTGTTGGAGCTTTGGCTTATCTCGCTCGCTCCTTTGGCCAAGTCTAATTAATTAAGCTTCATCCTAATTAAATATTAACCGTTGTTTTTATTTACCTTTAGAATTAAGGATGTTATCTAAATTAGTTGCCAATAATAGATGGTACGATCCGACTGATGTGTTTAGACGATGAGGTACTAATTGATTTTAATATTATAAATTATATATTACGCTTTACTATCTATGGCCTTTTCTAGAAAAAAAAAAAATGGAAGAACCCATGCGAATAGGAAACAAAATATACGAAGCTCATGCAAAACTATATGAATAATACATGAACACAATATTTGAAAGATAAGATTCTATATGAACATAAACATTGGTAGGTTCGTAGATTTTACCAATCAAATTAACGTCAAAACTATGTTATAACATATTTTCATAATATAATCACGCCATTATATATTTGGGAGATTAGTTTGGATAACAGTTTAAAGTTACAAAAATACAAAACTTTGTTATTTACACAGAATTAATTCGTTGAGGAAGAAACGAAAATCACAAACAAGTGGTACTAATTGCTTGCAGTTATGGATTGTTAATTAACCTGGTAATGGCCTGATCATTCTCAACCAGTTAAATCAATATATTTGTTTTTCTTATATGTAAAAATGACCGTGAAATCAGAACGTTATTACTTAACATTGCGTGGTCAACCACCCCCGCAAAAGAAGATGCAATCACACACTGATATTTCCCTAAAACCATTACTTAAATTAAAACATATTTAAATCCAAAAATAGCATGCAAATCACCCTATAAAACACATCATGAATCCTACAATAATCAAATCAATATATACACATATTTGAGTACACTTTTAAAAAGAAGAAAAAAAAATTAAAAGAAATAATTATATCCATGGGTAATGGGAAAAGGTTGCTTGCTAAGGCAATTGATAGTAAAGTAGTATCGTTAATTCTAATAATGGCCGTCGTGTTTAGTTCTTGCCGTGGCATTACCGCTCATGCCCCACCGGCAGTATTTGATATTACTAAGTTCGGAGCCGTGGGAGATGGTGCCGCCGATACTTGCAAGGTAATTAAGATTTCTTAAAAATTTAGGGACGAGCTTGAGTTTCTCGCCTTATAACCTTAATTTTGGTTATTAATTAGTAAAAATTACATGTGACAAAGAGCATTGATCCAATAATAAAGTGTTTCTTGTAAAAAGTTGGATGACATGCAATAATAATAATACGCAGGCGTTTTTGCACGCATGGATCAAAGTGTGTGCAAGTACTGCACCGGCAACGCTACTAGTCCCTGTAGGAAAATTCTTGACTGGTCCAGTTATTTTCGCCGGTCCATGCAAGTGCAAAGTGACCGTCGAAGTTCAAGGCACGATCATCGCTACAACAAGTGGATATGCGACCCCCGAATGGTTCTTATTCGAGCGTGTCAACGATGTCCTTGTCACCGGAAAGGGCACATTCCACGGCAAAGGTGAAGACATATGGAAAGAAGGTTGTGGCAAAAAGATCAATTGCAATCTTCCTCCAACAGTAAGAATTAAGTTTTATCTCTCTCTATATAATAATAAAATGTTATATATATTATATATTTTTTTACCAATCACTTGTACATACGTACACATGCATGCAGTCTCTAAAGTTCAGAAACATGAAAAATCTTGAAGTCTGCGGCATCACATCGGTAAACGCAAAAGCCTTCCACATGTTCTTGGTGAAAACGGAGTTTGTGAAAATCCACAACATTCAACTTCTGGCGCCTGCTGAAAGTCCTAATACCGATGGTATCCATTTGAGCAATGCGGACCACATTAGCATCTTGAACAGTAAAATTGCAACAGGAGATGATTGTGTTTCGATTGGTCGTGGTTCCAACAATGTAACCATCCAAGGTATCACTTGTGGTCCAGGACACGGCATAAGTGTTGGTAGTCTTGGTAAGTACAAGAAGGAGGAGGACGTTAGCGGCATTCACGTTAGCAACTGCACGATGATAGAGACCGACAATGGTCTTAGAATCAAGACTTGGGGTGGCTCAGATCCAAGCAGGGCTGCAGACATACACTTTAAAAACATTCAAATGCAGAGTGTCAAGAACCCAATCCTCATTGACCAAAACTACGGTTCAAGAGGCGGAGTAAGTATATATATATAACCGAAAAAATCTGAAATCCAAAGCCAAATTAATCTCTTAACTTGCCAAATTTTATATTTTATCTATTGTGTGTTTGTTTTTTAGGATTCAAAAGTTGCCGTAAGCGATGTGTTGTTCTCCAACATAAGAGGAACAACAATTACACAAAATGTTGTTCAGCTCAACTGCAGCAAATCGGTACCGTGCGAAGGAGTCAACGTCGTTGACGTGAACTTGAACTTTGTAGGCAAGAAAGGGAAAAAGTTCGAAGCGTCAGGAGGTGTGATTGGATCTATTTGTGACAACGCTAAGGTTGTTTTTGGTGGAAAACACAACTTCCAAACGTGTGCCAAATGATTTTGTTTTTGGTTTAAATAATTTAATAATGGGAAACAAAAGTTTTACAAAACGTTTGTTTCGTTTGGAAATTTATCAACAAAAAATAAGTCTTAGAATATCTGGCTTTTGATTATGTTTTCTCCTATCTTTTTATATTTTATATTTTTACTTTAAGAGGTAATGTATAACAGAGGGATCCTTAAGCTGATTCTCCTGGTTAGAAATTGGACTGTGAGTATTACTGTATAATGTATACACACATCTAATCTATTAATTTAGAATCTTATTTTTATCTACTGATACAAATTGTTATTAACTTTTGGACCCTTTCAAAATTGTTAGAATCTAATTACACGCTACTTAAATAAATATCATCAGAACTACTTAAACTAAACCAACAACATCTGCTTAAACTTAACCAGCGACATATTAAATTCTAATTCGGTTATCTACTAAACCAACCCCTTGTGAGATTAGATTGGAGTGGACCTGGTCAATACACAACTCTCGTTATATTTATTCTTCAATAATGACTATATAGACATTGTTTGTATACAAAATTGTGTTTGTTTCTCTTCAGTTCCTATTGGTCTTTTTTCCGTACATTAATGTCATGTTCTTCCCTTTCAAAATGGCATGAATCATATAAACATTAGATCCAGTTCACCTGTTATGTCACTTATGTTTTAACTTTTGTTTGTCATAGCCAACATACAATTCATACAAATATATAAGATTAGCTATAATTTATATTGTATCTATATATTGTATTTTGTAATTTAGCTATTTAAATGTATTCAGTAAGTATCTAAATATATTAATTTATCCAAAATATTCCAACAATGTTAAGAATCGATTTGATCAAATCTAAACTAACATGTCAACCAAACAAAATATCTTTTATCTATTTAATTTGCTTTCATTTAGTTTCCTTATTCTCTTATATTTAAGAAGTTAGTTTTGTATTTGCAAGATTTTTTATTTATATTTCAAGCTCACTATTTGTGAACTATCTATCTACATTCTTTAGATTTGATATCCTAACATCTTATAACTAATCCTAAAATAAATGGAAATCAAAATTGTTATCTATATTATTAAAATTGAAGTGCAAATAGAAATAAATTTCTTTTCAACAAGTTGTTGTATGAACAAAACAATAACTTAAATCAAAATTATAAACATGTTTTATTATTTAATTTTCACTCCATATAACTATTTTACTAAATAAAAAAATTCTTTCTATTTTATTTTATTTAGCCAAACACGTATAAAGAGTTTTTTATTTGTTTACAAAATTAGTTAAACATAAACATTTGGATATTCATTCATGTACGTATTGTTTTTTTTAGGTTAACGGTTTTTTATGGGTTTTGAAATTATGCTATGCTTGAATAATGTACGGATTCAGGCATGGCCTTCTTTTAAACATGAGCTATACAAAGCATGCATACAAATATTTGGAGCAAATTCACTAGGTGGAAAATCAAGGTCACCACAAATATATGTGCTTTTCTCATTGCTAGGAGTGCTACTTGTCCTCAGTAAGGGCAGTTTTTTATGTTGCTAGGGGTTTCCCTCATTGGATAATTTACTAGCGGATGAGAAAAGCTGATCATCTTTTTGATCTTTCTATTGTCTTTATTTTCAGAAAGTATTAGTGTACATAGATATTTACTATATACGAATAAAGTGACTACCTATACTCACATCTTATACTTGTATATATACTATACTTGCACATGACATTCATTAATGAATCAAGATACACTTTAAGTTTCTCTATTCTTAATAGAAAGGCTGTGGTAGATATCTTTTGTGATCATTGTGTGGCCATCTTTTGATGTAATTATGGGATGTATGTATTGAATGCTTGTAAGAACGTTTGTTGTTGGGTTACTCTTATCAAAATGTTTCAATTGCGGATTGTTTTTGTCAGTAAGAAAAACAATGGATTGAAACTGAAAAGGAGTTACACTTCATATTTACAAACATATTTTCATGAAAAATTAGTTTAAAATAAAAATAAAAACTATATTATAAAAATCTACACATTCTTTTAAGTATAGAATAGATACGTGTGATTGGATATTTCATCAGGGATAAAGATTAAAGAAGAAGACCAACGCAAATACGTAAGAGTATTTGTTACAAATGGGCTTTACAGAAAGCCTTTTAAGTTTCTTTTTAAATTTTAAAGCCCAATAGATTGATTGGAGAGTAGAAGCCCTAGAGAATTAAGATTTATATATAAACTCTTTCGTCTGCTCAGGGAAGCAGTTCTCCGCCACACCAAAATCTTCCAGAAAAAGGGTGAAAATGGTGTCTCTGAAGCAACAGAAGCGGCTCGCCGCATCGGTGATGAAGTGCGGGAAGGGCAAAGTTTGGCTCGATCCGAATGAATCCGGTGACATCTCCATGGCCAATTCACGTATGTTTCATATTCTTGCTTCTCTCTTGTATTCATTTTGTACTTTGCGATGTGATCGTCGTCGTCGTAGTAGTAGTAGGAAAGCGAATCGCAATACCTTGGCTATGTTGAATCTGCAAATGTAAAGCTCGTAAGTGGTTGAAGTTGCTGTGATTAGTAGCTCTGATAATCTAAGAGAGTGTTGGTTTGTTTTGAAAAAAACTTGTAGGGCAAAACATCAGGAAGCTTGTGAAGGATGGATTCATCATCAGGAAACCAACGAAGATCCACTCTCGTTCCAGAGCACGACGTATGAAGATTGCCAAGATGAAGGGGCGTCACTCTGGTTATGGTAAGAGGAAGGGTACCCGTGAAGCTAGGTTGCCGACTAAGGTACTGTGGATGCGTAGGATGCGTGTTCTAAGGCGTCTTTTGAAGAAGTACAGAGAGTCGAAGAAGATTGACAAGCACATGTACCATGACATGTACATGAAGGTGAAGGGTAACGTCTTCAAGAACAAGCGTGTCTTGATGGAGAGCATCCACAAGTCCAAGGCTGAGAAGGCCAGAGAGAAGACTTTGTCTGATCAGTTTGAGGCTAAGAGGGCTAAGAACAAGGCTAGCCGTGAAAGGAAACATGCTAGGAGAGAAGAGCGTCTTGCTAAGGTATCTAACTAAACTTCATTACTGTATCCAAAATTATTCCTTTGAGTTTGATTACGTATCCTTATACATTGGTTTGTTCTGTAGGGTCCTGGAGGAGATGTTTCCCCTGCAACTGCACCACCAGCTGCTGCTGCTGCTACTACTACTGCTCAAACTGCAGAGTATGTCTGATCTCCTTGGTGATATCAAAATATGTTTTTTTTTTCGAATTGATTAGCACCTATTAATTCATTTATGGGTTTTTGTTTGTGTAGGGTACCTAAGAAGAAGTCCAAGAAGTGAAGAGGATATAGTGATATAGACCATTTCACTTGACTTGGGAAGTTTTTGAATGTTTTATGAAGTTGGTTTTGTTGAAATACTTTTGCTCCAAAAACATAAATTATGTGAGTTAATTGTTTTGCTTTCACATTTTAAGCTTCTCAGTGTCACTTATTATGTTTCTCAGTGTCACTTATTATGCTTCTCAGTGTCACTTATTATGCTTCTCAGTGTCACTTATTATGCTTCTCAGTGTCACTTATTATGCTTCCATCCCCTAGTTGCATCAATATTTCTGAAATTTTAACCTACCACCACTTAAGAAGTCTTAACTGATGAGTGAAGGGCTTAACCGAAGTTGCAAAATTTCACAAAAGGACTTTGAATCAATCACGTATTAATCTTCGGTTCGCTCTGCCATATGATTCTCACTGGTGGTGAGTGCGTGCCATATGAAACAAGCATACGTCTTTGACGCTATATAGAAACACCCCATTCAACAAAAGCATCAAAAATATTAAGCGCCCACCGTGGGGCTCGAACCCACGACCACAAGGTTAAGAGCCTTGCGCTCTACCAACTGAGCTAGACGGGCTTGATGGCTGTTAAACACTTGTTCCAAGTTATCACTTGAAAGCAGAGTGTAAGCTTAACTTCAAATGGTTTGGGCCGGTAAGTGTAAAGTGCTTTGAAAGGGCAGAGCTGTACAATAACGACTCTTGCGAAGACAAACTGAAAGCGCATTGGCTTATATATTACGAGGCTAAACCTACTTTAATGTCTGCGAAACAGATAAAACAGATCTGAATAAAATTACAACAATGCCAATGACCTGCCTTTGCCATTACAGGCTTCACATCTTTATTTTGCTGCTTTTTTTAATCTCAGAAGAAGTCGCATCCATCATCAAACATGGCTGATGACAATAGTCCCTGTACAAACTCACACTTGTTTGCCTTCTCCAGTTGTTCAGTATCCGACAAAGGTGTTGAAGATGTCCTATCTTTTACTGTAGAGGAATCTTCAGTCATTGTCTTGTCTTCTACACTTGAATCAACCTGCACAGGTTTGGTTTGCTTTGGCAATGGAGAACTGTTGAGGAAAGATAAAAACTGGTCCGCAACAACGGCTTTAGAAGTATGCGTAGATGGTGGGAAGTCATTGTGGAATGATTGAAGATGTTTATCTGATGATGAGTATGGATCGTCCATGTAAGATGTCTGCTTCTGATCACTGTAAAGTTTCTGTCAAGGAAACTCAAATAAATGACATTGATTTGATTATAGAGACAAGAAAATCGGCTCAAAGAGACATTTTTGAAAAGGATATCTTCAAGACATCTCTATGATATGAGGTTATATGATCCACCATGTGCATCTTCACCCTTTTGCTACAAACCGGACATACCTACAAATCACAAACAACAAAAAAAACTAAATATAAGATGTTACTACACAAGACAATTCACAGGACCGGAAATGAATCATACAACTAAAACATTCACATCTAAAGTAAGTATGTAAAGCCAAAAAATGTTCCATCAGGCAATATTCATGTCCTGAAATCCTTAAACCTAATCAAAAGCTTCTAACGGTGAGTTTTGTAAACTCAAAAAGTAGTCCAAGATCAAGTGCTACGTTTCCTCACAATCCTACTCACTAAAGCAAGTACGTGAACCTTTCAATCGATATCTAAACTAAGCTCCAAGTGTGAACTATTATATGGAGAGAGAGAGGATGACATACCCCATGGGTAGCTTCAAGCTGGTGTTCTTCATCGATATGGTGACACAACTCGACTAAATCATAATCATCTGAGCAAAACGGACATGGGTAGTAGTCCACGTCAACATCATCATCATCATCATCTTCTTCAAAGTCTCGATAAGAACCTGAAATTTTGAGAAGAAAAGAAGAGTCTTTTGTCATCTTCTAAAGTAATCAATCGTAAAGCTACAATCTTTCTTAACAACTAACAAAAGAGACTCTTTCTTAGACCAAAACCCAATTCAGAACCATCGAAACCTAAAGACGAACATTGAGCCTAAGAAATCAAAATCAGAAATTGAAAGGGGGTTTTTGGATAATAACCAGATTGATACTTAGCAACTGTAGCCGTTGATCGATAGCTTCTCGAAGAACCAGAAGATGAAACAGCCCACATATCGTCTTCCATCTTCGATTCAGACAAAACTTTGAAATTAGGTAACTTAGAGCTTGTCGTCGTGTGGTTAACTTAGCACATGTCTGCGTGCTTAGACTCTCTTGTTAATCCCAAAGGAGAGACATTTTCTCTTTTTATAAGCTGAGCGAGACTTAGTGGACAAGAATACGCGGATTTACGAAATTCCCAAAGTAACCTTACAAGAAGAGAAACACAATCTCATTCTCAACAACCGACCCCCTTTTTGTAGACTTTTCAACCTCGTTGGTGGACAAGGGGTGTTTGTGTCTTTTTCGGTTCTTATAAAATGCGGTTTTTATTGGATTTCCCTCTCCACCAAGTTAATATGTTAAACGAGGCCTGCTTTGATAAAAAATGGGCTTTCTTAAAACATAAAGGCCCATTAGTCAGTTAATTTTTTGATTATTCTGTTCCCGTCGCGTCGATTGGAAATGGAAAAATCCCAATTTTCCCGGAAGCATTGCTGCCCCGTCGAGATTCAACGATCGTGTTTGTCATATTTCTTTTAAACTCTCTTCACTCTCTCTCCTTACCTTCATTCTCCACATCTTTCTGATGGAAAGCCATAGCGCCGAGAAAGATGATTCCGTCATCGAGATACGAGGGGGTTCTCTCTCTGTTACAGAGTCCAACACCGATTGCGACGGAGACCACTTGCCTCCTCCTCCTCCTTCTGCTCCTGCGGACGGGAGTCGATTCGAAGAAGGAGATAAAGTTTTAGCCAAGCACAAAGGTCGCTTCTACGAAGCCAAGGTAATGTTAAGTTGGAGTTGTTGTCTTCTTTTTGTTGTGTGTTTAAGTTTGATCTTTTGTTTGTGTTCAGGTTCTTGAAGTTGCTTATGAAGACAATGAATGGAACTATTATGTGCATTACATTGTAAGTAAAGATTTTATTTGTTTGCATAATTAACCAACCTGCAAATCTCTTTAAACCTTAAACAAATAAAACACATTTATTGATAATGCTGCCGTTACTATATTTTGCCGTTTTCTATATGTAATCCTCTTTTTTTTTTTTTTTTTTGGTTTTTGCAGGGTTGGAACAAAAGGTTAGTAAAGCTTCCGGCTTTTTTATTGCATCATCGGTCTGAAAATCATTCTGTTGCTAAATCCAACGTTTACAAATATTACTATTTTTTGTTGTTAATAACTTTAGGGTCTGATTATTGTTGGTGTGTATCTCTTTGTAATGACAGTTGGGACGAATGGATAGGTCATGAGTGTGCGTTGGAACACACCGAGGAGAATATTGAGAAACAGGGTGTGAATCAAGGAGTTAAGAGTGCTATGGCTTGGAGAGTATCTAAGATGAAACCTAGATGCCCTAATGGTCAGTGTTCTAGACTCTGTTTTGTGGTTATATTGCATGCTTTATATAAGATTATTTGATAAGACATTATCATCATTTTCTTCTTAATAATATGTTTTGCAGTTGCTAGAGGCAGAAAGCGGAAGCAAGATTCCGTTGATGAAGTAGTCGCTCCAATGGTGGATTTTCCTTCATTTTCCCTATATTATATTCCAAGTTTATTTCTATTGTTTTCTGATCAGGACAGAGTTTTTTTTGTTGCTTGCTGAATAAAGGAAGAGAATTTGGTTCCTTCCGATAACCTTTTAACTTTCAATATCCCGCCAGCGTTGAGGAAGCAACTAATGGACGATTGTGAATTCGTTACTCAGATGCAAAAGGTAGCTCTCTATATTCATGTGCTAATATTTAAATGTACAACACCTCTTCAATTCTTGGATGGTCTTCTCTTGCAGCCGCAGGAATATATGTTTGTGTCTACATTTGTTACGTACTTTCCTTAGGTCCATATATTAAGTAATTGATCAGTGATATTTTTTGGACAATGTGTGAGCAGCTTGTGGAACTTCCTCGCTCTCCTAATGTGGATGACATCTTGAAGAAGTATACTGACAGCAAAATGAAGAAGGATGGCAGGTAAGCGCTTTGTTGTTGTTGTTTATGTCATTTCCACTCCAAGTTGTGATATAATATTATTTTCTTTTGGTGAGAGCCTCTATATAGGATAAGTAATTCGGTAGAGGAAATTCTGAAAGGTTTGCGTTGCTACTTTGACAATGCTTTGCCGGTGATGTTACTTTACAACAATGAACGGAAGCAGTACGAGGAAACTGTATCTGGGGATGTATCTCCCTCGACTGTGTATGGAGCAGAACACTTGTTACGACTCTTTGGTAAGGCCATCTTCTTTTTGATCAATATGCTCTATGTTGCCTTTTATGTGTGGTAAAGTACTCATGAAAGCATCGAACCCTAATGACTGAGTTTTGCAGTGAAATTGCCGGAGTTGCTGATCCATGTGAAAATGGCAGAAGAGACATTGAAGGAATTGCAGGACGAGTTTGTTGATATACTAAGGTTTCCTTCTTAAATTTTGGTTTTGCTCAGTTCTGCACATTACAAATAATTTTAAGAAATATTCATTTTTTAATCTTAAGAAAACTAATGATCGTAGGTACCTGAGGAATAACCAGAGTTCGTTATTTGTATCAACATACAAAGCGGTTGAAGAAATGGAGAAGGAAGAAAATTAAGGATCTCGTTTCTAAATGAAGAGGCGTGTCATTGTAGGAAGTATATGCAGTGATCATTATCTCTGTTGTTTGGTATGTAATGTAACGAGAGAGCTACTAAGAAGTTTCTAAGTATAGATACGGTCTGTATTACGGAAAATATTTACATCGTTAATAATCGTCTACTGCATTCTCCTAGCTGCTGTCGATTATTGTATTTGCTTTGGGTTTATATTAATTCTCCTTTTGGGTAAAATGGCTTTATGTTGTTTCAGTTCTTCTTTAATCATAGGGTTTTCTCTTGTTTGTTGTGCAAGGCATGAAAGATCTATCTCGGCTTCATGTTTGTTGTAATCAGATTTTATGAATACGGTTTCCTTAATTACTGGGCCAAGTTGGCCAAGTTTCTTACTTGCTTTATGTACAATTATCATTCTTTATGTTGCATAATTTTTATCGACAGATTAGTTATAAGGGAAATATTCAAACATGCAAGTTATACCTAGTACTTGCGAAGCACGATACAAAATAATTAAAAGCATTTAAATTGTTTAAGAAAGAAAGTCCATGCTGATTCCACCGATGTGAAATCGGAGCAACGTGACCGGCGAACACAAGAAGATACGCAGGAAGAGAACCCAGCTCGTAAATCCTCTCAACCTTCTGAATCTCCATCCACTTCTCGATCGTTTTCGTGTACTCCAAGCTTCTCCATTTCTTCAAATCAATCACCATTACCCCTGTGTTGAAGTAACAAGGACTCCGAAGTAACTAGTGAAATTAGCGTGGCAATATTCCGGAGCTCCGATAGTACTCGAACCTAAACCCGTTTCCCATAGCTTCACGATATCGTCAATAACGACGAGATCCGAGTCCAAGTATATGACCCGGTTGACACATGGCTCGAGCAGCTCCGCGAGGTAGCTTCTTGCGTAGTTTAACGGCTTCTCTAACGCTTGTCTCACGGAGGAAGAGATCAATGACTGTACTCTCTCAGGGGCAAAATAGTAAATCTTGAGATTGAGTCTCGGGAACGTCGATCGGATTACGGATTCTAGCTTCGTCTCGGAGACGAGGAAGTGGAAGAAGATGCTCTCCGGACATACTGAGTTTTGGATGATGGAGTTGACGGCGGCGATGGAGCCGCGAAGGTACACGACGTCGAGAGTTATAGCCACGTGGACGTAAGAAGGGTTGCAGACGCTGGAATCACCGCCGGAGAATCGGCATTCGTCGGCATTGCGGAGTATTGGAGATTCTCTGTATGAGAAGTTGCGGAGGGAGTGATCGGAGGGTGACGGTCTGAAGTAGGCGTCGAGATGGGAAGATCGGATTGCCGCTGCCGGAGGAAACGACTGAAGTGATGGAGAGAGGAGGATCACCGCTAAAGCAGCGGAGAAGAAGCCGGAGAATTCTGTTATCCAAAGCATCGCGTAAGAATGCTACTTCTCTGTCTGTTTAAGGAAGAAGACAGACCAGAGGAGGAAGACAATGATGTAGACTATAGTTAATTGTTCTTTATATACAGATGATGTTTTTTTATTTATGGACTTTATACACCTAAGATCAAATCTTCTATTTATGTCTCCAATTAACATTTAATTATGATTTTTTTGATTTGTTACACTAACAAAAGCTTAGTCATATGAATTCTAAGAGAGGCAGTGAGATATATTCTAATTTCTGATAACTGAAAAATGATACTCCTCTATGTTATATTTCAGAATATCATTAATGGGTTCGTTATTTTAATTATAATAATATTTAATTAGTGATTTATATTGAAGGGATATTACTTATCAATTAAATAAATTTAATATGAAATAAAATATTTAGAAGTTTAATTTAAGTTCTTGTATTATAAAATCTAAAGAGATATATAAAAAAAAGTGAAAGCCAATGTTTTAATTTATGATAGTGAAATAGTGATGCAAATATTAAATGTGGGTTTCAAAAAAAAAGTAAATGTGGGCTATTTGATGATGTTATTAACAAGTGGACTTGTGAATTTAAGTTTCTAGTACAAGTGGAGAAGTGAACTGTTCTTGCATGTTTTCAAGAAGAAGGCTAAGAGGAAAATGACTTTTACATTCGATTTCTTTGTATAATGTTAATAAAAGTCATAATAATACGTTGTGAATTCGTCATATATTTAATTAACTTCGTTGGTATTGCACTCTAAATAGAGAGTTAGGTCAGTGGTGTTGGGAACTGAGATTAACATATAAGAGCATGTTTAATGGGGGTCTCTTAGGGAGAGTCTCTTAGCGGGATTTAAGAGACGGTCTTTTAGTTTTTAACTAAAAAAGTTAAGAGACGTCTCTTAAGTCTCTTATTTAAGAGACGTCTCTTAACTTTTTAGTTAAAAACTAAGAGACCGTCTCTTAAATCCCGCTAAGAGACCCTCCTTAAGAGACCCCCGTTAAACATGCTCTAACGACGTTGAAGGTTTAAATGATAGTATCAATTCAAATTGCTAGACCTTGGAAATGAGCTCCCGCCAAATGAGTAAATTAGACTGACCAAATAGAATCTTACAATATGTCACGTTTGATTCTATTTCTTGCCAAGCTTAATTAGACCACACCCTTTTAAATTTGAATCTCCACGTCTCCAAAAGGAATGGCGCGAAGTTTATTAATATATAGTTTAAATACTGACCTATCTATCTTTAACTAATTTATGATTAAACGGGCTTTTACGATGCCTAGTGTAAAAACCATCCCAATCAAAAGTCTAGGTTAGGTTGGTGAAGCTGATGATTTATCCCTTTTTGCAAAATTGCAAGAGATGAATCTCTACTCAGAGTTTCAACCTATATATATAATCAAGGAACTCATGAATGCCGGAGCCCAGAGGTAAACTAGAAAGCACTGCATGCCTGCCCCTTAAGAGTCTTTAATAGTAAATAAAATCTACTTTCGAGTTGCGAGTTGAAAACCATTCCATTATATATATAGTTTATTGAAGATAACCGTTGAGCTTGGGATACCATTCCAATTTATATACATAGACCATTCCACAATATAGTTTAGTTTAACACGGGAAATTAAGCATAGAAATAACTCATGATTCAAGTGTTTACCGGGCGGCTAGTAGCCTGGGGTTATCAAGTTATCATCAACGTACTATCAAGTTAACTGTGTTATGATATGTTCTTAACAGAAAACATAGATCCCCATTCCCCACAAAGCTATAGTATATATATAATATATTCTCAACATATGTATCAATATATATATACATTGAAATGTATCATATGATAATCCGAAGGGGGAACAAAAAAAAACGTTTCGTTTCGTGCAAGTACTTTGGATTTCATTTTGGATTAGCTAACGAAGAAGCAACATGTCATGCCAAGACACAACAAAGTAAAAGACAAATCGCATGAGCATTCTGATCACGCCACGTATGCAATTGGATAGAACCCGAAATATTGGAACACGTCACATTGTTTGTCCAAATATATCCATTTACACACTACTCAGACTCTGACATGGCAGTCTTCCACCTTGTCACGGCGGTCCCACGTGGATATTCTAGGAAACTTCCATTTTAAAACTTTATTAACTTCAAACATTTTTCTATCAACTGTAATATTATAAAGTTAAATTCTGTCAAAATACAAAATTTATTATAAATTTTGTATTTACTAAGACCATCTTTAACCCTAGCTTATTATTTTTTCTTTTTTTCTTTTTAACCAAAAAAAAGAAAAAAAAAATTAAAACGAGAATTAATCGCGAATCGCCATGTGTCAGTGGAACCCGCGAACAATGTAAGAAACCCTCTTCAAAATCGATTCTTAATTCATAGTTTTTGTAATCGGTTCTTGCACTGTTCACGGGTCCCACTGACAAGTGGGACCCACGAATAATGCAAGAAACCCACTTAAAAAACCGGATTAAACATGCTCTAAGGTGCTGAACCGAAACATTCAGTATTTTCAAGCAAATAAAGTTAAATGTAAAATGAAAGACTATAAAAATATTTCCCTTATGATAATAATTATTTTTGAATTTCCTTTTCTCAAGTCGGCAAATAGTCTGACCCAACTCGGCTACCCCTTCGCTTGATGGGCCCTATGTGGGTAAAACGTGTTGGGCGGATAACTCACGCGTATTCCACGTCTTTATGTTTTAGCTAAACGACACCGTTTAACAATTCTCCGGGAAACTTTTTATTTTTCTATTGTTTTTTCTTATAAAATATCGCAAAAAAGTAGTCAAAAAAACAAAACAAAATCTCAAAAATAAAAGAAAATAAAGTCGTGTTTTTCTAATATAAAGAGAAACGAAAATATAGAATGGAAAAGATCTCTCACACAGAAGTTTCCTTTCCTCTCTGGGTAGATCTGATCGGCTGATAGACAAACTTTCTTTCTCCCCTTCTAAATTTTCTCATTTCTAATTCTTTCTGTGGAATAGATTTTACATTCCAATTTTCTTTTTAAAAAAATTGTTAATAATTTTCAACTGTGAATAAGAAGAATCGCTCCCACAGGAACGGAAAAAAAAATTAAAAGCTTTTCTTTTCTTTCCTTTTTTTAAAGAAGAAAAAACAAAGATGGATGGTTTGTGTTTGAATACCAGCTTACACGGCGTCATTCCAGCGATCAAAGCGGTTGGAAGCGGCATAAGCGGTTGTGGTGGAGTTGTTGAAGTGAGGGCAACCGCAGCGGCGCCATCGCGAAAAAGAGGACCTTTTGGGTTCTCTTTCAAGCACCCATTAACGCCGTTTTGGTCCCGCGGCGGTGGAATTGCGTCGAGGAGACGTAGCGGCTTGGCTCTGGACGACGCCGTTCTGGTGGATTCGAGAACGCCAATCCCGGAGGAGGAAATGGAGACGGAGAGGCGAAATGGGAGCTGGGTTTTGAAGATATTGGATGTGCAGTCTTTATGGAGAAACGGGGAGGTAGTAGAAGAAGAAGACGATGATGATGAAGAGGAAGATGAAGAAGAAGAACAACAACAAAACGACGCCGTGTCACCTGAAGAGGATGGTGGATGCGATGTATCTTCGATTTTGGAAGATGAGGAAGGAAACAAATTTAAGCTGGACAGAGACTCCTTCTCTAAATTGCTGAAGAGGGTTTCGTTGCACGAATCAAAACTCTATGCTCAAATGTCTTACTTGGGAAACTTGGCTTATTCTATTTCAAAAATAAAGGTTCAGACTTTTAACTGCTTCTGTTTTGTTCGTTATGTTTCTACATTTCTTTTTGTATTTGATATCTTCTCTTTGTCTTGAATTTGCTTCAGCCTGCGAATCTCTCTAAGTATTACGGTCTTAGGTTCGTAACTTCATCAGCTGAGAAAACAGAGTTAGCTTTAAAGTCTGGAGATTCCCAAGTTTCAGATGAGACCAAACCAAAGGATGAAGAAGAAGAAGAAGAAGAAGAAGTTGAAGCCAAAGGTCGCAAGATTAGTGCTTCCGCTGCATATGAGATGGTTGCATCAGCTGCTTCTTATCTCCACTCTCGCACCAACAACATTCTTCCTTTCAGTTCCTCATCCAAAAACGAAAATTCAGACAAAAGCGATGAGAATTCTTCTTCATCATCAGAGGTTGTTGCTTCTTGTGTAACCGACTCTGTTACTTCTGTTGTTGCTGCTGAGGAAGATGTCAAACAAGCAGTTGCTGATGATTTGAAATCTACCATCTCCTCTCCTTGCGATTGGTTTATATGCGATGATGATCAAACTCTCACCAGATTCGTTGTCATTCAGGTAAGAAAAACGAAAAAGCTCAAACTCTGTTTTCTTCTTTTTTTTCAAGATTTCATTCTCTTATCTTATTATCAAATTTGCTTGTAGGGATCTGAGTCTTTAGCTTCTTGGCAAGCAAACCTACTCTTTGAGCCAATTGAATTCGAGGAACTAGGTGTGATTGTTCACAGAGGAATATACGAAGCTGCTAAAGGAATGTATGAACAAATGCTACCTGAAGTCAAAGCCCACTTCAAAGCCCACGGAAACAGAGCTAAGTTCCGTTTCACCGGGCATTCACTAGGCGGAAGCTTATCTTTATTACTAAACCTCATGTTACTGGTTCGAGGAGAAGTACCTGCTTCTTCTCTACTCCCGGTTATAACATTTGGTGCGCCTTTTGTACTATGTGGAGGCGACGGTCTTCTTAAAAAGCTAGGATTGCCTAAAAGCCATGTTCAAGCCATCACAATGCACCGTGACATTGTCCCAAGAGCCTTTTCTTGTAACTACCCTTACCATGTAGCAGAGCTTCTCAAAGCTGTTAACGGCAACTTCCGTAGCCATCCTTGTCTTAACAAACAGAGTATGTTGTATTCTCCCATGGGAGAGCTTCTGATCCTTCAACCTGATGAGTCCTTCTCTCCAGGACACGATCTACTTCCTCCAGGCAACGGTTTATATCTTCTAACCGGTGGTGGGTTTGAATCTCTGGATGAGGAACAAAGGTTAAGAGCCGCGCAGACGGTTTTCTTGAACACGCCGCATCCTCTTGACATTCTTGGCGACAGGTCGGCTTACGGGTCGAGCGGAACCATACAGAGGGACCATGACATGAACTCTTATCTGAAAGCGGTTAGGAGTGTGATAAGAAAAGAAGTGAGTCAGATAAGGAGAGCTAAGAGGGAGCATCGCCGGAGTCTCTGGTGGCCTATACTGGTGGCTAGAGAAAGCGGGAGCTCGGGGGTTGCCATCGGTAACGGACAAATCAACGGTCAGGATTTCTCAGGGATGATGAAGACAGGGAGAAAGTCGTTGCAGAGGTTTAGCCGCCTTGTGGCGTCTCAACATATGCCTTTGATCGTTGTTCTGTTGTTTCCGGTTAAGTTGATGTTCCTTGGAGCTTTCAACGTCTTTAGTTTCCGTTGAAAATGTTTGTGTTTTTGGCGGGTTAAAGTTGTCGGTTTATACCGGGTTAGATCGGGTTCTGGTAATGACCAGGTTTAAGATCATTCTTTATTCATGTGTATTTTGTTTGTTTGTTGGGGGCCCATTGGAGGCTTTTCATTGTTAGATTCATCGGCTTATGCATAAAGATTGTGGAAAGGCACCAGAATGTTCAAATATTTGTGTATATATATTTTTAAATTATGTAACAAGTGGGCAAAACCAAATTTGATTAGTCTAGAGTGGTCAGCAATCGATCATGTGCACAGATTCATACTTTAGTTTTCAGTTCGGTTCTAAAGGCTTGAAATAGTTTGGTATTAAATTTTTTTAGTTATTTTAATTTTTAGTTTAATTCAATTAATAAATTAAAAAATTGGTTAATATCTAAAATAATTTCAAATTTTATTCGTTTCTAATTTTTCTGGTTAATTTAGATTATTAAATCAAAAAATCCAAAATTTATGAATTACATATCAATTAATATTTTCGTAACTCAAAATTTTAGATATTTTATTTATAAACAATATTTTTAAATTAAATATTAAATATATTTATAAGTATTTATATAAATTTGGATATTTATTTGGTCTACATTTCCGGTTTTTCGATTTTAAGAATACAAATCAATCTATCCAAATCCAAACCGATTTTTTTCCGGTTTTGTTCAGTTTGGTTCTTAAATATATGTTCATGCCTAGTCATACTTAAGGTTTCGTCCTTTTGGACTAGTGATACTAGTCTTTATTAAGATAGCGAAAGCATCACATCCACAAACCATCCAACTTCAATTATTTTGAAAATGGCTAAGATATTTGTGAAACTGCGACATAACTTGTAAGAGTATCATCGAATTATTGTTTTTTTTGTCGTAGCAGATCATCGAATTTGGATTAGTCGCATCCTATTTTTATTATTTTTCTATATATATTTTTGTTACTTTTAATTATGTTATACCGGAAAGAAAAAAAACAAGTTGGGCGAGTGGTCGAGAAAGTGGCCCCAAAGGAGTTGATGTTTATCCAGTCCAACGACAATGCACGTTACCACCAACCACTAATCACACTCACGCAGTGTAATTATACGACCATAAAGATCTAGCTGGAGACTGTCGTCAGTGTTTTCACTCGTGAAATTCATAAATTTTCTGACAATTTTTCATACTACCATGCATATTTGTTTTGATTATGACAATATATGCATTTTGACTATACAAAGATTACTAAATGTTGCTTAAAAAGGATCACTAGATGTAGCATAGCATTTTTCAAACTTATAGGAAATGAATAAAAAGACAAATTTATTTTATTGAGAAATATTCAAAAGGAAACTTCAAGAGTTAAAGACATGAGACATACAAAACCTTCAAACAATTAAAACATAATCCAAAAGCGACTGTTTTGTGTCGATCTGCCTCATATTCAAGTTTAAATAAATGGACTGGTGTTCTCTGACTTTGAGCCACCACTGTTGCTAGATTTGCTAGGAGACCCATCCGCTTCTCCTGGTTTATACTCGAAGAACAGCTCCTCACCTTCTCTGATAGCTTTACTCGCAAATAATCCAATCCTCTGATCTCCTTTAACAATCATCAACTGCACAAAACAATAAATTGTAAGCTAACTAAGAGATCATCACTTCATTAATTAGTTTGAGTTTCTTGGAATGTTTTGAAGATATATAATTAATTGTACATTAGAACTAATCATAAACGACTAAGTTGATACAAGCATGATTTTAATTATCTAGTCAATTAATGAAAACTAACATAAGTAACTTTTTCTTAATCAATCAATATTGTTCTAGGGTTAATATATTTCGAGTAAAAAGGTACAATGACTTGGTACCTTGGCGTAGCAGTTAGGATTTGTTGAGTGATTGAGAAATCTAAACTTGTTTCCTTGACGGCGAGAATCAATGACAAACTGTAATATATTATTTCAATTTATGAAAACAAATTTGTAATAGACATGTAATTAAGAACGCATCTGAAGGAGAGAAGGTAGGAGATTAAAATTACCTTATCATTCAAGTTAAAGAGGTAGGAATAACCAAGCTTGTCATCTGCTCTATTACGTTCCTCTGCTTCATCGATGGAGACCAATTCTCCAGTATATTCTCCGATAAGCTCATTTTGTTTAAGAGGGTGCTGATAGATCAATTCAGATTATATCATTAATGGTCTAAATTTCGAAATTTTTTAAAACAAAGAGAAAGGAAAAACATGTTCACATATATAGTGGGATAGTAATCTACCAAAGTTGGTTTGAATCTAAACACTTTTTTTCTGAATCTAATTAAACACAACTCTACTATTTAATTTATGATTGCTTACCCGTGTAAATGCACCCCATCCATGAACATCAGACATTCCAAGGAGAATCTAGTGAATAATAGTAAAAAAATAAGATTTAATGGTTTTGTATAATCGATATAAAAATTCTATGCTGATTTGACGTCGATGGTAACCTTTTTATGTTTCTTAAGGAGGAATTGCATGTTCTTGCATTCGCTTGTCTTGGATGTCTGACCAAGAGAGCCATGGCCATCTCCACAACTATATAAAACAAAGTTTTCTTATTTTGAAATTTAATCACCGATTTTTTATATATATTAAGATGAAAATGTTACCTAAGCGAACAACTCCGACAAAGATCTGGATTGCATTCGCGAGAATTGGAATAGCAAGGACATTTTCGGTTTATACATTGACCCTTTGTACAGTTACATCCTCCAAAACGATTGTTGCATGTCTTTGGACACCTGAATCAAAAAATATAAACATGTTTTTTTTTGTGTGCTGAATAAGCACCCTCCATTTTGAATATGAAGAGTTAATGACACATACCCGCAATATATCTCACAGCAATTTCCATTACGAAAACAAGGGCATTGATCTCCACATACCGGCTCGCATGTGCATGGTGTGTACTGCTTATACGATTTCTCTATTTCGTTCATTGTATTTTTTATAGCAGCCGGATAACAAATATTCTTTTGGAGTTGGACTTTTTCCCGGACCAATCTACGTTTTTTTCTCGATGTTTCTTTATCAACCTGCAACAAAAATCATATATATGAAACTTAAACAGTTTTTTTTTAAAAAAAAAACATAAATATTTTAATTTACCTGATTGTCTGTTGCTGAAGTTTTTTCATGTTCTACTAACATATTACATTGATCTTGCTTACGCATGTAATTGTGAACCTCTAAACACGTCTTAAGTCCAGCAAGTACGTTTCTTGTAATAAGACAACTGCGGCCAGAGCATGGACAAGGAACCCAATCAAGTTGTAAGTATAAATATTAATGCGAAAGTAACACCAATAAGATTTAAAAATACCTTATGTATAGAGAAAAAAATATTACAACTACCACTACGATGTATTTCTATCAAACCTGATATATCATATAATTTTAGGGTGTTTCAACTTTTCAGTTACTAAAAGTAATTAACCTTCAATTAGTTACATGATAAACCGGATGTATGAAATGTAACTTTTTCGGCCTAACGAGTATTTGTAAATTTAGGTGATTTAGTATTGATAAAGATTATTAATGTTCATCGTGATAGAATTTAGGGAGAATTCTCATTTAGATTATTTGTATATTAATACAATTTCTGTGTTTAAGATTTTTATACCTGTTTCTACCAAAGAGTTTAGCTCCTTTGAGGTAAAGATCCATCTCTATAGGCGTCCACTCATTGTATGCTTGGGACATCTCTGTAATTTCATTTATTACTTCATTAGTATCAGTTAATACACTGAGTCCGCTTGAGACCACATTCTTCCCTTTCTTGTTTGATATAGAGTTATCATTGTCCACCAAATGATCAGCTTCTTTGACACCCCTTAGCTGCTAAGCCAGTAATAAACAAAATTAAGAAACGAACAACTGTTGTGTGGGAGAGAGGGTGAGAAAGATACCTTAAGGTAGCAATGGTTACTGCATTGTTTCCTAACATCTTCCTTCTCAAACAAAATAGATTGGTCTTCTTTCTGACAAGCCAAAGTCATCTAGTTAAGTTAATTAATCACTTAAAGCTTCTAGGGCTTATGCAATAAATATAATAATTAGATAAATTAATTAAAGCTTACACTGTAAACCTCAGGCTGATATTCTTCATGCTCACGACAGTCGAATCTCTGTAAAACAACAATAACATTATATATATGATTTTGGGGGTGACAAAAAAAAAAAAAAAAAAAGATTCAAGAACTTACCAAGCAACGACGGCAAAAACGCCTAT
This sequence comes from Sinapis alba, assembly GCA_012274485.2. Taxonomy (NCBI): domain Eukaryota; kingdom Viridiplantae; phylum Streptophyta; class Magnoliopsida; order Brassicales; family Brassicaceae; genus Sinapis; species Sinapis alba. The sequence goes on along the minus strand of MU105624.1, from coordinate 248,122 downwards.
TAGTAGTCTCCGAAAAAGAAGTAAATATGCGTATATCAGAAACTTCACCAATATCTCCTTCTTTGATCTTAAGCTTCTTCAGCTCATTGTATCTCTCCTACAAACATAATTAAGATTATATATTCATCGATCGTTAAACACAAACAATAATCATTGATGAAGATTCAATTTCATTATTACCAAGATATCTGAAACATCTAATTTGAAGAACTTGGAGAGAGCACTCTGCACCACCAGGTCATCTAAATTATGTTTTTGCCCAACCTCCCTACAGAATTATTGTTAACGAACCATTGTTAAAAAAATAGTGGCGGTCTCAATTCATATGTACATATTTACAAATTTAGAATCAGAAGTTGTATATGAATACCCTTCCTGCATGTATGCACATATAAATGATCGCTTAGTAATCAGTAACATATGCAAAGCCAAAACTAACCATATAAACCGATCTGCATCTTTGGAAAATTCCAGTTTTTCTTTCTTGGTTTCTTCTTCTTCATCTTCTTCATCTTCTTCGTCGTCGCTGCTCAATTCCTCTGCCTGGCCATTGACATAAATGATTTGTTTCTTACCGATCACAGAATCACTTTCAGCCATTAGCTTATTACTGCAATATTAACGAAATATATAAATATTTACGAGTGGTATATATATTGTATATGCTTGACTGTTGAAACTAATATGAAATAAAAAAAACAAGCATACCTATCCGTGAAGACCCAGGTAATGGCTTTAGGTAGCTGTGCAACCATTGGAAGCTTGATAACTTGTTCGTCGGGAATTGGAGATTCTTTATTAGTATTATATTTGAAAATATGGAGTGGTGTTTTCATTCTCAAAGAAAGCATATTGTTGTCTCCTCCATCACCCCGGGCTACGGCAAGAGAATGATGATATGCAACATGATCAGTACCCACACTTGGTAGGCATCTATCCCCAGATGTTTTCTGTCAATTCATATAATGTAAGTTAATCTTCGAAAAATGTCAAACTGGATATGAATTTTTTATATGTAAGTTGAGTAACTTTTTATAATCTTTATAATCAAGCCGTGGTTGAGTTTTGTTGGCTCTATTAACTGAACGGATATCCATACGATGCTTGGATCTGAATACATATATTTTTGTTTAGGTTTTAATAGATCTATATGTAGTTATAGTTTCATGCCTTTCTCTACTAACTCCTTTAATTTAGGGTTTTCAAATTCACTTTTTGGGTTTTGAAGATTCTGTTACAATAGAAATGTTTGTCAGATTATCATCTATTTGCAACACCTAGAATATAACCATACCCTTTTAAGTCTTTGTTGAGTCCTCTCATCGCTTTTCAAGATAATTAAGATACGTAAAAAAAATTGTAGAAGCAACCAAAAGTTCTATTACCTGATTGTACAGAAACCTTTCTCTTTCGATTCGTTCCTTGATTTGATTCAGTTCCGGAGGCAAATCCTCGCCTTCATGATTTTCCTGAACAAACCCACCAAAAATCATAAACCACAGACCACCATAAAGTCGACAACATTCTTTTGGTTCTAGCTTCTCAGCAATTTTATGGATCACAAGACGAACAACATAAAATCTTGAATACCAAAGTGTTTTACTGATTATCAAACGATCTTCAACTCCACGTCAAACAAGTTAGATAATGAAAAGAAAAAACATGTAACTAGTAAATTTACCTTCTCCATTAGTATCCCCTCGTCCCTTGTTTTCAATTGTTTTTGTGATATTTTGTTCGAAGGTATCACATCTCATTTAAATAGTAAGAAGAGTCAAAAAAAAAAAAAAAAATAACAAGAAAACTATGTGAAAGTAATCAAGTACATATGGAAGTCAATGAAAAAAGGAAGGAAATATTGAAATATTAAGAAAGCTTTATTTTAAATATATAATACTTAGTATATATATAGATATGGTTGTTGAATTGACTCTCGAATTAATGTGGTCTAATCATTTCAAGTTTAAAGTCATTTATCAGAAGAAAAAATCCAACATAAAATCTTGTTTAGATGGACTTATCGTAGCAACCAACTAAATATCAAATTTCATATCTATAATGTAACTCAATATATAATGTATATATTGCATGCTGATGTAGATCTTGAATATCAAAGTGTTAAAGCTCTTTTCAAAAAGAAAAGAATATCAAAGTGTTTTACTGATTATCAAACGATCTTCGACTCCACGTCAAACAAGTTAGATAATGAAGAATATCAAAGTATTTCCCCTCGCCTCTTGTTTTCTATTGTTTTTGTGATATGTCATTATGTTGTTCGAAGGTATCACATCTCATTTAAATAGTAAGAAATCAAAACAAAAACTAACAAGAAAATTATATGAAAGTAACCATGTATATATGGAAGTCAATGAATTAAAAGGAAGGGAATATTAAAATATTAAGAAAAAAATATTTTAGATATATAATACTTAAATATATATGTGGTTGTTGAATTGACTCTCAAATTAATGGGGTCTAGTCATTTCAAGTTTAAAATCATTTATGTGATAGGATCAAACGCTTGACTGTGTAAATTATTATATATTAGCATGTCAAACATTATATTCTACTGAATATGGGTTTCCTTTGGTATCATTTAGAGTCCATTGTATCTCTTGAACCCATAAAAAAAGAAAAGAAATTGTGAATATATCATTGTATATGTAAATATTGTTTTCATGTATGAATGTACTGATTCATTATGTATTTGTATTTTATGAAAATGCATGCACGAAACACAATTTTTCTAACTCCATTACGTTTCTCGATTAAACAACTTATACAACAATATTGCAGGCTACCATTTTGACCATCTTACGGTTTTGCCCATGATTTTGATGATTTAACTGTAGCAGCGTAATTGGTGCAGCCCATGTTTAGATTCTGCTTTGCCTATATGATTTTGACGGTTGTATTCCCCATTTTGTTGTTAAGTGGTCTTGAATGATACTTATTTTGCTGAGACAGTCCATACTGAATAATAGAGTATGGACATTTAAAGAATATGATTATTGTCCGGATTTCCGATTGTGTGGTGCGGCTTAGACTAATCTAAACAATGGTCTCCGAACCTTTGGAGCCGCTTTATGTTCTTTAAATCTTTTGCTTCCTTGTTCTTCTTTTCTTTGGAGCCGATTTTTGTAAATATCTATGGTTTCAAAGTTCTAGGGTTTGCGTAAGCATTTTTTTTTTTTAATAGTATAGGACAAAAAGTTAAAAATCCAACGGTTAACATAACATGGTTCAATCCAACGGACGGTCCTTGATCGAAAAGAGAGAAAAGTTCTTTCCTTTTTCCAATGGTTGTATTTAAGGAGGAGAAGGTTCTCTCCCTAAAAGTGTATCGCCGTTCACTTTCTTACCCTCTGTCATAAGGCTTGGTGCCTCGTCGTAAGTAAGTCAACCCGTTCCTGTCTGTTGTTAAGTTGTATGAATAATATACACACATAGTTGATTTTTTTATTGCTGTAAGAAAAGTTTTGTTGTTTGATTTGGAACTGTTGATTATCCACTCTGCCTCATGGGGTTCCCGTTTTGAACTTAAATCGTAGAAAGAGTTAGATCTGTTGTGGTTGGATGGAGTTTGTAATAACAATATTGGTGAAGATTGAGATTTTTGTTTTCCTGTACAAACTTAATCGTAGGTTTATGTTTTCTTGTGCATGTATTATGGTTCTTCGTGGTTTGGCCTTGCTAAGAAAGCTGTCACATTTTTTTTTTTTTTTTTTTTTTTTTTTTTTTTTTTTTGTGTTCGCACAAGGATCGGAAGGAATCAAAACAAAGCTCTAACAATGGGGACGGAATTGAAAAAGGCCTTAAGTTGGGAGATAGATAACTTCTCCGAAAGGAGGACAAATGTGATGAAGTCGGCTACCTTCTCAAGCGGCGGCTGCAACTGGTTAGGGGCGAAATCCTTTTGTCCTTCTATATTTGATTTTTTTACAACTTGAAGAAAAAAAAAAGATAAAAAAAACTAAATGTTTTTCTCTCTTAATTAGGTTTCTTTGCGTTTGTTCTTGTGATCACTTGTCTATGTACCTGCAAGATGTGAATACTCATCAATTGAGATCTGGATGGAAAAGGAGAGTTAGCTTTTGCTTGGTTTTGTTGAACCAATCCGGCAAAGAGCTTTACAGATCACCTGGTAATTTGTGTATTATCTGAAGAAGAAAAATTGATATATATATATTTTTTTTTTAAAAAAAAATATTATTACAGACGAAGGCAGATGCAGATTGTTCTGCGCTGAGACCCCAAGCTGGGGTGTAGGTAGGACGTTGCCTTTGACGAAGCTCCAAGAAAAAGGGTTTCTGGAGGAGAATAACAAACTAACCATTGAAGTGTACATCAAAGTTTTCGAAGTTGTTGATGCAGGAAAATCAACTGAGAATGATGTTTTAGATTACAATGGCTTCAATATTATTGCTTCTCAAGTAAGTAAAGCTGAATGAGGTTTCCTCTTTTCTTATATTTTTTTAATATTAACAACAATTCCAGCATAGTAATAATTAACTGTTATTTCTTCTTTTGTTAATTAATTAATTAATAATAATCATTGGGTAGGCTGGTCCAGTAAGAGATATGTTTGTACATCACCCAGACTTTGCGGTAGATGTCATACCAAAGAACCAAGGGGTGAAAACAGCATACATGAATCTCCTCCTCGGCCTCGTGGGGACGCTGAGAAAATCTCCACAGAGCTGCCTTTCTGTGACTGAACTAAGCAACGCTCAGAGTGAGTTGGCTGAGCTTAAGGAAGCGGGCTTCAAGCTCGACTGGTTGGATTCAAGGCTTGAGGAGATTTCCTTGGAGAGAAAGAAAGTAGTCTCTGATGGGCCTTGGGTCCAACAACTCGAGGAACAGATCAAGAGTGTGGAACTAACTTTGTCGGATCTCAAAGTTGAACTTGACAAGGAGAGGATCAAATCTATCATTTCTTCTCAAGTAAGCCAAGCCAGACCCTTTTCTTCTTTAAAGATTTTCCATTAATAATCCTTCATAGTTCTTTCTAATACTATAAAATAAATAAATAATTGGCAGGTTGGTCCAGTGGGAGATATCTTTGTAACGCACCCGGACTTTGCAGTAGATGTGATACCGATGATGAGCCAAGGGATGAAAACAGCATACATGAATCTCCTCCTCAATATTCTGGAGACGCTGAGGAAGTTGCCACGGAGCGTAATCACTGAGCTGATGCAAGCAGGCTTCTATCGCGAGTGGTCCAAATCAAGGCTTGAGGAGATTCACTTGGAGAAGAAGAAATTACTCTCTGGTGGGCCTCCTCGGGTCCAACAACTCGAGGAACAGGTCAAGAATGTCGAACTGAATTTGTCCCATCTCAAAGTTCATCTGGACAAGGATATAATCAAATCTATCATTTCTTCTCAAGTAAGCTGAAGGAGGGGAGCCACTTAGTTTCCTTTTCTTTTTTTTAAAAAAAAATTCCATCACTAACAAATGTTCTTTCTTTCTTCTTCTTTTTTCTGCAGGCTGTTCCAGTAAGAGATATCTTTGTACAGCAGCCAGACTGTGCTGTCATACCGAAGAACCAAGCAGAACACATGAATCTCCTCCTGGGCCTCGTGGGGACGCTGAGAAAATCTCCACAGAGCTTGTCTGTGACTGAACTGAACAATGCTCAAAGCGAGTTGACTGTGCTGAAGGAAGCAGGCTTCAATCTTGAGTGGTTGAATTCAAGGCTTGTGGAGGTTTCCTTGGAGAGGAATAAAACAATGTCTTATGGGTCTCGGGTCCAACAACTCGAGGGAAGGATCAAAAATGTGGAACTGACTTTGTCGGATCTCAAAGATGAACTGGACACGGAGAGGATCAAATCTGCTGCTAAAGTTTCTTCCTTTGGTTTAGTTGATTTTTTTATTAACAGATTCTTTCTCTTCTGTTTCTCTTTCTCAAAATACTGAAACTAGGAATAATGTCTTTATATCTTCCTATTTAAGATGATATTTTAAATTTTGAAATCTGCATACAAGGCCTCCAATGGGCTATAAATGTGTCTGCCCTATTTACTAGGAATTCTCAAAAATATCATCAGTAATATGGGCTTGAGTTATGCATGAAGGTGGATATCAATACCAACTTCTCTTTCATATCCTTCAGAGAGAGAGAGAGTTTCACTTTTTGCTCACTCCGGCGACACACCATCTCTTTCGGTGTTGTCGGATGGCTTCCCTCCAGCTTTGTCCGGATTGTTTTATTTTCTCTGGATCCTCGCTAAGTTTCAAGTTCCTTCAATTGAGTATCAGTTATCAAATTTGATTGTTTCATCTTCAGGTTTACTTAAATCTTTAAAGATGTTTGAGTTGTTTGTGCAGGATAATCAGATTTGTTTTATAGATTATATGTTATTGAAGTTTTATTAATGTTGTTTCTCCCAATAAAATAGAACAATAAGATTTGTTTAGTTTTCCATACCTTTAGGCCCATTACACCACTGATCCATGTTGTATGACAACAAACTTAACGAACCCATTGGGCCATGGATTTCTCGAATCTCGCCTTCGATAAATGTGCGATCGAGAAAGACAAGAACAAACTTACTACGTTTAGTCTTTTTCATAATACATACGTTCATCAATCACTGAACCCATTTTAAATTATGCGTTAGTTGTTGTCATTTAATTTTTGTGTGGAAAACCAGAGATGATACAATTAAGTTCATTATTAAAACACGAGAAGAATTATTTTTTCTTTTATGCAAGTGGCCGACAACTTATAATTTGATTCGAAGAATCTTTATAAAATCTCCTCATTTGAATAGAGATACAGTATAACCTCTTTAAATTAATATTCTATAAATTAATATATACCAAAAATTTATATAAAATAATATAATTTTATAGTTCTAAATTGAATTTTTAGTTCAGTTAGTATATCGATAAATTAATAATCTCTATAAATTAATAAAAATTTATAGTTTTGTGTAGTCCCAACATAATTAATTTATAGAAGTTTCATTATATTAGTATGACGAGTATTTTTATGAGTTTTAATGAGTTTTTTTCAAACCAGACCGATTAACAAACTGAAAATATTTTGAATTATGGATCATCGTGGTTCATTTGGGTTAGATCGGATTTGATTGGATTAAACTGAATTTAGTGATAATATATGCATATTCTTACAAAGATAGATCATAACAAATAAAATGTTTTAATAACTATAATGTTTAGAAAAATTTAAAATAATAAACTGAAAATGTAATAAAAATAATAAGTAATTTTATATTTCAAATCTAAAATCAATACTAAAAAATAAATTAATTTTTATTCTCCAAATCTTTATCACTTTAAATTTTCATCACTTATGAATAAAAACGTAAACAAAATCATTATCTTGATGTAAGGATTTAAATTTGTTAATCTTATGATTCGTGAGTTGTAAAGATGTCAAAAGAAAAAGACAAGATAACAACGATACTTAATTAATATTTCATAAACTCTATCTTTACTTTTTGTTTATATATGAATCAAGGTTTGAACATAATGATAAGAGTGAGTAGTATTTTATATTGTAGGATCGATCCACTGGATCTTCTTTCCGTCGCAACCTACCATGAGTAAAGTAAACGCATCAAGTCAAGCTCTTGATGATGAGTCTTTGTGATTTACCAATTATGATGTGTAAAGAATACGTCACTGCGATGACGTAATCTCATAACTGCTTCATGTCGTTTTATCCACAAAAATCATCATCTGACGCAATCGAAACGTTGGTATCTCCGCATTCTTTTACCTTTGTACCCTCTGTATCGTTTTTTTCTTCCAAAAACGTTTTCAAAGTGTTTGAATTGTTTTTCTTTTGGGGAATTTTAAAATACAAATATCAACGTTTTTCTTTTGACTAAAAATACTCCAAAGTTGATACAAATTAATATTCGGAGTATTTCTTATTTTAAAATAATATAGCTAAAGAATAAAAGCGAGAATAAAAATTAAGAAAGACTAAAAAGGAGCAAAGGACAGGTTGTTTTTGTCATTTTGCCAAGAAGTTTCGTCACGTCTTTAAACAGACAAATAGGAATGTTTACCTATCTAACTCACTCAGTCTCCAAACTCAATTTTCATTTTGTAAATGTATTCCAAACAACTTAATCTACACGGTTGCCCCTCAAAGACCATGAAGAACAACAAGAAGGACCAAAATGTGGAGATCAAGGAGACGAAGAAGATCGAGGACGAGAAAGAAAGAGAAGAGGAAGAAGAAGAGAGGAAGATAGATACGTTCTTTAAGCTTATCAAAACGTACCAAGAAGCAAGAAAACGAAGACGAGAAGAGTTAACTGGGAACTCCGGCGACGCGAGGAAGAAATGGAACGGTGGAGAGAGATCATGCGTTGTAGTCCCGACGTTTCTCCCGGAAGATTTCTCTGAGTCTCGTATGGATTTGAAGCCAGTGATGGTTGTTTCGGAGCACAAGGAAGATGATACCAAGGTCAAAGAAGAAGAAGAAGAAGAAGAAGAAGTAGAGAAGGGTTTAGATCTTAATCTTGCATTGTAGTAAACTAATCTATTTCTATTTTCTGTTCTTTTTCGTTTAATTTCTCACTTTCACCTTAGGATTTGGGACTTTTGACTTATAAATGTTTCAGTTTAACTCGAAAGTGTGTCCGATCAAACTAAGCTGGAACATTGGTCTCATGCATTCTCTTACATTTGAAACTAATGTTCAATTAATCGTTACTTTATTGGAAATTAGTGATTATTCGGCCATCTAAACCAAGTTTTGAACGCTTTAAAAAAAAATCATTCAAAAAAGTAGTTTCGTTGTAGATCGAATTTGCTGCATATGCCTATTTTTAGAACATTATTAGAAACTATAGTCTCCCGAACATTGAACACAAATTCTCTGTCTATTTGCATCTTTATTGATAAACAAAGGAGAAAGTCTTGAAAGCTGATTGCACCAAGTCAAATGGTTGACTTTTATTGTGATCTCTCAGATCCTGAAGCAGACTTAAAATACAACTCTTAAATCTTAATGTTTAAGCTTTGAACTAGTTGACTTTGAAAATCAAGAAGAGACAACAAGGTTGGTTCTCTCTCTCTCTCTCAAAGGCCCAATCCTCAGATTCTTCTCCTTTGTTGTTGTTTTCTGGGTCTCTAAAGTCAACTTCGTTGAAGAATTTGATCGTTGCTGATTCAAGAAGATGGGGACAACACTGGGGAAGCCATTTGCCGGTTTATTCCAAGAAACCGAACCGATAATAGTGTTTTTCGGACTCCCAGGTACAGGAAAATCATCCATACTCCACAAACTCAAAACCGGAGAAATCCTTTCCACAAACATCCCCACCATTGGTAAGTAAAAGCAAAGCAGAACACCCTTTCTTCCTTTTATTCAAATCATTGTTTTCCTATGAATTGTTCGAACAAAGAAGGGATCATTGGTTATAGGATTAGAGATGGAATGCTTCAAATACAAGAACTCGAGCTTCTGTTTCGCTGAAATGGGCGGGCAATATCGGTATAAGGTATTGAAGTCGTTTTCTTTTCACACCAGCTTAAAAGAGAAAAACGTATAAAACCATACACCTCATGATGGCTTTTGGTGCAGATGATCTCATTATGGAAACATTACTTTCACCAAGTATCAGGGTTTGTATACGTGGTCGACAGCAGGGACATAGAGCGAATGGAAGAGGCAAAGAGTTTCCTTTACATGGTGATGGATGAGGTAACAAACCATGTCTCTTTTAAACATCTAGCAAGTTTTATATGGTGCCTATGTTTGATTCCGTAGATTTAGATACAGGGAAATGTACCGGACAATGCTGCTGTTCTTGTTTATGCAAACAAGCATGAGGTACCTGGTGCCATCTCTGCTTCTGAGATCAGTAACGAACTTGATCTCACTTCTCTTCGTCAGAGAAACTGGCAACGAAACTGGTAAGAACTCAACCCTCTAATCATGCAAGGATAAAGATTTGATTCTTCTGATAATCTGTGCTGCTTGTTAGGCATGTCCAGAGCTCATGTGCATTATTAAGTGGTGACGGTTTACATGAAGGACTCGACTGGCTCTTGAAAAATGCTGAAAGAATGTAACAAAGTTCTGATTTCTTTTATTTAACGCCCGAATCTTCTGTTTCAAGAGTTATTAATCTCTTCGTGCTTATAAATATTTCCATGTTTCTTAGACATAACTGAAGCACATAACTAAGCGACAAATGCATAACAAAGATGCCTTCATAAAAATCGACAAAGATGAGAGAGAGTTTCTCTTTAGAAAAAAAATTGACACATTTTACTTGGTTTCTTGAGCTGGAACAGAGCTGTTCTTGTCGGCTGAATCTGTAGTATTTTCCTCGGACACTTTGAAGAAAGTGTAAGACAATATCAGGTTGTTGATTCCGTCCATTCTTGGATCAGTCTCAAACTCAGGATCAATGTAAAAGAAGACCTGCAAAACCAAGTTTTTTTTTAAAAGTTCTTAATGAGCAGAATATCAAACAGAACCGAAAACAATAGGGTAGTCACCCACCGGCATGTCGATCTGTTCTCCGGGAAGAAGTCGCTGCTCCTCAAAGCAAAAACACTGTATCTTGTTGAAATAAACTCCCGCCTGGAAAAACCAACAAAAGTTCGAGAATCAATGAAAAGATGTGTTAAGGAAAGTTGAATAGTGATTCATCGAGGCTAATATTCACACCTTCATGGGAGTGACATTGTATGTGGAGACTCCGGTTATTGGAGCAGAACTTTTGTTTTCAGCAGTGTAAAAGGCGAGAGCGCTCTCTCCTGGCTTTACTCTCACCTTTAAGAAAAATACCAAAACCAAAAGGCTTAAACACACACACACACACACACACACACACATTAACAAATCATAGAACACTCTTGTTGAGTTATAAAGTGTTAATAACAAACCTCTCTTTGAGTTGGAGTGAACTTCCACTGCATCCCATCAGCAACATCAGCATTGAACTGCACCACAATCTCCCTATTTACGAGACAAACATGATAAAGAGTATAGTAAGCTACTAACTTCATCATCAACAAATTTATAAACAAGTTAAAAAAAAAGATGACAGGTAATAAAAAAAACACCTTTCGGTGACGGTGCCAGATTCTGAATGTCTAGCAATCTTCTCCTCAACAGTCTGTACTAGTATAAGGCCCAAAGATTAGGAAAGAGAGTACAAAAATAACTGTTGCGTTGAAGAGATGGTTTATATATAAATATACCTCTTTGCGTTGAACAGTACCTCCATAACCAGTAGCTTGGCAGAAGGTTCTATACAATGGCACAGCGGCGTAAGTTAGCCCAACCATGCCAAAAACGACAGCAGTGAGGTAATAGAGCATTTTCTTTGATTTGGTTTCTGTTGGAGATTGAGTAGAAGAATAGTGGCGATGATGAGCACCACCAAGTAACATGGTGGAATGGGAATTCCAGCTGGAAAACGAAGATGAGATTCTCTTGCTTCGGAGATTGCCATTACAAGCTCCATAGCGAGAGCAGGGAACAAGAGGCAGAGTCCTACAATAAGAAGAACTCGCACCAGAAGATTATTAATTCTTAGTATTCAAAATCAGAAGGGTTGAACTTTCATTAAGGAATTTTAACGAACAGTTAATGTGCATATCATCAGGAGGGAGGATTCATTTTACCTCGTAGAGTGCAATGATGTTCGATGAAGGTTCTCTAGATATGAAGAAACTCGACTCCCTCTACATGCCTTCCACCGCGACATAGCCTACCGCCGAAGAGATATAATCTCAGATCGACACAGTGAGAGTACTAATCTGCCATTACCAAGAAACACGAACCCAAAAGGTTAACGATTGGATAAAGAGTGTAACGTATCGAAACACGAAGAATGCTCTGACGAATAAAAGAGAGAGAACACTTACCGGTAAACGAACGGCGTTTCTTGAATCGTCGGCGGTAGACAAATCAAAGACGTCACATGTAATGAAATGAAACCAAAGAGACAGACCAATAACTAACAAGTCAAACAACTTGCGTCTGGTATACATTACATTACTCGGCTCCTTTAAAACTTTCGCTTTTCAAATGCATTCAGTCGAAATATAAATGTAAGCCCATTATTAAAAGGCCCAATTTAAAAATTATAGCTTAGGACAAGGGAATTAATTGTAAACCCAACTGTCATTGAATTACAAAATATTTTTCAAGATCTTCAACGTCATTAGGAAAATATATTCATTTATTGGGTTAGATCCATATTAAGAATCTTCATATATTATGTTATGGTATTCATCCACACGTAAGGTCAGGTCAATAAATACATTCCATAGTAAATTTGTAACAATTTGATTTTCACACCGTCTAAGTCCAAAACCACTCTAATTACAACATGCCGGAGAAATATCGCCGTTTCATGGATCTCACGGCCTCATTCCTCATGGGCGTCGTCTTCCTTGCATCTCCTATCGTTGCCGAACGTTCTCCTGTTGAAAAGTTCAGCGAGGATCCCATTAAGTGCACACCTTGTATCCAAAACCCGTCGCCTCCTCCTCCTCCTCCTCCTTCTTCTCCCTCGCCGCCTCCACCACCTCCGAAAATGTCCTACTGCCCACCGCCACCGAACCAGGAGGTCTACTTTTCGCCGCCGCCGCCACCTCCTCCTACTTACGTATACGCGTCTCCACCGGGAGACTTGTACCCCGTTGACCATGACTTCGGAGCGGCCGCTGCTATAGAAATCTTCACTACCGTTAAGCTGATTGCACTTGGAGTTATTGGTTTCATGGTTCTTTGAAAATTACTCGAGGTCGAAGCCAAAACTGATTCCTAGGATTGCGATTTTATTGTTTTTTATTTTTATTTTCCAACATTAGTCAATTTTCAAATGAATATTTGTTTCGTTTAGCGTAAGGGGAATGTTTTCCCTATACCTTAGCAGCTTATATGATCAACTCTTTAGTTACTGTTAGGATAATTGGTGGTTAAATTTATTTAAATTTACAGTTAGGATCCAATCATGTTTCCATCGTTGTTCTTCGCATACAAATATATAAGAACCAAAAGACCTTAGACACGAAGACATAAGAACATGAATGCCCATGCCTAGTAAATAACAATAAGAAAACTAATGTGTTCAAGAAAGACAAAAAATTAACATTTAATGATTTACAACCACATGAGATTAGAAATGTTAAAACAGGGTATCCGAGACTCGTTTAGTCTTCATCCACTTAAACCATGTAATTTCAAACCTGTTTATACACATCAGTTTAAGTATGTTTAGTTTAAAATCTCGTTAACTCGAGAAATGCTTGTTTACATCCGTTTAGGTCCGTTTAAGTTTTTTTTTTTGTGAATACAATTTTTGTCATATTTTAATATAATTTTAATAACATTTTAAATGAGTTCAAAACTTTATAATAAATAAAAATACAAAAATAAAAAAATAAAATTAAAATACTAATTTTATTAAATATTAATATAAGTTCATAATATCATAAAAATATCAACATGTTCTAATAGGTTTAAACACAATTATTGCATAAATATTAGTTCAAAAAACACAAACTAAATATAATATTTTTTTAAAATTTTTTTAATGTGACCGAGAGTGTGTTTTGTTCAAGTTTCTCAATTTTTAATTAAAATAGTGACAGACCTCCTAAGGTGATTTATCTGCTGGTTTGTATTCATGGATGCGTAACTTGCTGCCACTAGTCGCTAATAACGAGTGCTACAGCTCCTCTCACTCAATTGATCTCATCCTGCAATTTGTTGAGGTGTGAGTCCAGTTTTAATATATTTTCTCCCTCCCTCCCTCCTCTGCTGTTGTTTCTAATCTTTGTCTTTTTCTTTTAATCAGGATTTTGTCCTCGAATCCAGAGGCTCAGGCTGTACTCCTAAACGGAGCTGTTAGGCATGGAGAACGGCTGATTCCACCTTGTTCGTTTGAGATGTTGGTGTGGCTTACATTCCCTGCTTCATCCGCTAGAGTAGAGGGGGCAACAGAGAGGTTTGAGGCAATTTATCCCGTGTTGAAGGAAGTAGCCTTGCACAAGATATTAGTGCAAACACACTCAAAAAGATACTCATTTTTCCTTGAAATTAGTTGGACAAGGTATTATTGGTAACAAATGAAACACCACTAGCTCTATTCTTCCCAGTAGCATAAATTTGTTGCATCAAAAAAAGAGTTAACATATTAAGTTGATGTCAAATAACATCCGTTGAACAAATATATTTTATGACGATTATATAAGAAAAAAAAATAATTTAAAAACATGATTAGTTACTTCTATACCAGGTTAACATACAATTTTAAAAATTTAATTATTTATGATAAAAATATAATTATCTACAATTTTTTAATCAAACACCATTTTATCATTATTTAAAACGCAGTCGTTTACACCTCGACAAAGACCGTTATTATAGCTGAGGACAATTGCAAAACAGAAATCTACAAGGACACTAGACAGAGAACAAAACTTGAACCAAAAAGAGTTAACATATTGAGCTGATATCAAAGACCAAACCCACCATCAAATCATCTAGTAACATCTCTGGAGTCTTCTTCTGCACCCAAAATTCGTTTCCTCGTGTATCTGAATCTACACAATATTAATGAAGAAAAGTTAGAAAAATATGTTCATATTAGTATTGATTTTAGAAGAAAAGTGATTCTTCTTCAGTTGGCAATAAGAATCAGCTATAGTTTAAAAACAAAAGAAAAAGTTCTTATTCAAGCTCTTCACCTGTACGAGGTGGTCGGACTGGGATCGGTTTGCTTAACGGGAGCAAACTCTTGGTAGAACTGCACTGAAACCATTTTGTTGTTAGGTGAAACAACTGGTGCAGGTGATTTGTCTGAACTCAGATTCGAATTGTCAGTGAAGAATCCTGCAACAAGGAAAAGAAAAAAACAGAGTAGTGTTTAATACATTTTTTTGGTCCTCCCTCTCTGTGCAGTTACAATTAAAGTAGATTTATCACGAGTCAAAATGGTAATAAAAATGCTATAACTATCACTAAGTCACTTTAAAAAAAAAAGATGGGTACCTTGAAAGACAAGAATGCCGAGGAATAGAACCGTTACTATCATTGAGAATATGCTAATGCATGAAAATGACGATGATGATGATGATGATGACTTGGCTGCTTTGATTCTTCTTAGTGAGTTTTTCATCCTTTCAATCCTTGCACGCTTTCTCATAGCGAGCTCTGCTATTTCCCTCATCACCTTGTGGTCACTTGCCGTCAAAGAAGGGCGTTTAGGAGGCCTAGGTGGCTTTGAAGCCTTTCTTGGTTTCTTGAACTTTACAACATCGCGTTTTCTCTCAGAAACATCTAAGCTTTGACTTTTTGTTTCTTTTGGGTTCTCCTCGTCTCTCATTAATGGATAGTTTACATCATCAGCAATCGTTTCAGACACATTGTCTGAAGTGGATTCTTGCGTAACATGAGGTAGACCAGCTTCAATGTCTACTTCAAAATCTTGTTCCCCTGAAACCAATTGATCCATCTTACTATACTAAGTGTCTTCTCAAAAAAAAAAAAAAAGCTACTGAAACGCCCACAAAAGCAAAGGGGATTCAGCTCTTTACTTCCCCCGCCCTGAGGAACAAGTCATAAGAGAGATTATTAGCAACTTAATCAGTCTCAAAACAAAAACAGAGCACTGCTAATTCTCTAAGTAAAAGCTTGAAATGATTCATGAACAATCAATGTATACTAGTCTACAAAGGAGACTCGGAGACAATGCAGTTATACATTCTCCAAGTAAAAGCTTGAAGCTAATCAAAGATACATACATACTTTAGAGAGTAAACTCTACGATAACCAAAATATAAAAAAAACTACGGAAACTAATAACGAAGTAACGAAAATAAAATCTTTCGTTGAGAATGTGACAACACGTTAATTATTTAAGACGAGGAAGACAAAAGAAAATGACGAAACTTTGAATCAAAATACAGGAAAAAACAGAGTACCCACCTCGAATTAGGGTTCTTGTGGATGAAATTTGAATAGATTGCGTATCCCAAATTAAATTTCCCAGAGATGTCAGTTTGCTTTTGTTGTTTATATAAACAGAAAAACTAAAGAATGTTTTTTTTTATATATAGTTTTGGATTGTTTATGTCGCCGAACGAATTGAAAAGGGACTGTTACGACCAGATACAGAACGTGCCAGCTTGTACGCGGTTTTTTATTTTTTCATTTTTTTAAAAGTGATTTGCTCTAATTGTCTCTTGTTTTTTTCACCAATCACATTTGGATATTGTCTGACTCCTCAATTATATATTAATGATATAGTTTGTTACTTTGTTTAATACTCCCTCCGTTTCATATTACTTGTCGTTCTATGTTTATTCACAAATATTAAGAAAACATATGATTTTATATATTTCCAAAATAAAAACACAATTACCTATACACCTAACCATATTTCAACCAATAGAAAAATAAAAACACAATTACCTATGAATCTTATTAATGATTTTTGCATTGAAACTCTAAAACGACACTTATTTTGAAACGAAATTTTTTCCCTACAACGACAAGTATTATGAAACGGAGGGAGTAATAGTTTTTTCAAACGAATATGCAGTTTTAATAGATTTACTAAAAATTGCAAATATCCAAACTGTAACTTTCCCTTCTAATCACTCTTTGTTTTTTTTCCTATTTATCTATTGTGGATAATTAACAGGTTTCTTTTGATCTGATAAAAATTAACAGGTTTCTTTGTTTAAACTGTACATGAGATAAATCTAAAATATTATATATTCCTGACTTTGTTGGTGGCACTAACTATAACATGGATCATGGGATTGATGTTTAACATTTTTTAAAAAAATATTATTTTCTTTTTTGCAGAAGTCGGTTATTGGATTTGTATAAACAACAATTTATTGGTTGACATTCTAAATACTGTAAAAAAAAGTCAAAAGCTGAAATTTTGAGCCTCTCTGCCTTGAAAATTGAAATAATAAAACTTGAGCTCATAACGAGACACAAATCTACTACACAATGTTCATTTAGCGATTATTTTACAAAATAATGCAGGTTAAACTTAAGGACTTGTGATATTCTCTTATGTTAACCCACAACTTTGTAAAACTAATAAGGTTAAGTTCATTTTCTTTTTAATCAAAAGGTTAAGTTCATTTAAGAGACATAATTTCAAAACCAAATTAATGTAGATTAAGTTAAGGACAAACCGTTTCAAGCAAGACTTGGACCTCCTCGCTTACTTCAACGGCAGGAATGAGTAATAACAAGGACAAGTTTTCGGCAAGTAGTTCTGAATACATAAGACATCAGCTTACATGTCATTTAGGATCCGTTTAGGTTTCATAAGAGATACGCTGGGCTGTTAAATGTAGCAACTGGGCCTATATGGACTGTGAAAAGCAGAGGC
This sequence comes from Sinapis alba, assembly GCA_012274485.2. Lineage (NCBI taxonomy): Eukaryota > Viridiplantae > Streptophyta > Magnoliopsida > Brassicales > Brassicaceae > Sinapis > Sinapis alba. The sequence goes on along the minus strand of MU105624.1, from coordinate 230,745 downwards.
CCTTTGAAATAAACGAATAACTTGGTTTATCCAATTTTTCACTTTCAATTAAGCAAAAGTCAACGTATGTCTATGCATTGACCCCACACATGTGAGGGATTTGATTCAATAATGTTCCTTTTTCTTTCTATGGGTTGTCTTTCAATTTAATGTGGTCTGGTTTTGGTTTGCCCAACCAATACCTACTACAATATTTATTTGGAGGAAGTTACTCCCATGGTATTCTACTATTCTTGATCCTAAGCTAAAACTAAAATTTTCTGCAACCTCCTAACACACATCCACTATTTATATTTATTATATTCACGTTTTCTTTATATGTATTTGATATTTTGTTACTACATAAAAACTATATGTAACTTTTTTTGTTGTCCAAAAAATATATTTTATTAAAGCAAATACATGACATATTGATAAATGTTATATTTAATTATGTATTTCATTTATTTAAAAGACTATTTTATCAAATTAAATTAATATTAAATATAAATATGATTATAAAAAAGTTTTAAATATAAAATTTTAATTTTAAAAAAAAAAATCAAACAAAAAATATATCTGTCCTTTCGACCAGAATCTAGTTCTTGATAAAATTTAATGTGCTTCTATTTTTGCTAGCTAGGTGGAACAGCTAGTTTATGTGGACGAGATATAAATGGGAGCTAAAAGTCAAAAGCCCAAAAACCACTTGCTACCCTAAGTTTATTAAGAGTCCCACTGGATTCTCTCGTCCGTTAGATTTCAAACACACAAAACCACGGTCGTTAGATTTATTACAGGGGGCTCCCACTGTTTCTCTCTATATATAACAGACCAGAATAACTTAGGAAAATTAATAAACATACCAAAAACTCTAAAACACACAGATAAGCTTCTTCAAAGTTCTTCATCAATGGCGTCAATTGTGCTTCTGCTCACACAGATCCTCCACCCTACAAACCCCGAGTTCCCTTCGTCTTCCTCCTCCTCCTCCTCCATGCTTCTCATAACATCATCTTCATCTTCTCCCCATTACACGCAACATGAAGCTCTAAGACCAACATCACTCGACACGATCAAGTTCTCACCACTTCATGAAGATCCTCAAGATTCAAGAGTTATGATCGATTTGTTTTAGATTCAATTCTTACTTGCTTTTTGTGCTGTTATTTTGGCCACAATTTGTTGTAATATACCATATAATTATATATAGAAATTAAAAATAGAGTTTTCTTAAAATCAACAATGCAGTCTACTACGTCACTTCATACCTCGAGAATGAAAGAGTTAACTTTGGGTTGCAGTTCCTTAACTACCTTCCACACACCGACCCAAGAATATGCTTTCATGACCAGAGAGATGCTTTCGCTTCGTCTACAAAATCAATAAGGCCATACCCCTTTACTCCAAACGCAAGTGGATCCGTCGAGCGCCGCTCTATCCACTGTTTCCACTGACTTTACCTTTTGAAATATTTTCTATAATTGTGAATTCTATTTAGAAATGGCTGCGTTAGAAGAGACATTTCCATGGCGATCTCCGCGAAAAGACTTTGTACATTTTGTCAACTCTTATCTCCGGTAAGAAGTTGTGTGCACCTGTACGATTTACGGATACGATTGAACCTTCTTGTTCATTCAGAGTATTATGTATATCTTTCTATTTTTACCAAAAAAAAAAAAAGGTATATCTTTATATTTTTGACACTGAACTCAATTTTAATTATTTATGAATAATCTTAGAATATCAATAAATTGTATTTATGAAAATGATATTCAATCAAAAAACCAAAATTAAAATTTTAAGAGAAAAATAAAAGTAAATGCTGAAACGCAAATAAATACTATATAGGAGCGTTTCAATTTTGAAATCTATCATGAACTACATGCGGGGTTCACTTATATTTTCTTGCAACAGAAACACATTTAAATAATGAAACGCGCATCTATATATATATTTATTGTGAATAGAAAATAAATTTTGTAATTGAACCGTCCTAAACCGCTTGTTTCATCCATTCAGTCTAATGATTCAATGTTCTTTCTTTTTTACAACAGTATTTTTTTCTGTTGTTGTTTCCTTTTTTCTTTTAGATCAGACGATAAATATAAATATATAATTGAAGACACAATACAATCAACGTGGTTCTAGTTAAAGTTTGTGAAGGGAAATCCGGTAATCAATGAAAGGAAGATATTCGGCGGTTCGTGAATTGAGGAGGAAGAAGGTGTGTGGGTTGTGGTCGCTGCTGCCAGATGATGTGTTTGTGGACTGCCTGGCTCAGGTGTCGAGATTGGACCTCGTGGCCTTGTCTATGGTCTCCAGGAGACACCGTTTTTACGCAGTGTCCAGTGGAACCATACTTGTATGTATTTTCATACTCCAACAATTTAGTTTTGCTTACTTGGTGGATACGCTAAAAAAGAAAAAAAAGAAAAATTTGGTTAAATATCCATATGAATATGAATTAACATTTTCATTTATTTTAGTTCGGTTTAGTTTTATCTTGTTCATTTTAATAAGATTCTAGCTAAAATCTTAAAACAATTTAGGCCAGTTTGAATTTTGATCTAAAACAAATTCAAATTAAAAAATGAAAATGAAAATGTAAATTTAACTAAAAAATGTAATTTTGATCTAAAACAAATTCAAATTAAAATATGAAAATGTAAATTTAACTAAAAGAAATGTTTTTGAAAAACCATAAAAAAAAACTAAAACACTAATTAAAACCAAGTATGGAAGAAAGAGACTAGTCAAGTTATAATGTCAAAAGATAGCTTAGTCAATCATTTCATTATAGATAAGATACAATAATAATTTATTGTCCATTTTCACAAAAACATTGAACTGTTCAATGTACTAAAAAAGCTTAAGACTCTAAAAGTATTAAGGCATTCTGAATTTTAGTGTAATGATAAAAAGAAAAGAAAAAAAACTAAAAATATAGTATATAATAATTGAAAGTTATAATCTATTTGAGTTTGTAAGATATACAATTTTAAAACAATAATATACAATCAATTCTAAACTATTATTACAATCATCTTTTTATCATTTATAAAAATACTTAAATTTAATTATTAGTTTGAAACCAAACTAGTACAATCATCTTTTTATCATTTATAAAAATACTTAAATTTAATTATTAGTTTGAAACCAAACTAGTAATCAATCGCTTAAAAATGAATTCAATTGAACAATTGATGTACATATTTTAGTTAGGTTTGGATCAGCTTAGATGCAACTAGTTTAATTTTTTGACATCTTTTAGAATCAAATCCCTAGCAATTCCTAAGGAATTTAATTTGAGTTGACATTGCAGTGAGTGGAGAATGGTTTCTAGTCGCTAATTAAAAGAAGAAAACCATTAAATTCACTCACTACAAACAAATTTAAACGATTGATATAAAACCACTAAAATATAAACATTAAATAAAGAAAATCAGTTTTTCTTGGATGATGCTCTGATTCCTCAAATTGGGTAGAGGTATATGATATCGAAACCGAAACTTGGGAGTTATTGTCTTTGTTCACGCCCAAGATTCCTCTCAAAATTCAACAAAGTATCAAGATGACAACACGCAAGGAAGGTATGGGAGGTTCGGGGGAACATTGAGTGGTCCGGTGATGTACTCTCAGACTCATCATATACTGGCGGCCTTAACTTGTTATTTGCTGACTCTCTCTGTGTCTGATTATATACTATAACTTGTTATTTACAGAAAGCGAATCAATTTAGTTACGTGAATTTGAATTCTCATTTTTTCTGGGTTTTTACCATTTATCTTCATCCATTGTTTCTGAGAATTTATTGAAGAAGACTGCTTTCAATGTTAATCGCAAGAGACGAGACGAGAAAAGAGTTATATTAAACAAGATGTCCAAGTTTCAAGAGAGAGAGACGAAAGACTATAGGCGGGAGACTGACTAGAGTTAATTGTTTGATATACTACTATGTAACTTAGGTGTTGATTGTTTATAGATTTTGTATTGGTTTCTAAAAAATCTAGTTTTCAGCCATTCAAGATTTTGGGAGAATAGTTTTCCTAGATTGTAAAAAAACTGGTCTTTCAGCACTTTTGTAAAATTCTACATAGAAACCAAAAACCATAAATGGTTGGTTTTTGAAAAAGTTAACATTAGTTTTTTCAATTTTTATTTTTCCTTACTATTTTATCAGCTTTTAACAATATATTTGCTTTTAGATATTTTAATTTTAATATAAATTTTATGTAAACCTCTTTTACATATGGTTTATAAAATTTAATTAATTTTAGTGATAAACTCTAATATTTTATAAAATTTATAAATTGCTTAATGTATTGATAAAATAATCTATATATTGATTATATTGATTGAGAATAATAATATTTTGAATTAAATTTAGTCATCAAAAATGTAATCTCCTATTAGAATTATTATGCTATAAATACTACATATAATAAAACATACTTTAATTAATATGTATTTTGCAAATATGAAATTATAAATATAATATTTTCTTAACTATCCCTATAAATTAAATGAAATAATTTTATTAAATAAATCTATATGTGTTTTGATGACACTATTTTATATTTTATTAATTTTAAAATGAACATTTTACTATTAATAAAAAATATTTAATTAATTTTAATAATAAAAACTAAAATCTAAAATCTGAAACAACCATTCATGTCTTTTCCAAAAACTAAAATTTACTTCAAAATCAAAAACCAAAAACTAAAATCAAAATCTAAAATCTAAAAACTAAAATCTAAAAATCAAAAACTAAAATCTAAAAACCAATCAAACAATCATTACCTTAGTATTGATTTTGGAAGAGGGATGGGGTCCATTTTTCTATTTTTAAAAGTTATTCGGCAGTAAGATAAATAGTTGAAGAAATAGAGGAGTAAAGTGAAATAAGTCACTAAGTAAAACTATTAAAACGGAGTTACGATAAGGTAGGTCGGTCACATGGTCTTTCTTTGTTTTCCTCTCAAGAACGATTGAGAAGAGCTTCTTCTCTTAAACCTCCCTCACACAACGGTACGTTCCTTCGAGTGAGTCAGGTTATCTCTTTCACCGTTATCTCTAAGCTTTTTTGCTTTATTCACAAAAGAATATACTGTAACTTAAATTCATTTAAATGGAGAAGGGTTTTGGAGTGATGGGGTCCATTGTTCGTGAATGGGTTGGGTTTCAGCAATTTCCAGCAGCTACCCAGGAAAAGTTAATTGAATTCTTCACCAAATTGAAGCAAAAGGTTCTTGTTTCTTATTTGTTTTCTGTTTCTTTGCACTCTTTTTTTGTGATAAAGGGTATGTTTTTGTGTAATTTTGCAGGATATGAACTCTTTGACAGTTGTTGTTATGGGCAAAGGCGGTGTCGGAAAATCATCCACTGTTAACTCTCTTATTGGTGAACAAGTCGTCCGTGTCAGTCCTTTCCAGGTTTTGTCTTTACTTTCCCTAAAGAAAGTGTAGTTTGTACATATTAATAGGTGTTTTAATTTTTTCAGGCGGAAGGTTTGAGGCCAGTGATGGTTTCAAGAACAATGGGAGGCTTCACTATTAACATTATCGACACCCCTGGCCTTGTGGAAGCTGGTTATGTCAATCACCAAGCCCTCGAGTTAATCAAAGGGTCAGTTGAAGTCTCTCATTCATTGTGTTTTCTCATTTATTATTGGCTTTTTTTAAAAGTTTTTATTGTCTCAGAAGCTCTTCATTGATGTGATTAGATCTGCATTGTTGCATATGAGCTTACTTTGTCGGAATTTTGGGGGCAGGTTTCTTGTGAACAGAACCATAGATGTGTTGCTGTATGTTGATCGTGTGGATGTGTATAGAGTGGATGAGCTAGATAAGCAAGTTGTACAAGCAATCACGCAAACCTTTGGAAAAGAGATATGGTGCAAAACCTTGCTTGTTTTGACTCATGCTCAATTCTCCCCACCCGATGACCTTTCCTATGAAACTTTTTCCTCCAAGAGATCAGATTCTCTCCTCAAAACTATCCGCGCTGGTTCCAAGATGGGAAAACAACAGTTTCAGGTATGGCTTTACAACAGATAGTATTACCATGTTTTGGGAAAGAATCAGTTATTATTCTTCTACGTGCTTGTAGGATTCTGCAATTGAGGTTGTATATGCAGAGAACAGTGGGAGATGCAGCAAGAATGACAAGGAAGAAAAGGTTTGTTGAATCTCTCGACTTGAAACTGATTTGGAGAGACTGTTCGCTTATGTGATCTCTCTCTCTTTCTCTCGGTTCAGGCATTACCGAATGGTGAAGCGTGGATCCCGAATCTGGTTAAGGCGATAACAGAGGTAGCAACAAATCAGAAGAAAGCGATTCATGTAGACAAGAAGATGGTAGATGGATCTTACTCTGATGATAAAGGAAAGAAACTCATCCCTCTTATCATCGCCGCTCAGGTGAAAAAAGAACACACTTTATTAGACACCAATTCGATTTTACCGTCTTGTCCAACTTTGCTAAACAAACTTCTCTTTCTTTCTTTCTTTCTTTTTGGCAGTACTTCATCGTTAAGATGATCCAAGGAGCAATCAAAAGTGACATCAAGATAAGTGGAAAGCCACTTTAAGAGCTCTGTTTATTGTGACAAGAGTTTTTTGTTCTTGTTTCCCGGCTTTATGTTGCTGTTGTTATATCTTTGAGATTTGTTCGAATCATTTACATCCTCTTTGTCTCTCTGTTTTTTCCTTCTTCTTTTTTTTTGTATTGTCAAGTTATTTGTTGTCTTCTTCCTCTCTCTCCGACTAACCAAACAGCATAGACCAGCTCTTCAATAGGAATGCTGGGCTATAGCCCAATGAAATTTAACTGCTTAATGGGTTTTTGCATTATGATTGGTCATGGGCTTTACTGTTAGTAATTTTCAAATATAAATTGTTTAATTATCAACGACAATTAATTCGTGTGTGACAGAAACAACGATTATTGAAAGAAAAATAATAATTCTTCTAACCCAACGATAATATTTATTTATGCGTTGACGAAAGGAAAAAAATACGTTAATTTTCTACGACGTGATTAAAGTAACTTGACCCATGGCAGTTTAGTTTCATGAATAAAAAAAGTTAAAATAAAAATAAAAAGTTGCTTTGATATAGAACCGTGTCACGGTTACCGACATGAGACAAGAAGCATGATTCATTTCTCTCTCAATCATTAATAACTCCTCTGCAGAGATATTTGTGTTTCTCATTAATTAGTAAGGATTGATGACATAAATCTCTACCACTCAAACGTAATTAGATACTCCCTCCGTTTCGTATTAGTTGTCGTTCTAGGTTTATGCACAGTGATTAAGGAAACATTTGATTTTACATATTTTCAAAATAAAAACACTATTACCAATACACCTAACCATATATTAACCAATAGAAAAATAGAATAAAGAATATTACAAATAAATTTTGCATTGAAAACCGAAAACGACACTTATTTTAAAACAAAAATTCTATTCCAGAACGACATCTAATTTGAAACGGAGGGAGTATAATATATAATTTTGAGAAACGGAGGAAGTATTATAGAGATGTCATAAACATTTTACTCTATATTCCACAAGTTGCCAATAGACACAGATATATAAGAGATTTGCTAGCTATTATCATAGGATTTTTTAAGAACTCGCTTAATCGGTCGTTAATGAAATTACATGGAAAATTTAATAGCAGTTGGGAACGAAACTACATGGACCTTACAAAACCGTGTTTTATGTGGTGTAGATTAATAACGTATTTAAATAAATAAAATAAATAAACGGTTCGCATAAAGTCATGAATTTAAATAATAAATAAGATTAAAAAATCAGTCGTGACAAAAAAGAAAAATATATAAATCTGAAACCATCCATCCGCTTGTAAAGGAAGGCATCATCACAGGAGGAGGGAGGCTCATCATCAATCTACGGTAGAGGCTCATCAACAAGGCGCTTTTCAGTTATGGTAAGTCGTGCGGCTCAAGTTTTCATATTAGTTTTTGAATGATTGATATAGTTCTGATCCGATGTGATTGGTGCAGAGACTGAACTCGAGCTTAGCTTCTTCTTCAACGAGTATTTCGTGTACCACTTTCAATATCTTAGCTCCCATTTATAAACGCGTCGATCAACTGGTTTGTTTGTTTGTTTCCTCCTCCTCTCATGTCTGCTTTTGAATTTTCGAAATATTCTCACTCGACGACATTTGGTTTTGTTGTGTGTACAGAATCAGAGCATTCGAGAGAGTCATTTTCGTGCCCTTTGGTTAACTCGGAACCAAAAGATTTTAGATTTGCTACTCCATCAACGCTCCTCAGTGATTTGTCTCCAGGTAATAAATAATAAGATTATTTTTTGTGTCTTTAAAAGTCAACATGTGATATGTGTGAAAAATAACTGTGACTGTTGATAGGAAGTTTGGGTTGCAAATGAAGAATTGGTGAACATGTACCATGATCGCCTTGCCTCTGCAGGCTACTCTATTTTCCAATTGCCTAGAACAAACCTTCGCGGCGATGGTAAGTAAATTATAAGGTTCACCATTTTTATCATTGTTGTTAATTTAGATACCTTTTTCAGCTCTAGCTAGGAGTACAAGGATGTGGTTATATTGCTGAATTTTTTTTGGTTGGATTTTATTTCTAAACAGGTCTTTTAACAGCCATCCATAAGGACTACTTTGAACTTGTAAATTACCGTGAGCTGCTCTTTAACGATTTTGGAGACCGTGTTGCTCAACTCTTACATGTCAGATCAGTTGTTCCCTTTCCTCTTAATGGGAAACAAGATGTTCAGCAAGAAGTTCTTATAGTCAACACTCATCTCTTGTTCCCACATGATTCTAGTTTATCCATCGCAAGACTGCATCAGGTTTGCCATTCTTTCTTTTTTTTTTTTTTTTTTTGCGATTGTTTGGTTTGATCATCTCTGCTTCTTCTCTTGACAGGTTTACAAGATTCTCGAATATCTGGAAGCTTACCAAAAGGAAATTCAACTTACTCACATACCCATTATTCTCTGCGGGTGAGCTTCTTGTCTTTTAAGAGTAACTGAGATTGTGTCCGGACCTCACCAACCAGTACAATCTGATCATATTCATAGAGTTTGAATTACTTACAGTGACTGGAATGGAAGCAAGCGAGGGCATGTCTACAAATTCTTGAGATCTCAAGGGTTCATATCATCATACGATGTTGCTCATCAGTACAAGGATAGTGATTCTCAAAAAGTGAGCTGTTATTAAAACCTGGTTCGTGTTGTAAAAAAACACATCCTTAACTTGTCTTTTTTATTTTTCTTAATCAGTGGGTAAGCCATAGAAACCACAGGGGAAACATATGCGGAGTTGATTTCATATGGCTATGTAACCCTACTAGCACCAATTCAAGAAAACCATTGAGAACAAGTTGGGTGGAAGCTGTTTTCAGCATTATCAAGGTGAGTGAGATTGATTCCCTCTCCCTTGACATTGCAAACAAAGAACGTTAATAATCAGTACTTTACCTTTAAAATATATATAGTCACATTTTCACGTCCTTATTGTATAAATTCTTGGTGGTGTTTCCAGTATCAACTCCAGAAAGCCTCCATAGCTGAAGACAAGGCATTTGCATTTCTTTGGGGAAATAAACATAGTGATTCATTAACTTACTCTGGATTCTGCCAAGCACTTGAAAAGGTAAATCTAATGGGTATTCCACATGGACTTAGCTTCCAAGAGACAAAAGAGCTATGGGTTCGAGCTGATCTTGATCATGGAAATGGTTTCTTCCACTATGAACAACTTAAGGTGGCTTAAAATCAAAACCCCAAACCAATAAAATGTTTAGTTCGTTTAAACCGGCACTGATGTATGTTATGTATTTGTCAGAAAACCTGGAACACGAGGATGGCCGTGGATGAATCTGAAAAGTGCAAAGAGAGTGTGATGGAGAGTAAGAAAGAAGCGGTTGGATTGAGAGTGAAGAAAGCGGTTCTGTTTCCGCAAGAAACAGAGAAAGGATTGTGGCCTGAGAATTACAGTCTCTCCGATCACGCTTCTCTCACCGTACAATTCTCACCGGCCCTTCAAAATGCTCTCTTCTAGTTAAATGTTTTGTTTATTAGTATGGCTTTTGTAAAGAAGCAACGAGATTAATATTTGCACCAAGAAGCTTACAAACCTCTGTAAAGTTTGTATAAAGTTCTTGAGATAAAAAAATCATTTTGAACTTTGGTAATAGCACCACTATGTTTTTTGGAGTAGTATAAGTTTTTGATTGAATCGACTCTTCCGTGAAATAAATTATTTTTAAAAAAGTTTGTAATGGGGTTTGATACGTTCCTATAAATATATTCAATTAATTACAGTAATCATGATACTTGACTCGTTAACACGACGACTTTTATGTAGATTGAATTAAACACACTTTATTAATGCAAAGACGAGTTAAAGTTTTGTTTCTTAGTTTTGCAAATCTAAAGAAGCAATGGGATTGAGATTTGCAGCAAGAAGCTTACAAAACCTCTTTAAAATTTGTGATAATTCTTGAGATAAATCATTTTGAATTTAGCACCACTCTGTTACAGAGATTTTGTCTTTTGATTGAATCACGAGTTAAATAATAACTTTAGAAAGAAAAAAAAGAACTTTATATTAGGGGGTACACTCTTTTAAATATTCAACTAATTTTACAGTGTCGTGATAGTTGACTCGTTAACACGACGATTTGGTTGTCATCATGTGGACTGAATAATAGATTTTTTTTAAAAACACTTGTTAATGCAAAGACGAGTCAAATCATTGTTAACTTATTGTAAAAAACGGTGAACAGAAAGATCTGAAACAGCGATCAAGAGAGGAGAAAGCTTTTGGGTTTCAAAAAGTAACTTGAAAAGAGCTGACTTCCTTTATGGCTTAACTATAAAGGTGACTGAGTCCTTTTCCTCCCTCTGTTTATTTCTCTCCAAAGCTTCGACTTTGTCTGTAACTATTACCAATGAAGTCGTTTCATTATCCAAATCTATTTTGACTTTTTTCTTTAAATTGATTCCAAATCGCAATTGTTTAGCAATGGCAATGGCACCAGTAGTAAAGCTGGTTCTCGGCTCAATCGCCTTTGCAATCTTCTGGGTCTTAGCTGTCTTCCCATCCGTCCCCTTCCTCCCAATCGGTCGAACCGCCGGTTCTCTCTTCGGCGCCATGCTCATGGTTATCTTCCAAGTCATCACCCCCGACCAAGCCTACTCCGCCATCGACCTCCCGATCCTCGGCCTCCTCTTCGGAACGATGGTCGTAAGCATTTACCTCGAGAGAGCCGACATGTTCAAGTACTTGGGAACACTGCTCTCTTGGAAAAGCAGAGGACCTAAGGACTTGCTCTGCCGTGTCTGTCTTGTCTCCGCTGTTTCAAGCGCTCTTTTCACTAACGACACTTGCTGTGTCGTTTTGACTGAGTTCGTGTTGAAGATCGCTAGGCAGAAGAACCTCCCTCCTCACCCTTTTCTTCTTGCTTTGGCCACGAGTGCTAATATTGGTTCTTCCGCTACTCCTATTGGGAATCCTCAGAATCTTGTTATCGCGGTTCAGAGCGGCATCTCCTTCTGGGAGTTTCTTCTTGGAGTCTTTCCCGCTATGATTGTTGGGATTACTGTTAATGCTGTGATGCTTCTCGCTATGTATTGGCGCTTATTGTCTGATCATAAACAAGAAGAAGAAGAAGTTTCTGAAGCTGCTGTTGTTGTTGTTGAAGAAGAAGATGTCACGTCTCATCGGTTCTCTCCAGCTACGTTACCGCACCTCAGCTCTTTCAGATCAGATGAAACTAACGTGAGAACGGATCCTGAGACACTCAGAAACAGAGCTGCTTCCTCCGGTGAGAGCAATGCCTCTAGAGACCAAGCTGACACTGAGTCACAAGGAGAGAGCAATCCTACCAACAACAACAGTGTGTTGTTCCAAACCAAGAGATGGAGAAGAGTTTTATGGAAATCAAGTGTTTATTTAATTACACTAGGGATGTTAATATCTCTGCTTATGGGTTTGAACATGTCTTGGACTGCAATCACCGCGGCTTTAGCTCTTGTGGTTCTTGATTTTAAAGACGCAAGGCCTTCTCTTGAGAAGGTATCGTATTCGCTTTTGATCTTCTTCTGCGGGATGTTTATAACTGTGGATGGATTCAACAAAACCGGTATCCCTACGGCTCTATGGGATCTCATGGAGCCATATGCGAATATCGGTGAAGCCAAAGGAACCGCCGTTCTAGCAGTTGTGATTCTTGTCCTCTCTAATGTAGCATCCAATGTACCAACAGGTGTGTCATTGTGTCCTTAAACACATGTGTTTGGGTTTGATCTCTAGGTAGAAATTCATTTAGCTGTTAAAATGGTGTGTGCAGTGCTATTGTTGGGAGCAAGAGTAGCGGCATCAGCGGCGGCAGGGGAGGAGGAGAAGAAGGCGTGGTTGTTGTTGGCGTGGGTGAGCACGGTGGCTGGAAACTTGACGTTGCTTGGTTCAGCAGCGAACCTGATAGTGTGTGAGCAAGCTCGTAGAGCAGTGAGCCATGGCTACACTCTCACATTCACTAAACACTTGAAGTTTGGTTTACCTTCAACACTCATCGTTACTGCCATTGGTCTCTACCTTATCAAGTAATCTATAACTCACTCTGTACATGCATTGTTTTATTTTACACACTTATTTGTAATTCAATAAATATGCATAGTTTCCATATTTGTATTTTTAAGAGTAAAACAAACAAATAGTTCTCGCAATTATGAGTGATGAATGCATGGTATAATACTATTTTTCAGTTTCTCACGTTTTGAAGATGCTGAAGATACTTTGTAAGAAATAAAAATAGCTAAAAGTGTCATTAATTGAAAATCACATGATTATATGATCATTATTAAACTAAAAGGTGATTCCTCACCTTTTTTTTTTGTAGTTTCTTACGTTTTGGAAATTTGTTTCTACTAATTTCCAATAATTACAATATTTATTAAGTTTTTTTAAGAAGGTAATTCTTCACTTATTCAAGGTATGGGACAATCAATAAAAAGGTCGGATAAAAGGATTTTGAGAAAGAAAAAAGAACAGATTAGATTTTCGATTTTAAAATATGTCTTTAAGGGTATAGAAGTTTATGTTTATGAGAAACAGAATAATCTGATTAGTATTATAAAACGTGCAACGTATATTATTTTTCCAAAACTCAGTTACGTACGTACATCTTTTTTTTGGTTGATCTTAATACGTCTATAACCCAATGTATTCTTTGGGCTAGCTAGTTGATGCAAACGTCGTTCCATGGTGTCACGATGCCATCCATGATCGAGAATCAAAGGTCAACGTTAAAATCTCTTTGATTGTTTATTTAATTCAATTGAAGTTTTGATAATTTCCGCGCAAGTATCGCCAAGTGTGGGACCACACTGCCCTTCTTGTATGTGTTTGAGTTTTGTGAGAATGTTCTAGTTAACGTGGGAGTCCCAGCATTAAAATATACTAACAAATACTACTGTACGTAAACCCCTATCTTATAGTCGGCCTTGTCTACCTCTCTCCACTTTTTTTTCTTTTTCTGAAATTTAATATTGGCACGCGTGGGACCGGGCCGGTGAAGACGTTCCCCGTTGTCCTATAAATACCTACAGCCTTGACCTTCTTCCTTACTCCAACTCTTTCTCTTACTCAGTTTGATTTCCTTTTTGTTCTTATCTGAAAAGTTTTATAGGCAAAATGGAGAATATGGTGGGGCTCAGGTTTCTTCCCACGGACGAGGAGCTCGTCGACCATTACCTCCGTCTGAAAAATATCGGTGGTTCCAACACTAGCCATGTAGATCAAGTCATTAGCACACTCAATATCTGCAACTTCGATCCTTGGGATTTACCTCGTACGTCTCTGTTCTCTATCAAGTTAGGATCTTCTGATTTTCATATAATTTGATTTTTTTGGTTTTGTGCTTTCCCAGCGCAGTCGAGGATCGAATCGAGCAATCAGGTTTGGTATTTCTTCGGACGCAAGGAAAGCAAATACAACAGAGGAGAGCGACAGAAGAGGAAAACCAAGTCTGGTTTTTGGAAGAAAACTGGCGTTACCTTGTCTATCAAGCGAAAGAGAGGTAACCGCGAAAAGATCGGTGAGAAGAGGGTTTTGGTTTTTTACAACAGCGGTTCCAAATCTAAATGGGTTATGCACGAGTATCATCATCACGCTTCTTGCCTCTCTCCTTTTGAGGTGTATACATTCTCTAATCCTGTTTTTGCTCTGTTTTGATGATCACTAACCAATCAATCGGTTATGCTGAATTTGGTTTTTGGCAGAGTGGGACATATACAATCTGCAAAATACAGTTTAAGGGTGAAGCGAGTGAGATCTCTTCTTCCGGTGTCCACCATGTTGAGCATATTCACTCTATAGCCACTCCTATAAACAATCCTGGAGGATCTGAGGTCGGTCCATCTCTCTTTTACATCTTTTCATAACCGTTTTTCATACAAGCAGCTCATTTGTTTTTCTTCTTCTACTTCCCTATTTCTTAAGGGATTACAGAATTCAAGTCAGTTTAGTGGTTTTCTTGATCATCAGCAAGAAATGCAGTTTGAAGCTGGAACTCAGATGGATTTCGACGATCTGTTAAGCTATGATTTGGAAAGCTTGCTTGCTTCTTGATGATGATGATGGTGATGAACATACTTAGACTGATTCTATGCAAAGGTCAATGACCAGTGTCTTCGTTGGTCAATATATAGCAGGTGACTATTCTAATAAACTGATTTTACTATGTCCCTTTGATCAAGAAGAAGGGAGCTGTTTTTTGTAATTACAGGATAGATTACGTTAAGAGAATCCACCAATGTTCAGTAATATGATTTTGTAGTTTCCTTATCTGTATAAGTTATGTCTAGCTTGTTTCGTTACATGTATGTACTAAGATTATATGAAAAGAAAGGAGAGTTTGTGATAAAGAATTGGTTCGAGAAGACAAAAGTTGTATCAATTCAATACAAGAAACAAAAAAAATTATGTCAAAATTCTCTTTGGCGTTCCAAAATGACAAGTTCTAACAAAGGAAGCAAGATTAATATCAAATCAAAAAAATACTTATATTCACTACTTTTGATTGAACCGGCTGTGGACTTAAGACTTGTCTACATTCTTCAGATTTTAAGAGTCCACATCATATATGTGAATGGTTCATGTTGATGTCTAAGTCCCAATCCCATTGGACTACTAGTGTTAGCTATTATTTTACTACCTCTTTTTAGATTTTTATGTGTAAACAAATAATAATTGAACAATAATTCTTTTAAAGTAAAACTTTCGCAATCGAAATAAATCTATAATCACTTTTGTAAAAACTGTTTAATGTTACAAGAGATGTAGTATTGACTATTGAATGAACAATGATTTAAACGTGGATGGGTAACTAAGGTGACGGTGCGGGTTATTTCTTAGGCATCAGGCCCACTATCAATGTTGCTTGATCAATAGTGTACTGCTAATTTGTTATATTGGGCTACGCTTATGTTAAGATGGGCCGGTTATGAAGACCCAAATAACAAGTGGAAGATAAATATTCTTTATATCCACGAATGAAAAATGCTTAACGAGGGTGTAAGAGGAGACTTACATAGAGTAGTACTGGATAGCTTCAATAGCATTCTCAGATGGCATGCAGGAAATCATTAACTGCAACTTCCTTGTTCTCATTCTTCTTCTTGTTGTCTATTGAGAGAGAGAGATATATACGTACGTTAAATGGAAAACCTATATATATCTTCTTCGTTGGTCATCCTAAGTTTTCTATTTCAATAAAGAGTCAATCTTAAAAAAAAAAAAAAAGAGTCAATCTTTGCTTCGGCTTATACATGCAAAGTTTCTTTAATGGGTGGAAGATTGAGCTTTTCCGATTAATTTACCTCAAAGATATTGATCAGCAGATTTGAAGCCTTCCACTAGCGTTGATTATGTTATGTTTTGTGAAGGTTACGTCGGTAAAAACTTACGTCGCAAAGAAAAAAAAAAAAAAAAAAAAACTTACGTCGCATTTTCCAGTTATAGGTAGCAAGTGTGATATGTACAGTACCAGGTGGAATGGTCAAAAAAAAAAAACCATACGTCTTAAGTTTTCTTATGTCAAAGGCCGATTAATCTGGGCTTGCTAAAAGGACTTTTGTATGGGCCTTTTAGTGTAGCTTTTATATTTCTCATTTTATATTTGGATTTTTGAGGAGCCCAACACTATTACAGTGTTCTCAAATAGTGTTGGACAAAGCATTCTATTCTATATGACTGAAACGAAAAATATATTAATAAACAATTTGAGCTACGTCATTCTCGTCAGGATCAGAATAATCCCTACACTAGAAAACAATGTATTTTTTTTTGCGATAAGAAGACGGTAGCTTTGATCCTCGGACTATATTAAAGCAAACCCCATAATTTATATTCCTATTTACGATTTTTATGCTCCATTTATATTATTGAAATACTTTTGAAGTTTTCTTTTTCTAGGGCAGCAATACTTTTTGAGTTTTAAACAAGATGTTCCTGCTGTTAATGCATTCCACCGGCTCATGCAATGGTAAAGCATAAACTTTTTCATTCTTTTTAGTAAGCGGAGGATTTATGCAGAAACATTAGCTACTTTTTTAAAGAAAAATGAAGTATTCGTGTCATACAAAATGTACCAAATTTTAGATTGTCAAAATACCACATTATATTAAACGAAATGGGTATGATAACGAAATTCAACCCCAAAAGAATTAATAACGAAAAGAATTAGATAAGGGACAAATGATATTATTAAATAAACAAGAAAAATGTCAAAACATCATAATTAGATCCATCTCAGGGATGAAAGGGATGTTTATTAGCATTAAATTATAATAAAAAGACAATAATGATAATAATTTTTTTTGGGCAAACAAGTAACTATTAGAACCCCACCGGCCGGTTATTTTACTTCCACATGGCTAATTAAGATTGTTTACATTTTCTTTTTATTTTAAAAATAATTGTTAAAAATAAAGTTGATTAAAATATGAGAATTTTTTTGAATAGTTTATTTAGTTTATTTTCGCAAAAATAATTTTAAAGAAAAAAAAAACTAAATTTTTTAATTAAAAAATAAAATATATATTTATACTTATAGGATTAACAAATTCATACGATTTAGTATCAGATGAGTTTTGGAGATAAGGTTTTAAATTTAAAAATAAATAAATAAAAATATTAATTTTTTTTAAAAAAATATTTTGATTATTTTATATTTTTAAAATTATTTTATAATAAAAATTAAAATAATTATTTAAGAAGATTGTCTTTAAAATATTAATACAAAAACTATGAGATGTCTGGAAAAGGTTCTCAACCGGTAAAGTTGCTCTAAGGAACATATATTTTACAACTCTTTACGTTGATTTCGGGAGTTTTAGAGTTCAAATAAGGATATTTTCTCTCTCTCCTTAAACATTAGAACTATTAATTGAACTAGTAGTATTTGGTTCTTCGTTATCCATCCGAGGAGGCAATGTAGTTGATGCTTCTGTTTCATTGTTCTTACCCCACAAGAACACGTAGAGACCCATTACTGCCACTACTGATCCAATTACACTGTAATAACAAGTCCAAAAAACTTAGTTAGTGTTATGACTTATGAGCACATATATGAAACTATAAAACAAATGAAAGTACCTGCCGAGGTATAAAGGAGTGTGTAAGATGAGGAAATCGAATAGAGTAGCTGAGATAAGACCGATTGGAGTAAACGTTGATGTGAAAACAGCTCCCAATTTCTTTATTCCCCATGTTGTTGCTACCGTCGACATGGCTTGTCCTACCACTCCCTGTAATTGGTACGTGTATATGTGATAAAGAATTGTAAACGTAGAGATCGAGGAAGATGAACCAAAATACGTACAGGACATTTATCAAAGAGAAAAAAAGGAAGATGATGAATACGTACACGGTAGACCTCAAAAAAAAAAAAAAAAAGTTTGAACTTTTTCAAACTTGTTATTATAAAACATATTTATAAAATCAGTTGTTGCTAACTTATTAGAACAGATGCATGGAAAATGACATTTACCCAATATGAGTAGAGAATCATATAATGCATCAACTTTTAGTGGTGGTGGTTGGTTAAATTTAATTAATATTTAGAAAACTCATGGTTTCATAAATAAAGTAAAATTAGATAAACCTCAAAATTTCTCATCCGTTTGCATAGTTAAACTTATGAAAACATTATAATACTTACAGCGTATACGACGACAATAATCACGAATCTGTCACTGATAACCCAGTCTTTAACGTCTCTGCCCTTGTAAAGGCTTAACAGAGCGCATTGGAACGCCGCAAAAACCGACATGAGACAGGTGCTCGAGTATTTGCAAGGGTACTTAATGCTTAAAGTCCCTTGAAACAACATCCATAGAGAGAGCAACGTGGTTCCTATGGTTAAGTAAAGACATCCAAGAAGCCAGTTATTGGTTTTGTCTTGATCATTGTTGTTGTGGTGAAGAGCCTCTTGGTGAGAGTGAAGGTTTGATATTTGAGGGCCTTTATAGAATGATAACAACAAAGCTCCACTTATGCATATTAGAGTTCCCAGCACCTTCAACATTCCTCCCTTGGTCTTTAGATTCTTTACATTTTCAGTCCTAAAAACGTGCTTAAGTTTATATGATAAATGCCATTATAACTTATTAAGAATATGAGTCATGTCTCATTTTATTTTATTTTACTTTACCAAACAAAAATAAACATGAACCAATACAGAAGGATCCGGTAGTGTACGTACGTATGCGTTGCAGACAACAACTTAATTTTTCATATAAAATAGTTAATTACTTTTAAACGCTAATGATAGATATTATATTCCACTTGATACAATGAATCTTGTTATTACTAGATTCCGCATCCCTTTATCAAAGTTTATAATAATGCGACGTCTAGCTAAAAAGACCTTTACCAGGAAAAGCTATAGAAAGGAGCTCAAACGGATGTAGTTACGTATAAGATAAGGTAATATACACAAAAATCAATTTAAAAGAAATATTTTATTATTAATACTGGCTAACAATTAGCTAGAAGAAATAGCAAATTCATATAATTTTCAAATTTATCGGTCTCAAAAAAAAAAAAAAAATTCTCATAATAGATCTCAATATTAATTTATAGTTCTAATTCTTAAAATGAACAATTAGCTAGAAGAATAATTTTCAAATAAAATATTTTAATAAGAGTTTTTTTTTTGGACAGTAGAGTTTAACAAATATGATACGTCAATACATAAATAAGCCAAATGGTACCTGAAAATAAGGGCCAAAGCAAAGGTGATTGCAGGCAACATGCTTAACAAAGCACACGAAACAGTTGCTGACGTATACGCCAGACCAAGCAAAAAGAAAAATTGCATCAAACTTGCCCTGTAATTCGTAAACCCAAAAATATTTTTTTTAAAAGTAATAACTGGAGCGCATGACTATAATATCGTACTTAAAACGAAAACATTCGTAACCGAAAACAAAAATCAACGTATAATGAATATAAAAATAATTTGAAAATAGAAGACACAATGATGAGAATTAATTGAAATGTGGATCTGAGAGGACAAACCCGAGCAGACCACTGAAGAAATGATCGATGAGTAGCCTAAACGTTAGCTTTGGTCTTGTTTTCCTATTTAACAATAGTACATAATTTTTAGAAGAAAATAACTTCATTGAAGTGTATACTAACATAATTAAATGGCTTCTACGTGCATGTAAAAAAAAAAGCGGATGCACACAATCTTCCAATGTATTGGTCTCAAGAAAATACCTTTTTTCTCATAATAAAGATTTCATTATTGTCTTGTACACTTGAAAAATGTATTTTGTTATCATTATTTACAAAGACAGTTCTTTTTAAGGGAGGGGGGGGGGGGGTCAACAGAATAGTATATACATACATCGTTGTTTCATAAAAGTATTGAACCTGTCCAAGATATAGGCGAATGGAGCTAGAATGAGAGCGGAAATAGCCATTCGATAAGCACCAATGACCATATGGTTCACACCAACATCAAGAGCTTTCTTCACAAGTGCATTCACTGAACCCATCGCTATGTTAGTTATCACCATTACTATAATCGGTGACCATTCCCCGATTACTTTCACGCCTTGCGTCTCTTCAGCCATCTCTCTCTCTCTCTATATATATATATGTGTGAGCTTGTGTGTGTTAGAGAGAGATAAGACCCAATGTGCTTTGAGTTTGGTAATCACAAAGCTTCCCATATATATAAGGAAACGTTTATGCGTTGTTTCCGCATTGGACTTATTCTGGCGTTAAATAATTCCTAGCATACCTAAAATCTATAAAGCATTTTTTGTGAAAAGCTGGTTAAGCATGTAGTTACTCCTTTTAAAAATTCAAGAACTTATGGGCTGAAATGCAGAATCTTTTTGAGCCAGAAAGCAAGAGTAAATTGGAAAAAAAATTATTTGCAGAAAGTTGAGACTCGAACATAGCAAATATATTTTAAGGAAAAAGAAATTACCAGTAGAGATATCAAAACATAGCACATACATTTTTAAGGAAAAAGAATATACCAGTTGAGATATCAGCTACACACTACATTCATCCACTTGCAACCAAAAACTTTAATTTGTTACGTATAGCATTATCGGTATTCCCTGCGGAATTTCGAACGTTTTATTCTTTTGATTACTATAGGCACGTTAGCAAAAGCCCACGCATCTGATTTTATATAAAGATAATATATTCGTTATTTGGCGAACAATTTATTTTCACGCTATACGTTATCGGAGACACATGTAATTTGGTTTGCCACGACTTGTTCGTGTCATCTACTGCACATTATCGATACCCCGCATATCCACCAAAAATAAAATAAAATAAAATCTACTGCACATTGTGTACATTACTCTAAAACATATTCCTCTTACCGGCATACAAATTCAATATTATAATTTAAGGAAAAAAACATGGATCGTTTATTGGAAGATCTAAAACATAGATGTAAATTTAATGGTTAATATTAGGATCTACATCAATATAAAAATAATGTCTTATTCAGTAAACTTCAAACAATCAAAACTCATCATGAATCTCCTAAACAAATACATAAACATGCACATTATGTTATTTCCAAAATGAATGATCTAACTTCATTTTCTAAACTAGTATAGAATAATATATAGATAATGATAAGTTTCATATTTTAGTTATTAATTATTGATGTATATATTAATATTGACCATTAGCTTGGATTTAGCGATGTGAGAAATAAACGAATTTCTACAAAAGTATATTTAGTTCTATCCCACTAAGGCAGATAATGATTTTACTCAGAATTTTATTCAAAAATGAAATATAAATTATACATTGTAAATCTATGTAGAGTATATTTTACAATTTAAACCTACAAACTCAAACTTTTTTTTTTTTTTTGAAAAGAGCCTTTACAAACTCAAACCTACAAGCTAGAGAACAAACTATGTCATATCTGGATATTGGTAATGGATTTATAGGCACTGATCCATAAACCTTTAGCTTTCTTCTTGTCTTTCGTACTCTTTTATTTGTTTGTGTTTCAACTTGGTTTATAGGTCTAACGATCATTCGTTTTATTGCTACCATGAGAATGAATATTTGAACCATAAAGGCACTTTGACACTTTGTCCAACAACTTCAATACTTTCCAGAAAAAATAAAGAGAATAAATTAAAGTGGTTTCTATTTATAGCAAACTTCCTTTTTCTGTTACAATGAGTCATGATATGATATGTATTTAATGTATTACGATAAAATAGTTCATCATATATGTATCATATTTTAAAGACGTGTGGAAGTTAATCATAATTTGAATCAGTTCTTGTTGCACGCCATTATGATGTACACTAACATATAAATCTCCATTTCGAGAATATTGTTTTTTGGTTTTAGAAAAAGAAAGAATATATTTTTCAAAAAAAAAAAGAATATTATTTTTCAGCGTTCTTTTTTGTTTCATTAGTGCTAAAAAATCTGTGTAATCTGTCCTGATTGAATTCAATATAACTTCAGTTTAAAAATATTTGTAGAGACTATTTAAGTAAATTAGTTAACTATTGGTTCATAGTTGTGAAAATATTAACGCTCTTTCGTCGAAATTATGATTAAAATTATTATCCGAGATCTAGATTCAATCCAAGATCCAATTCAGATATGCTCCGGAAGTTTGGATATCTAGAAGAACCGGATCCAGATTTAAATAGTAAAATATTGGATCGTGATATTTTATTTTTTAGTCTGGATATTTGGATCCGTATTTTTATTGAAAATAGTAATATCTATATAAAATTAAAATTTATTTATTAAAATTTTATTTTATAATAGTATATATAAATTTTATAATAATACATATATATATATATATATATATATATAAATAACTAAAAATGTTATATAAAATTTATTTTTAAATTATTATTAATATTGTTAATATTAATATTATTTTTATTTATTTTAATGATCTAAATCTGTATCTAAATATCTATTAGATATTACAATTTTTAGAAGGTTATTCGACACTCCGATATTTAGAAACTCCAAATCCGGATAAAAATAATCAAAACACTAAACAATAATTAGTAAACTATAAACTCAAATGTTAAGATATTTTGACTAATTCTTTGTAAAAATTAGTATCCAATTAATGGTATTTTAAACAATCATCTTATTAAAATAGGAGTATAAACTAAAATTGCCTATTAGACTTACAATTTATTTACAACTTTATGCCACTAAAATAATTAAATAATCTTATCTTTAAACAATTTCTATATTTTTTTAATTTAATAAATAATTTCTTAAATCAATCATAAACTAAAATAACTTCTTCACAACACTTAAATACCACTAAAAACTATATAATCTTAATTTTTAGTATTTACTATTTTTAGTCAAATTAAACAATCATAAAATATATTTAAAGTAATTTTATAACTAATTAATATTAAAATATAAATTTAAAATAACTAATTAATTAACTTGAAAAACAATTAATGTTATATTGATTAGATAAACAACTATAAAACCATGAAAAATCGATGTAGATATTTTAATATTATTAATAACTAATTAATAAAAAAAATAAGCTAATCATAAAATTGATTTTATATCTATTTATTAAATTTTAAATATAATATTGTTATAACTTTAATTAATAATAAATAAAAATAAAAAACACATAAAATCATTTATACTATATAAATATAAATTAATTTATAAATATATTATA
Source organism: Sinapis alba (assembly GCA_012274485.2). Lineage (NCBI taxonomy): Eukaryota > Viridiplantae > Streptophyta > Magnoliopsida > Brassicales > Brassicaceae > Sinapis > Sinapis alba. The sequence continues at coordinate 207,486 of MU105624.1, read as the reverse complement.
TTATGTATTTTTTCATATAAATAATTGTTAATGTAAATTTAATATAATAAATATGAAGAGTATAAAATATATAGCATTTGTTTAATAGTATATAGAACAATTTTTATACATTATTATAAAATTTGATCTATTAAAAATAATTTTGTGTTGATTCAAAGATAATATTCTAAAAATATAAATGATATAATTGACGATTTTAATCAATATAAAATTATTATATATTAAATAAAATTAAATAATTATTTAATACAGATAAATTTTAAAATATATATATTTTTAATAAATATTTATTTATAAAAAATAAAATAAATACACGTACATCCACACATATTGAATTCCAGTTTATCTACTATCAAAACACGTTTAATCTGAAAAAGTTTCACTGTCTCAATACTATTTGAAGCTTTGCACACACTATTTTCAAAATATTAAATGCATTTAGGTTAATATAAATAGTCAAATAAATTATTTTAGTTTCTTTACATGCCCACACTTTTTATTTAAATGACAAATATAACTCAACCATGTCTGAAAAAGAAACAAGGATGCTTTAAAATATCAGAAAATGCTCAAGTAAAAGCAAAGCTCTAGTGAATAGACCTATTTTTTTTTATATAAAATTAATGACAAAGCAATATTAATATGCTATAGAATTAGTATACTAAAAATTGTATGTTTAAATTAAGGTAGTTATTAAATGATTAGTAGAGAAGTAAATAATTTATATAAAATATTAGATTATACATAATTTATTTATTTATAAATAATATAAATATATTTATATTTATTTTATATACATATTTTTATTTCTTAAATAACCAGGACCGTATCTATATATTATAATCAAAATATAAGAAGTAAACCAATCAATCAAATTGAAATGATACCAAAGAACATAAGCTTTTCTTAAAAATATAGTGGTTCAAAACATAATTGCAAAAACTGAGTGCTAAGCAATCTATATATTTTCTATTGAGTGCTGAAGTAATCTATATATTACTTTTTTATTTTTATATTTCAATTAATCATCATATTTTAATTAATTGTAAAAATTGAGTGCTAGGCAATCTATATTTTAATTTTATATTTTGCTATTTAAAATAATCTATCATTATTATAGTTATATATATTAAATTATATTTTATTTTTTAAACTTAGTGCTAAGTATCTATATTTTTTATTGAGTACTAAGTAATCTATATTTTTTACTGAGTGCTAAGTAATATACGTATATATATATATATATATTAAATTTTATATTTTGTTATTTTAAATAATCTATTAAATTCTAAATAGTTGTAAAATTTGAGTGATAAGTAATCTATATATTAATTTTTATATTTTTGGTTATTTTAAATATTCATTCATATTTTGATTATATATTAACTATTTTTTATATTTTGAAAGAATTATTATTATTTTCTTAAAAATTAAATTAAAATTTTGTTTAAGCAAATTTTGATATTATAAAATACAATAAATTAATTATATAAAATTATTTTTTTCTTTTTATATATTCTAAATGTAAATGTGCTACCAAAAAATTCATACGAAAGAAATGAGCAAATAACATTTGTAGAGCATTTATATTTTCGAAATGTTTTTAATAATAGTTAATTAGATAATAAAGAACATGATATTTTCTCAAACGATTTACCAATCAAACTATAGGGTAATTAGTTTTTTTTTAATGTGAAAAAGCTATTACTGTAGTGTAATTAGTTACGGGTGTATATATATATATAGTGTAATTAGTTACGGGTGTATATATATATATATATATATATATATATTCGTAAGTTGTCCCAAATGGTAGTCTACCTCGGTGGTCCGATGAGATTTTTCGTGGCTTACTTTATGGACTTTCGTTTTATTTCCAAAGTCTCAGTGACTTTAAACAAAATGTGTCTGCTTTTAGTTCTTTTTTTCTTAAAAAAAAAATAAAGATTATACAAAATCAACAAAAGAAAATATGTGGTATACACAATGATCACTGATAATCAGTTGCCCAAATAATTAAAGCTGGGAAAGTTGTGGACTGAAAAAAACTTTCAGTGCTTTATTACAACCGCTGATGCAATTGCTATCTTATTGATAAACAAAGGTGGCATACTAAAGAAATAATGGAATCATGTGATCCCAATCAAATTGGTATATTGTTCTATTTCAGTGTAAATATAATATTTGATTGGATTCGCGGGAATAGTTGGGGAAAGTCACTCTTTGACTCCACTAGATATTGTTCGCACTTCCATATTCCCCCACTAGTTCATTTACATATAAATAGAATATCATCAAAAAAAATTATTTAAATTAACAATTATGTTGTGGTCCCAACAAAAAAAATTATTTGTAAATATGATACTAATTAAAAAAAAAATTAACACAAATTTGATCCTACTTTTCAAAATTACCTTTGAATAATAATCATTTGTATAAATAATTTTAAACCAAAATATTTAAATACTTTTTAAAAATATATAGTTTTGAAAATCGGTATCAAACAAATTGTATTTTCAAGCACCTTTTAAAAATTAATACACACAATCAACATATACAGAGAAACCATGTATTTACCATTAGACATGCATGTGGCATGTAGTAATATATAAAAAATGATCAATATACATTAATTGATAATTGATTTTAAGTTAGATTTATGGAACTTATTATTATATATAGATATTGAAACAAATAGCAAAGATACATTAACTCTCAACAAGCCAAATACTTAGTTAATTAGTGGATATACAAAATTAATAATTTGCATTGGACAAAATTTTGAACTATTGAGATGTTCATAGCGTATAATACAAATTTGTCACATTAATCGGAAACAATACAAACATAGTATAACGAAAATAAACGGAGGTACTTTATTATATCTCCTCTTCATTCAAACTATATTAAACGGATAACCTAGAGCCGGTATTGTTGGTGTTATTATCTTTAGTACTGTATTTATCTTCGTTTTGGATCGGAGGACACTCTGTTGCTGCTGCTTTCATTTCTTTGTTCTTACCCCACAAATACACGTAGAGACCCGATACTACCACCACGGATCCAATTATACTGTAATCGAAGTTAGAAAGGAAAAATGTAACAATTAGAGTTACATATATATACCGGGCTCAATACAATAAGGGGTCATTGAAGATTTTTTTTAATAGAAAAACTAGGATTATTAATTAATTTTGAAAAATAAAATAATTTAATATTATTATCAAACTAACAAATTATTTTTATTTATTTTTTCTTTTCAAAAAATTATATGTCATAATATTTTATAGCAATATAATATTATATATAATTTCTACATGTAACAAAAAGAAAAAAAAAAGTTGAAATTTTGGAGTGGCCCTATGTTAAGCGGGCACTGATATGAGCATGGACCCTACATTCACATATATAAAACGAGGTAAAAAAAAAAATGAAATTACCTGCCGAGGTACAAAGGAGTGTGTAAGATGATGACATCGAATAGAGTAGCTGAGATGAGCATAATGGGACTAAATGTCGATGCGAAAACGGCTCCCAGTTTCTTTATCGACCATGTTGTTGCTACTGTCGACATCGCTTGCCCCACTATTCCCTATATTTATTTATACATTTTAAATAATTAGGAGACCGTATCTATATATATTTTAATCCAAGTCCTATAGTCAATTTTCAAAAAGATCAGTATTCCTTCTTTTTCATAAATATGCATCTCAGTTTTTTCTAAATTCTCGACAAGTTTCAGATTAAGCGGCATTACTTCTTTTATGTATGTTAACACTTTATTCTCATCATAATTAAAATATAAGAAGTAACCAATCAACCAAACGAAATGATACCAAAGAACATAAGCTTTTATTAAAAATAGAGTGGTTCAAAATATAATTGTAAAAGTTGAGTGCTTAGTGACTTGGCTTAGCTTTTGGCATATATACCAAAAACGCAAAAAAAAAAAAAAACAGAGCTCATAATATTTTAACAGAACTTTTTCATCATCTAGAATCTAAAATAACATATATAACAAGGTCCAGTATATTTATTAGTTAATAGCTGGATAGTGAGGTACTAGAGAATCTTATCGAAGAAAATGACAGTTAGTTATAAACACAAGATATCGCCAACTTAATGGTGTCTCGAACAGTTAAGAAAATATTTCGTGTTATGAGCGGCTGAGCAAATCGAACGTACATAAGTTTCCAGAGAATGGATCACGTGCACCAGATTAGTTGGGATTAAAAATAATATATACGTCATTACAAAAATTCGAGGATTATATAGTACAAGAGGAAAATTTATTTTAAAGATTCTATAATTTTAAAGCTTTTGCAGACTAACACATATGGTTTATTAAAACTAATTTCAAAATATGGTATGAACTGACTTACAGCGTATGCAATGACGAAAATGACGAATCTATCCTCAATGATCCAATCATTGACAGTTCTCCTTTTGTAGAGACTCAAGAGAGCACACTGGAATGAGCCGAAAAGGGACATGAGACAAATGCTCGTGTATTTGCAAGGGTACTTTGTGTTTAAAGTCCCTTGGAAAAGCATCCATAAACAAAAAAATGTGACTCCTATAGCAGCAAGGAGACATCCAAGAAGCCAATTATCTGTCTTGCTTTCATGGTTGTTGTTGTCGTTGTGAAGATCCTCTGGGTGAGAGTGAAAGTGTGTTATCTGAGGACCTTTGTAAAATGTTAACAACAACGCTCCACTGACGCATATCAATGTTCCCATCACTTTTAGCATTCCTACTTTGCTCTTTAGAACTCTTACACTTTCCATCCTGAAATTTACATAAAAATTTATAACAAAATATTTTACTGTATTTGATGTATCCCCATGCATTTTCATACGTTAGGTATGTGTGTGTGTATGTATATGTTGAGTCTGAAGTCTATTTCTTGTCTGGTCAAAGCAACTCCAATGATGGAGTTTTCATAATGTAACCAAATAAACAAATCAATAAAGTGTTATAAAAGTTAACACAGGATCTGAAACGAAACACTATGAAATACCATTAAGAAATTTATTTTGCCCATATGTCAACATATCAGTGGTTCTGTTTTAAAAACGAAAAGAAAAATAAATTGTCAAACAAAGATATATTAAGATGTGGTTGCTCATTAATTTCATGAAATAAGATAATAGTTATAAGAATACTTTTTCTTGATATAGAAATCGTATATAAATGGTTTATGTCAAATCATGTGAATCTTTAGAATGCTGCATAAAGATATTTTAATATTCTATATGATTAAATGATCATTAATCTAATTTAAACGATTTTATGGACTTAATTAATAATATTTTATGATTATTTAACCTGACTTAGAAGGAATGACGGTTCATCAGTACCTTAAAATAAGGGACAAAGCGAAGGTAATCGCAGGCATCATGCTCAGAAAAGCACCCGAAACAGTTGCTGACGTGTACGCCAGACCAAGCACAAAGAAAAATTGTACCAAACTCCCCCTGCGGATTATCAAAAATATATAAAAACAAACAAAAATTAGAGCTTAACTTATCAAAAAAATCTCAAACAAGCCTCTTAAAAATAAAATTTAATATTTAAAAATGTGAATTATTTACAAAATAACATGTTTTACTACTTTAACGATAATTATATATATATATATGAACAAGATCTTCTCACTTTCTTTTGTCTTTTTATTATTCTTTTAGTTCTAAGAAATATATCGAGAGACCACTGTTATGACTCTCTTAACTGAGAGATAATCATATATACTATAAAAGAAAAAAAAAGTTTCAGAGGAGCAAACCCAATCAAACCGCTGATGAAATGATCGATCAATAGCCTAAACGTTATCTTGGGTCTTGTTTTCCTTTAAAAAAGTAAAACATATATAAGATTCAGAAGAAAAATTAAGTATTTAGTTAAATCACATATAAGTAAGTTGTTGGTTTCATCAAATATCCAACGTACTTTTCCAAGAAATAAGCGAGAGGAGCCAAAATGAAAGCAGAAATAGCCAGACGATAAGCACCAATGACCATATGGTTAACACCACCATCAAGAGCCTTCTTCACAAGCGCATTCACTGAACCCGTTGCTATGTTTGCTACCGCAACTGCCATAGCCGGTGCCCATTTGTCTACAACTGATGATCTCTCTCCTTCAACGACATTCATTTCTCTCTCTCTCTCTCTAAATATATATATATATGTATGTAAGTATGTATGTTTAGAGAGTGATAAGACCCGATGTGCTTTGAGTTCACCACAAGGCTTCCCATATTTATAAGCAAAGTTTTTTGTATTCCCCTTATACTATACAAATAAAAAATAGTAAAGCTTTCACTTTGGACGACCAACTTTAAATTGTTCCATCTTGTGTATACGTTATTCGTATTTCACCTGCAGCCTTTTCAACGTCTTATTTTGACTATAATATTTTAACGTATCATCACCTCGTTGTGTCCTGCAAGATTTAAGGGAATTTATACTCTAGATTTTGCAGGTACTAAGCAGACATTTAATTTGGAGAACTTTAACATAATCAATTCCCACTCACATAACTAGCTTAAACGAAAACAATAAAGCGGTGCGGTATTCAGAGTTTTTTTTTAGAAAAACACACTGATAACACCAATCATTTATTTGCTTCTTTTTTTCTTGTATGTTTTAAAAACAAATTCATAAGAAACCGTGCACAGTTTCCATACCCCACAAGAAACAATATCCAATTGAACACACATACATACAAATATGTGTGTTTTCATAAATAACGCCCACATTTATATAATTTTTATTTTAACCATAAAAACAAAATGGATGGTAAAATAATCCATCAGACATTTTGGAGTTTTAGACGAACACAATGACAGCTAACGTATCCAACAAAGTTCTACATTGAATGTTTAGATAAAAAATATTTAATATACAAAAAAAAATCTATTTGAAAAAAAGTCTAAAAGTAAATTAATACAGATTAATTCCAACAATATATATATATATATATATATATATATATATATATATATATATATATATATATATAAAGTCTAAAAGTAAATGGACATTGACTCACTAAATCCCAACAATTTTATAAACAAATTATTTAAGAAATGACTAGTAAAGAGTACCATTATTACACGTGGTTAATCCCATGTAAATCATATATGTTGACATTGCTGTTGTTGCATTACATTAGCAAATATATATTTTGTAATTATATATAATTACATGTTTGTACGGAAGGCATATAATAATTACATTTTTGTTATTTCTTAACACAATAGTTTAAGCTATTTTTAAAGTATGTAAAATAAATTTATTTAAATTAAAATTATTCAGTTCTTATGTCAAAATTATTTAACGTGTTTTCTTTAATGATTGGATTAAAAACACACACATACATATACACTACAAACTAAACTTAAAGATTTGATTTAATGTTTATGTATACAATAAAATATATTTTCACTAGTCAAACATGATTCAATACTATTTTTTATAAAAATTGGATTTGTTTGGAAATTTTGTATATCTGAAAATACTGTTACACTTTATTTCAAATGACATTTGATATTTAAATTTTATAAATAATAAAAATATAAAAAAATTAACACCAAACAATCAATTTTAATTCACAACTATGTTTATTAATAATAGATTTATTATATATTAGTTAATTATATTATATATTTTACATTTCTTATTATTATTAAAAAAAAAATTAGTACCACAAAATATATTTTTATTAATCAAACATTATTCACACCACTTATTTTATTAAAACCGTATTTATCTTTCAAATTGTAGGAACCATAGTTGTATCGTATTGCACCTAGTTTTGTCTGTTTATATTACTAAATATGCAGTTATCATTTGGATCCTAAGCAGGAACGGACCCAGGTACTTATAATTTATGCAAATACCCCTAATCTATTATATGATTTATAATATGTGCCCCATATTTAATATGTTGCTGGCGCTGGCGCTGGCCCTGACCCTAAGTGCTTTGTGGTATAAAATTATTGCTTTTAATTTGTTTTTGTTTTCCATGTTATACTTTATACAATCCAAGTATGAAATCAGAATTAGAAAATCTAAATTAAAAAAGTTTGTTGATGGACTGTGGCTAGAGAAAGAGGTGGCGAAAATATTGTATGATTTTCTTTTCTGATCCAGAAGCTAAGAGAGTATACATGAGGGAAGAGATGGATAAGAGAATGAAATGGTTTTTTTTTGACAAAGGAGTTTAGAGAGATGTGGTAGCGGAGTTTAGTGAATGTTGGGATAATAAAATAGGAAAGAAGTGAAAAACAATTTAGAATATGTTTTCAAATGAAAATATGTTTTTAATTTTTAAGAGTTTCTCTCTATTATGTTTTTATTTTAATCGGTTCACAAAAAAAAGGTAATTAAAATAATATTTTTGAAAGCTTTGTGGAAAAGTTTTCTATTGCGGATGGTCTTACTCTTCCAACTTTTGCATAAAAATGGAAAAAGAAAACGGATGGTCTTACTCTTCAGCTTTTGCATAAAAATGGAAGAAGAAAAAAAACGTTATCAAATGATCAAAGGTTGTGAATTCTATCACGGCAAGTCATTAGTCATATATATAGTTGATAGTTTTGACACATATATCTTTTTCCTTATTATACATACTTTTACGGAGCAAAGCGAAATCCAGTAATACCATACTACAAGACAAATATTTCTTTTAAAACCGATTTGTTTTGTTTATAGACCTAATGAAACGCTATTTCTATAATATTACTTCATTTAATAAAAAGTGATGGGAAAAATCACTTATTTAAAGTTTAACCATCACACTGGTTTTGCTAATGAAGGCTCCCCAGATATATAACAATATGACTATTTGTTTTAAAAACGTGGGTGGTAAAAAGAATAAAAGAAGTACCATTACTATTTTCATTGATAAGATTGATCGTAATCCTTTAAGACTGAGCCTAATAAAACTCATCAGACAAAAACACGCTGGTGAATACGAAAAAGAGTTCATATTGCTATCCGAGTTTGAATGCATGATCTGTCGACGTGGAACCCAGCGTAATATCATATCAAATAAAGCCACTGAAAATATTAGAAGGGGCAGAAAAATCAGCTGAATTAAAAGGACAAGATATTTGTTTATTTTAAAAGTTTTTTTTCTTTTTGCTAACTATTTTAAAAGCTTAGAATATAGTGGGACGACATGTACCTCACTATGTTAAAGTTTATACTTCTAACCTAAAAGCATTGTTAGGAATTTTATGGCCACTAATCACCATGATGAAAATATAATATAGTATTGTGTATGATGTGACGCCTAAAGATTCCAAAACGTCTATAAATTACTAACAAGATAACCATAATTTATAACTAACAATTTCTTAGAAAGAAAAAAACATAAGGCAATCGACTACAAAAAATTATCATCCTCTTCTTCTTGACTTCCCGTTCGTTACACCCAAATTTGTTTTTCATATATTAATTACTGAAATCAGATATAGACATGCATTATCTTACTTCGATGTTTATTTCATACGTTCTTCACATGTTGGTTCTCCATGTTAACTGTTGGCATTTTGAAGTCAATCCTTTATACCTTCTTTTTTTTTAACTTTCATTGGATCCATCTGGTTTGCACTATCTCATTTTTTTAATTTATTTCCTTTAAACATATGTATAAACGTTGAGATATATTTTAATTTTTAAAATTCATGATAAAAATTTAGACTATATTTTATTGGAGGGCATCGCACTGACTCGAACTAATGATTAAGAAAATATAAACAGCACAATAGAATCGGGTATAAACTACTGAAACCGGAAGATGGGGAATAAACAGGAAAATAGGTGATGAAAAAGAACAATAACACTAGTATTTTGCGAAAGTGGCAAACGAATCATACATGTAAAAGACGAAAATAGTGTCGGGCCTGGTGAGTTAGGTTTGGTTTGGTAGTTACTTAATCTGGAAATGTATGGTTTACTTCAGTCTATAGTTCAGGTGGTCAACAGGTTGCTGTTTAGTATGTTGCGACCATCATAACTTACTACTACATCTTCACACGTCATTAACTCATCATCTGAAATGGGCCCTCTTTAATTTGTCTTATTATGTCGCTTTCCTTTTAATGGGCCTTACACAAATCTAAAGTCCATTTATCATTTATAGCCCAATCTCTGGCTCTTTGTCACAGTGTTAAATAAAGACTCAAGAGCCCCGATTTTAAAGCCCTAACAAAACCAAATTCGAACTCGTAATCATATAATCCGAAAAGAGAAAAGAAGAAGTTCAAACGATTCAAACTGTTTCTCTGTGGCATTATAATAACTTAATAACATCAAACAGAAGCCAAAGATAAACTCTCTCTTTATCAGACTTGAGCTGTGCCTTCAGTAAACTTGGGATCCTCACATCTGTAACGTCCATCAGGTCCTATTCCAAACCCTTTTGGATCAGCAAACACATTCTCTAGCAACTGACTTCGACCTGGTTGTGGACTCGCGTCTGCAAACTCCACCGCTTCCTCCACCAACTCGTCTATCTTCTTCTCTATCGACTTAAGCTCTGCTTCATTCGCAAGCTTGTTCTCTACCAGATACTTCTTCAGTGCTGTGATTGGATCTCTAGCCGCATACTTGGCTTTCTCAGCTGCCATAATCTAAGGTTAGTTTCAAGCCTGAGATCATACACACTACAAGCAGCTTCAAGAAGGAAGGAAAGAGAGAGAGAGAGAGAGATATACCAGCATCGCGGAGCTCATCAGGATCAGCCAAGGAGTGTCCTCTGAACCTGTAAGTCTCACATTCCACCAAGGTTGGACCTTCTCCTCTTCTAGCTCTTGTCACTGCCTCTTTAGCCACTTCCCTCACCTTCAGCACATCCATGCCGTCGACATGGACACCTGGCATCCCAAACGCAGGTCCTTTCTTCCATATCTCGGGATCAGAAGTAGACCTCAAGTGAGACATCCCAATGGCCCACAAGTTATTCTCAACAACGAAGATAATAGGCAACTTATAAAGCGCAGCCATGTTTAGACACTCATAGAACTGTCCGTTATTACAAGTCCCGTCTCCGAAGAACGCAACAGTGACGTCATCGCAATCCTGTTTCAAGACTTCTCTCTTGTACTTGGAAGTGAAGGCAGCACCAGTGGCGACAGGGATGCCTTCGCCAATAAAAGCGAAACCACCGAGCATGTTGTGTTCTTTAGAGAACATGTGCATGGATCCACCTTGACCTCTGCAGCAACCGGTGACTTTCCCGAAGAGCTCACTCATGACGGCACGAGCAGAGACACCTTTGCTGAGGGCGTGGACATGGTCACGGTATGTGCTGACGACAGAATCGGACTGAGTGAGGAGCTTGATAAAGCCAGTTGAGACAGCTTCTTGGCCGTTGTACAAGTGGACAAAACCAAACATCTTGCCTCGGTAGTACATTTGAGCACACATGTCCTCGAAAGAACGACCGAGAATCATGTCTTCATACAAGACTAATCCTTCCTCTTTGGTTATCAGCTAATTTCATGACAAAAAAACAAAATCTTACAATTATTTAAATCAATATTTAAAAAAGAAACAACCTTTACCACAGAGTTCAATGATTATAGTACTTAGGAGAATTGCACTGAACACGAATTGGGAAGAAGGTTTAAGGAGAGAGAAGGAAGGAAGGATACCAGGCTATTGGTGGGTTTCTTCTCCTTGACAACTTCCTGGACTGCGACGACAGGAGATCGACGAGCGGCGTGAGCGTGGATGAGTCTGCGAGTGGGGAGAGAACGGGTGGATCCGAGGAAAGAGGAAGGAGGAGGAGGAGGCAATCGGGTGGGGGGAAGCAAGAGACGATTCTCTTGAGATCCATGGAGAGTAATGGTAGCAGAGAAAGCTGTGGCCATTTCGATATATCAATGTGAGACCAATTTGAGATTCAAGAGAAGGAGTTATATTGCGGAGAGAACGAGGATGATGAGTTGGAACTGTGTTGTTGTAATAAGAGGCGGAGGCTCAACTCCCTTCTACCTATTAGTTTCCATCAATTTTAATTAATTTGTTCAAAATTGTGTTATAATCCCCCCGTATTTAAAAGCTTGATGTTTAGTTTTTTTACACGTATTAAAAATATTTTTTTAAAAATAATAATTAAAAGTTTCACTACTTACAATTCTATATTTTAATTTACATTTTAGTAAGTTCAATATATTATTTATACTCTAAAACATCAACTTTTTTATATACTAGAACCTGTTGACAAAATAAAACTATATATACTTAGAACATCAATTTTTTTTTAACAGAAGTATACTAGATTTCGGGACCCACGCTTATAGTGATACTTTCGTTAACACCAATGTTTGCTTTTTTTATTATTTTATTTCTCAGTTACAAGATCCAATCTACAAAATCCAGTCGGCAGATAGATGTACAGCTTACAGGAAGGAAGAGAGAATCACAAAGTAGGTAAACAACATGAGAGTCCCACACGCCTATCAATATAGGGCACGTTTGATCCACTTTCTTCTTTCCGTATGGAGCACATTAATGGGCCCGGCCTAACTATAGATAACACTCATATTCAAAGCCCAGTTTCCTCATACAAGCCTCACTACGAATTTGACAACTTTTTTTTACTCTTGCTCCACGTTTAGACATTTATTTTGTTTGCTGCTAAGAGTTTTATCAATATGTTAACACAGTCTGCGTTCTATTTCTCTCTCTGACGGTATATGGTTTGTTTAAGGTTCGACATTGTAAATCTAGTAGACCTAAGCTATATATCATGAATCGAGTCAAAGAATAAGAAAGAAACAAAATCCATTCTAACAAAAACCAGAGCCGATTGGTTTGCTCGGTTACCGAGACTTCGAGTTATACAGCAGAGTACTTATAATGGGGTCTCATCAACGACGAACAAGAAGAAAAAAGAAACAAGGTAATTGTGTTTGCTTAGTCGAACAAGCCGAAACCCAAATCACCATCACTCTCTTCAGCCACTTCTTCCTGCAAGCACAACAAAATTACCAAAACATGTTTTAGAAACATGCTCAACTAAGAGAAAAAAAGTATTTGTTTATTCTTGTTTCTCCTACCTTCTTCTTCTCCTCAGCGGCAGGTGCAGCAGCCGCACCACCACCACCGGCAGCTGGGGCAGCAGCTGCAACTGGGGCACCACCTCCGCCACCAGCACCAACGTTCATGATGAGGTCAGTGACGTTACGTTTCTCAGCCATCTTTGCGAATAGCATTGGCCAGTATGACTCAATCTCAACGCCAGCGGCTTTGACCAATGTAGCAATCTTGTCCGCCTACCAAGATCCAGTTAAAGAGTACAGATGTCAATTAAACAATTCCAAACCATAAAATACTCAAAAACATAAGCACAAGTCTCCTAAACCACAATTAGATTTGTCAAGAGACAAGACATTTTAAGCAAGTTTTCAACTATCAAATAAACAGATGTGACTCATAATCATATAGAATAATAACTAGCTTAAAAACTTTGATCAAAGAAATGGAAAACCTGAAAAGAAAAAAACAAATAAAAGAGAACCAACCGTGATAGAAATACCCTCGTCTTCGAGGATCATAACAGCGTAGCTGCAAGCAAGCTCTCCAACTGTCGACATTTTTTATTACTCTGAAACCAAACCATGTAAGAACAACACCTGATTAATCACCGAATTTAACAAAAACAACAGATATCATATATACTCCAAAGTCATAAATCCGGAGTTTAAATCTGAGATTCTAACTAACCAAACAACTCATAAGGTCCTAGAAAAACCTAAATCACAAAAGATAAGCAGCTCCTCGAAACAGTGAAAAATCAATGAAAGATTGTTCAGAAAATAACTAACGGTGAGATCTTCCGGGATTAACAACATAGAAACATCAAGTACCTTGGATTATGCTTTCGCAGAGCGGCTCGGGAGATTACTCGCTAGGGTTTGGCCGCAGAGATGGGAGACGCACAGATTATAAAGCTTGTAACCATGCCATATATGGGCCTGTTAAATATTCGTCACGCTCCTTTTACAGTTAATTGGGCTTTTATTTTATTTTGGGCATGTTACGCGGGTTACTCTAATAGATTATAGCCCATAAAGCGAGAGAGAGATTTTAATTTACGGTGATGCTGGTAGCTCTGCTCAACAGCCACAATCTTTTGTCATCCGTGCATGAGAGAAAGAAAAAAAAAACATTTTTAATTTATATGGTGAAGAAGAAGGAGAAGAAAAGTGATTTTCGTATTGACTGTTGAATTTAGGTCGTTGTGATTTAAGCTGTATTAATGGGCCTCACGTTGAACTACTGGGACTAAAGTGGCACGTTAAAGACTTGATCCCTATGCTCCTCCTAATTCCCAATGGTGTTCATGTTTTAAGCTACTAATTCAGCAAACAAATTTAATTGTATATTTCCCAAATACTTAAAAGTCTTGAGTCTTGACGTTTTTTATGCGTTAAATTAGATTTTTTTTTTTTTGTCTTTTTGTTGGTAATTATAGGCAGCAACCAATTATGCAGATGATGGTTCAACTACCTCCATCTAGGAGAGTTGTTCACCCAACTAACGGTTCGATCCGAAAAGTACCGACATTATTTAGTTATTTTTATAGATCAAGGACTTTGAAGAACCAAGAAATTTTTAGTAATGAAAATCTAGCTTTTATATGTTTTCTTAGATTCTCTTATTTGACTGTCTCCGCTACTTTTACAAAACTAGCACAAGGCGAATGTACATTATTTTCTTCTTCTTTTATAGCAAGGTTAGTAAATAATGTTTTTGCCAATTAGCAAAAAGATGTGATCAACTAAAATCACTATAAGTTGTGCGATTCAGCAAGTTATCTGCATAGGTATGAACATGGGTATAGTGGATTACAAAGATACGACTTAAGTTTCTCTTTTGACAAATTCCCGATTTTCTGGTTTACCAAAGTTATCAAAAACCAACTAACTTAACTATAGCACACACATATCCATAAAATTAATTAAATTATAATATTCAATCGACAACTTACAAAAAAAATATTTGATATCAAGAAGTACACAATTACATAACCAGACCAATGACCACGCTCCACATATCCAGTCCAACCAATCATTGCACAATCTTAACCGGATAATCTTCAATCGAGCCAGCCCACGCATTGCCCGTCATCTCCTCCGTCGAAACCACTCGTAACGCTTTCCAAACCGCACTATTACACTTGAAACCTGATCCAAACGCAATCTGCCAAAGTCTATCACCTGCTCTAACCCTACCCTTAGCTTCGGTATAAGCCATCTCGTACCAAAGCGAGCTACTCGAAGTGTTACCAAACCGGTGCAAAGTCATTCTTGAAGGTTCCATATGCCAATCTTTAAGATCAAGATTTTTCTGAACCTCGTCAAGAACCGCTCTACCTCCTGCATGAATACAGAAATGCTCGAAAGCTAGTTTGAAATCCGGAATATACGGCTTCACTTTGAGTTTCAACAACTTCCTTTTGACCAATGAAATCAAGAACATTAACTGTTCCGACAAAGGAAGAACCATCGGTCCTAACGTTGTGATGTTAGTTTTCAGAGCATCTCCAGCCACCGACATTAGCTCCCGAGCTAAAGAGACACCGATAGTCCCTCTCTCGTCTTCCTTCTGGTATACGCAATTATAGTTCTTGTCGTCTGATCCTTTGTGTGTCCGTACGACGTTGACTAGCTCGTACTTTGACTTGGACCGGTCTTGTCGGCGGTTAGAGAGGAGAATCGCTGCACCTCCCATTCGGAAGATACAGTTGCAGAGGAGCATTGACCGGTCGTTGCCGAAGTACCAATTTAGGGTTATGTTTTCCGTGCTGACCACGATAGCGTAAGAATTGGGGTTTGCCTTGAGGAGGTTGTTGGCGAGATCGATTGAGATTAAACCGGCCGAGCAGCCCATTCCTCCTAGGTTGTAGCTTTTGATGTCTTCTCTCATCTTGTAATGATTCACGATCATCGCCGATAGAGACGGCGTCGGATTGAATAAGCTGCAGTTTACAATCAAGATCCCGACTTCAGCCGGTTTAATTCCGGTTTTCTCGAAAAGGGAATCTAAGGCTCCAAACATAACGGCTTCAGCCTCGGCACGTGCCTCGGACATATTTAGCTTCGGGGGTGTTGAAGTTATGCCACGTGGCAGATAAGTCTCGTCTCCTAAACCGGCCCGGTTCGAGATTCTTTGCTGGAACTGGACGGTGTCATCGGTGAATGCCCCGTTCTCCTCCGTCATCTTTAAGAACGAATCCACGGACATTTTCCGCTCGTCTTCCGGTTTGTAGCAGGAGAAATCCACTAAGTAAACCGGTTTAGACCGGTTAGTCACGTAGAGGATCAAAACGAAGCAGAGGAACACCAAGCAGGCGAGTCTTGTCGCCCCATCAAGTTGGACCGCCTGGTTAGACCAAAGCTCAGAGAACGTATCGAATGTCAGACCGGTTAGCTGAACCAGTACGGTTCCCGCTAAGGGGAGAATGGTGATGAAGAAGAGAGCGGTTGTGAAGTTGCAGGAGTTGTGAAGTCCGAGCTTCACGTACTTAAGCTTAACGGACGTTAAGAAATCCGGCAAACGTCGCCGGATTCGTATAACGGCCGATGAAGAATCTCGAAACGCCATCTCTGCCGTTAATCTCTCTTGATCCATCTCTATGCTGTTAGTTCTCTCCATCGATATAATTTCGTCGAGCTGGATAGAAATTTTTTATAAAATCGTTAGGCAATTTTAATTTGGAGGATTTTGGTGAAATTAGGGCAAGTAGAGGTGGATATATATATAAAGAGTTGCTATTAAGTGCAAGAAAAAGAAAATAGTATAACAAGATTAAATAATAACGAAAAGAAAATGTGAGAATAATATTCGAAATTAATGGTGGGTGGTTCCGAGATACTATTATTAGCTCAACTACTTATATATGGGACCTTGATATTGAATTAACTAGTCATATTATTTGTCACTTTTTGTTCACACGAAATGCAAATGAGAATTGTAATTGTACACATTTTCATAAAAGTCTTTCAGCTGAAAAACATGGTTAGATCATAAACTTAGGTTTTTTCGTTCACATAAATTTGGGCATCATATTTTTGTTTAGCAGCTAGCTATGTTTTTTTTTGTTAGCAGCTAGTATGTTAGATCACTACAACATAACAATAATAAATAAATAAAATTAAACAACAAAATATAACATGCCTGTTTACTAAAAAAATTCTTACTACTAATCAAAATGTTTTCGACAACCATTAGCATATACATTGTTTATCCAAGATTGATTGTGGAGTGTTTGAAAATTAACAATTAAATATTATAAAATATGTTTGTAGTAACTTGTAAAATTAAAGGAAATGCGTTTGAGGAACGTTTCTTTCATTCATGCGAAGCGTTCCCTGTCCCAATTGCAACTACAAGTGTGGACGAAAGCGTGTCCGCAAATATTCAAATTTGCTATTTTTATGTAATTGTGTGTTCTGCATGGATGGAAACTCCTCATTGCATACCATGATTAATTGATTATTACTTCTTCTTCATAGCAGCGCATATCGTTTTTCTCCATTCATACCATCCAAATTAAATGTTTTGATATTGTTGTCATTATCCTTTATAAATTGGCTGTCTCCGTTAAGATGTTGATTTGTTTAATAAAATTTTATATTTAATTTTTATAAGCAAGTATTTTTTGCTTGCTACTGTGGATTTCGATTTTATTTGGAGGTAAATTGCTAAAAATTTACAAATAGTATACAATTCCTTTAGCATTCTGGATGTTTAAATAAAACTATTGTAAGTGATTAGAAATCGAACCATATATGTCCATCAACATTTTCGATCTATATTTTTAATATTCGAATACTTCTTTATATATAATAAAATTAACTGTGCCAAGGTGTCCAAAATGGACATTGGAGAGGTAAAATAGTGAAAATGAACCTCAGAGACAGAGGAGTAGTCTTGTCGTTGTAGGTACTGTGATCTATATCTAGGTCCGACTGGACCTGTCTTTATATTTTTAGTTGAGTTGACCTTTTTACTGGGATAAGTAATTGAGAACAAAGCTGTAATAAATCAGATGAGCCATTTTACGTACGTACATATTAAAGAATTGCTTTTGCATGCATGTCATAGAATTATAATAAATAAAAAATGATCCAACCCAATTCTATTATTTTCAAAAATATAAATTGTTATTTTCTCCTCTAGATATAGAAGCAAAATAACATTTATCTATTATATAGTCTAACTTTTATTTATAAAATGGTCATTTAAGTTTTAAATTTTTATATTTATAGATAAAATGATATATTTTTAGAGACATATATTTTTTGTAAAAATGGAATCATCTTTATTTATATAATATTTTAAAAGAAACTTTAGTTTGACAAAGTCATAATTTTATGGAAATTTTTTCAAAGTTTAAAAATAATTAGAGTTAATTTTCATTTTTATAAATAAAAGGTAATTATTGTAAAATAGAAATAGAATCATTTGAGAATAATCATTTAAAGGCAAAAATAGAAAATATAAATGGGAGATTAAACATATTTCTATTTTAGAGCAAATCCATTTTAGATGAAAAATAGGAGTATATGTTGGAGATAGTCTAACTTAATTTTTGTCTTTGTAATCATTTCAAGTTACACCATTTTACTAGCGTGAGAAATACAAACCTACTTATGTTAAATTATATATAGTCTTAATTCAAAGAATCAAAGAACATAAACCTTCCTTATAGATAATGTTCCAATATATTGATCATCACAAAGGAAAACAAGACAGTAAATAAATTCTGTAAACAGTGGATAATTGACCAATCAAGAGCTCAAATAGTTTATCAATAGATATGAATATAACTAAATTCTGTAAGCGAAAAAACTGTAATCGATGTCAAACTTGATGACTGTAGTAAGAGCATGTCCTACGGATGGGTTCTTACTCTGATAACTAGTAAAAATGAACAATATAAAATATAAAAGTATTTATGTCTTATAAGATACGGTCTATAAACTCTATATTTACATATTGAGTCTTTAATGGTATTAATATTTAAAAAGATTAAAACTTAATAAAAATAAAATAAATTAATAATAAATATAAATTTAGATATCTGTAATTAAATTTTGTCCGTTAAAACTGCTCTAAGAGTCAAATGTTGTACTTTAAAAACATATACATACGTTGACAAAAAATATAATTTATCCATTTTAATACCAATTGCTTAATTTAAGATTGTTCGCATACAAAATATATATTTTATTTTCTAAATAAAAATATCATTCATTATTTATTTAATCATAATTAAATCAATAATGAAATAAAAGTATATTATTATTAGTTATATAGCATTACTTATTAATAAATTTTACATAAACAAATTGAAAATGTTATACAATTTTGAACAAAAAAATCTCTAAACATAATGTATTAAAAGATGGTAGAAGTAGTTATATACTAGTTGTGCAATACTCCATTGTTATTTTATCGAACTACTTCATTTGTAACTAGATGAAATAATGATGATAATAAATGGTGGACTAGTGCCCATGTGTAGAACATAAACGAACAATTAATGCTGGTCGGCTTAATACCAACTAACTAGAAACTAGTCGTCATCAATGTATGAATAAATATAAAAGTAGATATATCATTTTCACATACAATGTGTAAAAAGGACTAACAATTTAAATGGCGTCCACATAAATAAACGATATCCAAAACATACAACAAGCGGAAAATGGTTGATGTTGGCAGTACTATGCACAGTAGTAGCAGTACTCTTCAAAGTACCAAATAAATTAGTTGTTACAAAACTTTAACAACGAAAATGAACTGAAAAGCAAATATTTGCATACAACCATTTAAGCACCACGACAAAACGTTGACAACTTTTTGTTTTCAATATCGATAGTTACCAAGTTGTTTTAGGATTGGTATATGGATATTTTAATCCATGTAAATGTTTGAATACTGATTATCCGTTTGGCTACAATGTTATTCGCATCCACTTATTGGCCTGTGAACATACACAGCTTCTTACGGATTTATACCCATAGCCAAATATAAATGGACATGTATACTTTCAGCCGTCATCAAATAAGAAAAATTGCCACGCCTGTTTTTGTAGCCAAAAACAATAAACATATACTATTTGGAAAAAGTTACGTATTCCATCTACATCTAGAAACATCAGAATATCAAGGATTCTTTATTTATCATTCGCCATTCTATCGCGCAGCCACGGAAAATCCATATCGAATGTGGTTATATATTAGTGCAACATTTTTTTAATACGCCCTTTCTAATTTTTAATTTTTTACAATGATTTTTTTAAATATATGTACAACTAGACAAAACGTCAGGTACTATGAAACAGATGATACAAAATTACTTTACCAATCACAACATTATATAATATCTTTAGTTTGACTTTTCAAATTTGTATAGGTCAACTATAATTGTATCTTCCATACTTGGACGGATACCGTGTCATCCTAAAGCGTAGCCAATAGAGTGGTTTCAACGATAGTAAAAATACAGTTGTAGTGAAGATTACCGAGTTTTGACGACAAAACAATCCCTTCATTTATTGAATATTGACCAATTGAGTTGACTCAAAGTGAGTCAAGCTGATTTCTAACTTTGTAGCCCACTACCACTAAGTTTGGCATTTTCTGGGGTGATCTATTTGTGAAGCTTCAAGTTACAGTTTCAACCGTTTCAATAATATTTCTCCCTTTAGTTTAATTTATTTTATTTTTGAATAGAACAACTTGCTGTCAACTTATTAAGCTTTATGTTCTTCAGCTGCTTCATCAGTATTCCAGACTACATCCTTCAATCCAGATGAGAAGTTTTTGTAGAACTGCAAAACAGTTTTACATAAACCAATTAAAAAAAAAAAACAATTAGATATGATAACGGTTCATGAAGATTAAACTGGAAAACATACCTTGTGAAACTCGAGGGTATCACCGCCGGTTTTTCTAAGCTCGACCACATGCAACGATGGCGCCACTTCAAACACCTGTTAAACCGTATAACCAAACCACGTGCGAGATAACAAAGAAAAAAGATTAGATAAAACCGGAGGGTTGTCATTTCTATTTATATATTTTTACCTCTGTAGCAACTGAGAGCTGGCCTTTACGACCACTTTTGTCTCCTTTCATTTTTATCTGCAAATTTAATTAACAATCTTTAACGAAGCCACAAAGACAATACTTGGACAAAATCAAGAACACGCACAAACCTTATACTTGTCTTTACGGACATTGAAGCCTAATGGCTTTGCGGTTTCTTCCATTTTCGACATTATTTCACTCGCTGGTCGTTGAGAAGTAAACCGCGTTTCTTTCTTCACAAGTTGCTGAATATTCCAGAACCAAAACAATTAGACAAACCTATGCATGATCTTCGACAAAATAATCCACAAATTGCATGTAGAAAAAAAAGATTCGTACGGCTTGCTTCTCGAACAAGTTTTCAAGACTGAACTCGCTTGAGCTAGAGATAAGTTCAAAAGCGTTCATGGATTCCGGTTTCTGCTTCTTCTCTGTAACAAGGGACTCCTATGTATAGTAGCAGCATGAAAGAGTTATTACCAGTTGACTAAAATACACTGGATTAACTTAACCGCACTACGTACGATATGTACCTTGGAGTTACTGAAAGCAGCATCCACATCATCAATGGTTATGTCTTCATCATCTTGACCAAACGATGGCGGTTTGTACCCTTGCTTGAACCATTCATCTTCTAGTAATTCTGCAATACTTATCCTCTGCACTTTGAGGAAACCGTGTTTGGTAAGCTCTTGAACAGTTTAGACCATTTGATCTTAAGTTTACAGCAACACAACTAAGTAAAATGTAGTAGGTGCTTACGGTTATAGGGCTGGGATCAAGAATACGCTTAATGACTCCCTTGGCACCTGGCGAGAACCATGGTGGGCAGCTGATCTCAGCCTTGCATATCTGAAGTACGTAACACCAAATTAAGATGAGACTAGAAAAGTACTTACAAAATAGTAAAAAGGAGAGGAAGATAAATCTTTTCACGTACACGTTTGTATAAAGTCATGAGATTTGGCTCATCAAAAGGCAAGTAACCAGCCATGAGCACAAATAGAATAATACCACAAGACCAGACGTCTGCTGCTGCACCGTCATAGCCTTTGTTCGACAGAACCTGCTCGCATGCCCCCCCAAAAATGCAGTAGAAACTTTAGTATATATCCTAAGACACTTGGTATGCTTTGCTTTTTAAGTGCCTGGAACTTTAGGTATGTACCTCAGGAGCAACATAGTTCGGCGTTCCACAAGCAGTGTGAAGCAAACCATCTCCCTGCATTCAAAAGAATGGTGCTTATAAAAAAAAAACAGAGTGATATGTTGTTCATTTCAGAAATTAATTGCCAAAAAAACAGAGTGATATGTTGTTCAAATGAGTTACCCGAACTTGAAGCGAAAACGCGCTCAACCCAAAATCAGAAACTTTTAAAATCCCGTTTGCATCAAGGATAAGATTTTCAGGCTGCAACAAGCAACATATTATAGGTTGAGAAACTTGAACATGATGAATATCGGGAAAAAAAAGAAGAGCACAAGCAAATAAAAGACCTTGAGATCTCTGTGGTAGACCCCTCGACTGTGACAGTAATCCACAGCATTTATGAGCTGATGAAAATAACTCCGAGCTTCATCCTCCTTTAGTTTCCCCTGTTGGGCCTGTTGTATGGTTCAAAATCCAAGAATTGCATTAATTAGTATAAGAAAAGAGGAAAACAGATACCCTTTGTGAAGAGAAAAATAAAAGAACGATAGAAACTCTAAGTTTTATGGTTTCTGTTAGCGTCTTCAGGTTGGAAATCTAGCACTCTCTCGATTATGCTCCAACATTAAATTTAAATGACAAACTTATTCAAAAACGTGAGGAGTCAGAACTTGCAGCGGCAAAAGAGCAAACAGGTTGAAAGAGTAATGGATTGGTGTCTTACGATTTTATCAAAGAGTTCACCTCCATTGACAAGCTCAAGAACGATATAGATCTTCGTTTTGCTCGCCATAACCTGCACACACCAAGACCACATAAAGAGAGTTTATACGGTAAGATTTATTAACACATATCGAGAGGTGTAATAAGATTAAAAGTTCGTTAGCTTCTTCTTACCTCAATGATTTCAACCACATTTGGATGTTTAATCAGTTTCATTGTCGATATTTCTCTTTTAAGCTGCACCAAAGTAAAAATAGACGTACTCATTATATATCTTCAAGATCTTCGTCATAACACTATTTTCCTCAGATTTTAAAAGAAAGAAAGCTACTCTACTTCAAAACCAAATCCATGCCACCATATTTTGTGATCATTACGTACTACGGTAGATTCAAATTAAGATCTTCAAACCCGTATGAAGCAGAAGATTCATATATATTCGAATCCGTATTTTATCTATCTGGAGTACTGTTTCAAAATATTAGTTAAACTTTAGTAGTTGATCATTAACCTTGACCACTAAACACATACCTCGTACATGTGGGTCCCCCCTAATCACGAACTCATGCGAATAGATATTATTATAAACAAATCTGAAAGCCGTGCATGGTTTGGTATTACAGAACACATGGAGTATTAACGAACCTGTTCGACCATTTTGTGGCGGAGAATCTTATCACGGTCGAGGATTTTGATAGCGGCAAGATCACCGGTGAGGGTGTTCCTAGCGTATTTGACCTTAGCGAAGCTTCCTTCGCCTAGAGTTCGTCCCATCTCGTAGTTCCCCACTCGCGTCCGGCTTGCCGGCGTTGTCTTCTTTCTACTCCCGCTCATTTTTTAAGAAAACCACAATATATATATCTGGAAGGAACGCTTTGTTAACGTTTCAGATCTCAAAAAGATTAAAACAAATCTCAACGGGTCGACGATTCTCGCTGATCCCTCTCTATTTCTAGGTGGATGGATGGGAATATAAGCGGACGAGCGAGAGAGGTAATAGGGAGAGTGGGATTCACGAGCGGTATGTGGACCTAAGACATTATTCTCTGTTCCGCGTCCGTCCCGTGTATATGGACTAAAGACATTCATTCATCATCACTTATGAAACTTCCTTCTTTGTTTTTTTTTGTGAGGCTCAGCCATTCTGAATTTGGATTATAATAAAGATTTTATATTATTATTTTAATATATGTAGATATTGTTTTATTTTAAAGGATGTACTCTTTGTTTTGTTTTGTTTTGCCAATTTTTGGCATATATATATGATTGAAATGTGTTGATATCTTTCCATGTGAGTAAAGGCAACTGTGAACCCTACATTCACATAAATCCATACTGATAAACTCAGATGACACAGAATGTGATAATGTTTTTATTTCTCTTGTTTTTATTTTTCAAACAAGTTTCTTCTTTATTTTTGTTTTGTTTTTTCAAACTTCGTCTCATTTTTAGTTAGAAATTCAGAATACAGCAAAAAACGCAAAAATAGTAGCAGTCAGAGGTTATTATATTGCAAATCTAATAATAATACAGATATAATAGCTTTCTCAAGTAGATGTTTTTAATTCCTATTATTTTCAAATAGAGTTGCATTTTTGTAAAAAAGTTTTGATAGGAGTAAATTTAATATTCATTACAAAAATACAGACTATAGCACTCATCCAATAATTGAGTATTTTTAAAGTTCTTATGTTTTTCTTCCTCAAAGTCGAGATAATAATATCACGTCACAATCAAATGAAAGCAATTGCATTTGGTTATCAAATTGAAATTCTTCAATCCAAGTTTTGGTTTTATTTAAAAATAATATTTGGTTATTTGTTCGATTGTAATTTCACTAGACCGGACATCTCGAGTTCTTTTTATTGTAATCAATTGGACTGCTTCATATACACTTAGTTTTAGTTCTTGGCCCATATAAACTTAAACAGGCCATAAATAGTTTGTAGTTTGAAATTTAGGGTCGAATTGAAAGATTATACTTGCACTTGCAAGTGCAATATCTTAAGAAAACAAACGACCAGATTTAATAGGTAAAAAAAAAAAAAACTTTATTGACTATTTATGGGTGATGCTAAAAGCCATTTGTATGTATTGATAATTTCGATAAGTATAAATAATGGGATGGCCAATTAAGCCACAATAATTCGTAGTTGCAATTAAAATAAATAATTTATTTTAAAATAGTTTTACTTTTTTGTCGGAAACCCAAACATTATAAGTAACTATTTTTTTAGTGTAGATTGAACCCAACAGTAGAAAGCTACTAGCTTTTACTATTGGACAATTCCATGTTGGTAACAAATAAAAGTTTTGCATGTTTAGTGTGATCTTCTAAATGAAAAATGTCAGGCCAGATAAAATAAAGAGAGAATATAAATGGTCGAAGGACCTAACTGTTTACTCACATAGTTTGCTTTCCGAGTTTACTACTTACATCTTTAGAAACGAAGTTAGATATTCATACGTATAAAATAATAGAGCCGGCTCAGACTGTGTTTCTTAATTTGAAAAAAACTAACTAACGTGTCAATAAGATTTTATAAAGCGCATATAATGCCTTCGAATTATATCGTGCATGTACAAATACGTAACTCTACTTGCACCATACGGCACTGTGTTCGCCCTTCCTCTCTCACGTTTCTTTTCGCCTCGTAACAGAAATTATTACTTGGAGCATATAATAGAAATACCTTAAATAATATTATTTTAAGAAATTAATTTTCAAAACCCAAAGTTTTTAAGATTTTTATAACTAAAAATCAGGGTTGTACCTGGAAAATAGGTCGCAATATCCAATCGAGTTTTAGGTACCATTTACTAAATCAAAGAAAGAAGAGATAAACCCTGGCCTTTTTAAAAAAAAAAATAGAGCCAAAGAAAAATTGAGGCAAACCATATGAAATCGGGTCTGATGATATTGAAACTATATTTTCTAAACCAAGATACACCAAGTGAAACTCGACTGTATATATATATATATAGTAACTCGTACACTCTAAAAATATTAAAGCTATTATATATCATCGATAACCCCATCTCTTCTTTTTCACTTCACCTAGCAAATGAAACACGAAAGCAACATAAACACGAATATGAAGAAGAGAGATGAGAAGAGTTGGAAGGAGAAGAAGTCGTGGATGGTGTTCTTAATGTATTCGATGATTGTGGTTACATTCGGAGGATTATTTCTATCATATTGGGTTTACAAATACCATCCCACAAATTCTAATCTTTGGATGGTTCCTGTCGGACTCATCTTCCTCGTCACTCCTGCGTTTCTCTCTATCTCCGTTTTGCTCTCCGATCTATGCGACGAAGACGCCGTGAATCATGACACAAACCAAATCGCGATCGTGATATAAAACTAAAACGTTAGTTTTGACTTTTTCTTTTAAACTGTACGTTTGTTAATAATTTGGAATTAAATGATATATTATTATCAAATTAATCTCCGTGTAGAAGGTATAATATTTCTGTAACGTGTGTTTAAGGTTTAAGAGAATAAATTAATTACCAGCTTTTTCCGACAAACTAGTTCATACTGGTGCCGTTGTGTATGAAAAAAGTTCAAACCAGGCAGAAGCATATGTAATTTGTTTTAAAGTCCATGGGCCTTTATAATATTGTAATAGAAGTTGAATCTCAAGGCCCAGAATGAACTAAGAAGTAAACCTTTTGAACGGTTTAGAGAGTTTCATTTAATTTTGTTCGTAATTAATATATATTTTTTTTAATTTTATAAAAGAAAAGAAAGGAAAGTGGTAACATTTTTTGGTCATAAAATCGCAGAGGAGACATCGAGAGGAAACCAAAGTGAAGAGTCATTCCGATTGCGCACGGGGGATTTTGATCTCGAGGGTTTTAGGTTTATTGGGCGGCGAAGAAGATGCAGCAGCAGCAGCAGCAGTCTCCGCAAATGTTTCCGATGGTTCCTTCGATGCCGCCAACTAACATTACCACCGAACAGATCCAAAAGGTTTCTTCTTTCTTCATTTCTCTTTATCTTTTTCTGAAAGCTTTTTTTGCAGTCAAATAGGGTGTTTAATTGAGTGTTAGTTAATCAATTGTCTTTGTTGTGATTTGGGTCTGAAAGTGTCCATCTTTGGAGGGATCTCAAAAGGGTATTATTTACTCTCATGTCTTAAAACAGTTGGGTCTGCTCTTGGTGCTCTGACTTGTTACTTTGAACTTAAGAAATCAGATTTTGGACATTGAGATTTGTGTTTTCTTCTTAAAATTCAGTACCTTGAGGAGAACAAGAAGCTGATAATGGCAATCATGGAAAATCAGAATCTTGGAAAACTTGCAGAGTGTGCACAGTAAGTCTCTCTCTCCTTTGTATCTATCTCTCTCTTCAACAGTAATGGAATCTGAGAATTAATAATTTCAGGTACCAAGCGCTTCTCCAGAAGAACTTAATGTACCTCGCTGCTATTGCTGATGCTCAACCTCCTCCACCTACAGCAGCAGGAGCTACACCACCTCCAGCTATGGCTTCCCAGGTTCTTTCTCATGATAAATAGTCAATTGGAATCATGAACATAGTATATCTGATTGATTTCCTTACTACTGTTAGATGACGGCACCGCATCATCCTGCGATGCAACCCCCGAGCTACTTTATGCAACACCCACAAGCTTCACCAGCTTCAGGTATTTTCCCTCCAAGAGGTCCTTTGCAGTTTGGTAGCAGCCCACACCAGCTTCAGGATCCGCAACAGCAGCATATGCATCAACAAGCTATGCAAGGACACATGGGGATGAGACCAATGGGTATCAACAACAACAACAACGGGATGCAGCATAATCAGATGCAACAGCCAGAAACCGCTCTTGGAGGAAGCGCTGCAAACGGTAATTAACTCTTTGCGTTATGACAAATACTCAATTCATAATCACGTTTGTTTGCAACTTATCATTCAATGGATTGGTTATTTAGTTGTAGGTTCCTTACATAATCGTTTTTTTTCTTTTTTTCTTGAGTGACAGTGGGGCTTAGAGGGGGAAAGCAAGATGGAGCAGATGGACAAGGAAAAGATGATGGCAAATGAAAAGATCCAAATTAAGAAGCTTTTGTTGTATTTGTTTATATCTACTAGGACTACTTGTGCTTTCTTATGAGAACTCGAACATGTCTTTTTGTCTTTTGCATTAGTTTTCTTGAGTTACAACAGAAGATGGGACTGTGGGAATAGTTCCACAAAACCATTGTTGTAATGGTATTTGTAATATCTAGTACAAGTTTCGGCTTTGGTTTAGAAAACATTATTCATTATTCATCCTGACGGTTAAATGGGATTTTCATGAAGACCGGAGCACCAGCGGTTCTTGGCCAAGCTTCGGACTTGCCATCTCTCTCGCCTTTCACCATTCTTTGTTTGACAATCAAATAGTTTTTCCTAATTTTTATATTTCATCATAATTTATGAACAAAATTTACGGAACTAAATGAAAGAGAGAGAACAACACTGCAAAAAAAAAAAAAAAAAAGTTTATCCCACCTGAACCAACTAATTACTCCATAAATTGGCCCTAACAAATCTTTTATAGAAATTGGCCCTAATAAATCTTTTATATTGATTGATCATGAAACACATGCTTATTGACATTGTGTTTGTATCCAAGTCCGGCCCTGCATTGAGTAGCCCATGAGTTTAATCACCAGAGGTTTTTACAAGAAACTCATTAAGATCGTATCTAAGGTGTGATGAGTGTGAAATTAACTCCAAATTGATGTTAATCTTACGTGATATTTTGAACACTTCAAAAATTCCTAGTTTGTACTTTTTTTTTAATGCTATTTTGTCAAATATCTTCCTTTGGAAAACCGGTGATATTGTAGACTAAAAAATCGTTCGTACTGCAAACTGAGTCTTTAATATATAATTTAAAAGATACATGAAGAAACATTCAAAAAAAAATTCTCAAAAGATAATAGTTGAAAGAAACAAAAAAAAAACTTTTCATCTTGCTCGAATTCACACATTATTATTACCCCGTTTGTGAATCGTAGCTAGAGTTATTATTTATATCATCACATAACCGATAAACTGGTAGTTTCGTTTCTTTAAAACAAGTTTCAATAATTTTTATTTGTTTCTATTCAAAATATCGGCCAGAAAATTTAGAAAACATCGATCTAAGATAAGGAGTGAGGGAGTGAGGTGGTTGAAGATTCGATCGAGTCTCAGGACGTTGAACCAAACCATGGGCTCAGTTCCGCTCTGGACAAAAAGTCTGACCATATGTGGCCACTTAACTTCTCGACTTTCATCTGAGTCACTAAGTGTTTTATTCCAAGTAGTTTAGGGGGGAAATAATGCCAAGAAGCCTGTCAGCTCAACCCTGAATCCCTGATCAAGATTAGCCGGAGACGATGCAAATAAAAAGAGATATCAACAAGGAAATTTACAACAAAAAAAACAGCGGTCTAACTTAGATCTTGGATAGTGTATGCTTACATCCTTAACATAAGATATTCATAAGATATAATATATTATGAAAAATTTATCTTACTTTCAAATTACATAAATAATGATATAGATATTCAGAGATACGAAACAAAAGGAAACAAAATTAAAGGGAATCGGAAATGTGTAAATTTATTCTTTTTTTTTTTTGTAAGCTTTGGAAAATATAATTTATAAAAATGTGTAAATTTATTCTTAAGAAGCCATGCATAAAATACTCAAAGACCTTACTGAACTTAATGGTAACTTTGCAAGTAATTAGCAAAGGAGTTACTACTATCTGGTGATCAAGGCAATAACATGTTAGGGGGGATGAAGCCTGGTCCGAGAATACTCTCTATACATTTATATATATGATCGATAACTTGTATCAACATATATATATGTATGTGTGTATATATAATATCCTCGGTCCAGACAACATTCCCCTCAACTGAAATAGCTAGCTTAACTCATGATAATAGTCACAGTATTTAGCAGATTCTCAATTTTTTGTTCTAGAGAGAGGAAAAAGAGGTGGGTGAATGGTGATGATGGTGTTATGATGAGGGAATGATGAGTGGCGGAGGAGAAGAAGGGCTTTTAATAAGACTCAACAGAAACAGGTCGTCATTCCTAAACCCTAGCTTTTAGAAAGGAAATATTTTAAATATCAAAGCAGTAAATGCATATAATTTTTAATATACACACGTGGCAAAAATTAAAACAAATTTACTTTTGATTCAGCATACCGATTCTGATTAATATAACTAACTGATGGACTAGCGTAGTAGTTTCCTGATTATGATTTTTTATAATATGTTTGCAAAATTAAAGATAATCGTAACGACAAAATTTCATAGCTGAGTTAACTATTTTCTTCTTTATTTATTTTGTCTGAATTTACTGATTTCCCTAGATTAATCCCTAGTTTTCTTAAATTCGACTAGTTTTTATAAAATTTGTGAAAGTATAAACAGTCTCTTCTTAAAGGTTACTTATAATCTGAATTCATATATATATGTGTGTGTAAGTGCTATAACTGTTTCATCATGTAATTATTCGATATTTAAAAACTGGAACTTTAGATTAATGTCTCTAAAATGTTTTACATGCGCGTAGTTAATTAAGAGGCATAATCTAAGTTAAGTTTTAGAACTGAATTGCGAAATATAATTGTGTACGTGCATATATATATATATGCGATATTGTATATTGAATTGCGAAGTTCTTAGCAAAAAAAAAAAAAATATTGAATTGCGAAGTAAAGAAGGCAAGGGAAAGTAGTCAGAAGAGTAGTTGGGTAATTGAGGATGACCAGTTAGGAAACCAAATATTTACAATTTAATTTTGCGTCACTTTATAGGTACCCTACCAACTTCATTAATTGTAAACATTTTGAAACTTTGAAATATAAAACCATTTAGTTTTAATTAAGTATAGTTTATATGTGCAATACAATAAGTAGAATTAGGTTTAAGCTAGTTGGACGTTTTCGGGGAGTTGTTTACTACGTGAAGACATGTTGTTGTTTCTATATGGCGTGGGTATTTTTCACTAAAAAATATCATTATATCCTCCAACTTGATTAGTTTATCAGTACCATCTAAACCATATATATCCATGTGCTAAACATCTTTTATGCATTAAGCCATCTTGAGAAGAGTGAATTAAATTAACTATCTAACAATCAAGCGTAAATATAATGATAATGCCAAACGGATAAAACGATATGGATAATATATTTATTTTTTTGTTGTTCGTTTAACAGTGAAGACTATATGCGTTGGTTGCTCCGTTGAGCAGGATTTGGACGTTCTTCTTTTCGTTAATCTCGTCTCATTTGCGTCATTGATATTCTAATAAAGAAATATTTATTTATGTAGTGACGGTCCATATCAATACGCACACGAAATATTCGATCAGTCTGCGATTGCTCATGTATCAATTGGTCACCTAAACAAAAAATTAATGTCCGTTTTTGGTTTACAGATATCATACACTTGATTACTAAAATTTATTGGTCATGATTAAGAAAAATCCAATGAGATATTTCGACAATACTTGGTTCAGATTTTTTATTGTTTTTTTTAACGATGCGTTTCTTATTGAACCATGTGGATAAAAAGTTCCAAAGTATTACAAAAATCAAAGCATAAAACTATACCAGTGTCATAAGAAAATAAAAGATGGATAGACAGTACCAAAAAAAACTATTTGAATCAAAGAAAAACAAACGCTATACACTCACAATAAAGACAATAGTTTTATGATGGTATGCGTTTTAATAAAAGGCTGGAAGAGAGGCTAATGCTTTTGCAAAAATCAAAAATTGAAAATTTACACTGTCTCTGTGGAAACTCGTCAAGAAAGCATTAGACAATTTCCAAAATTGATATCTTCTCGTTTATTGCTAAACCATGAACTCGAATTATGTAAACTGCTTGATTCTTCTTTTATACACATTATCGGCTTTAAAAAATCAGATTTTAGAAGTTCGTCTCAAAAAGATTAATCCCACCAATTCATTATAACAAAGGAAATTGAAATTCCAATAAACATCAAAGATTTTGCTTCACAAAAATCCAAAAATAAACGATAATACTGTTGTTTCACAAGGAGCCAACAACTTCCAAAGGCTACAACACCACACAAACCAAGGAACATCTGAATCAGATTAACTTTTCTGCATATGACTGAGATTCTCAAATTCAAAAATCACTATCAAACCGAAGAAACTAACACAAAGAATGAAAGAGTAGGAGGGTTTACACACAACATTAATGACAAGTGACCGAACGCCGGAGCAAAACCTCGAAACTGCAAGCAAGTCGGAAAAAGAGAAGAGACAGCTAGAGTGTTCCACCAAAAGACGATTTAGGGTAGATTTTTTATATTATTGTTATAGAAAAAAAGTTATAGTCCTTGCCCGAAGTTTATTGCTATTAAGCATGTATACGTTCTGAGACATATTAGTATTTATTTCAACAGAGGATACAGGTCTGGCTACGACTTTATCTATGTAGCATTGTAATTAGGAACGTAATAAATATAAAGGGCAGTCATGTTTTGAGAGGCATGTTTGTCTCGTAGCTCTTCACCAGCTATATGAGTCTATAATGGCATTCATTTAATAATTCTATATCCAGTGCAAGCACTACAGTTCATTGTGTTAACAAAACAAAGTTCATGTTTAAGAAAACATTAAGATTAGACCCTCACTGTGCATTTTGGCTAATATATAATCTACAGTTAATTTGCATCTATATTCTTTCAAATGATTGGTTCCTCACCAAAAAAACTAACGACCCGCATGAGGTTTAAAAGTTTAAATCAAGAGAAAATTATTTTGAATAGTGAATTAATTTTGTAATAAACAAACAACACTTGGTTCTAATAAGATATTTCTTCTTCTTTGTTTAATGTGAATATATAAGAGGAAAAGGATGATCCTGCATGAAAATTAAAGAACAATATAAATAGCTTTACTATTGGAAATTTATATAGCATATAGACTCGCTATGTATGTTTCACGTCACGGGAAATTGTATTCTGATTTGACTTTTCCATACCTCTTATAAAATCTGACTGAACAAGTTTGACCAACAGTTGTAAAACAAAAGAGTTTTTAATTCCGTATAATTTGTGGTAGCATACAGATTTTTTTTTTCTTTTTCCGAAAGCAAACTAAATAAGTCTTTTTTTTTGTTTTGTTTTGAACTGGGAGAAGTTTCTTGTTTGTTTGAGAAAGACAGAAGAAATTATTGTATTCTTCATGCTCGATGTTAATTTGATAAAAGCAAGTAGAAATGCGGATATTGCAATGTCTCAGTGAGAAATTTTGATTCCAACTATTTGCATTAATTAGTCTAATTAACGTGAGACTATTGCAATTTGCATGTTAACTAGCATGAACAAATTAACATGCAAACTATTTTTCAGTAGTTTAATTTATACTCAGTTAGTTTATGTGATGCTTTAGTGGTATAAAATATCCATGGCTAATTTATATCATTTTTTACTATAATATTAAGTTTATAGATTATGTTATCTTTTCAGTGTTCTAAAAATTGATGAGGGCGATACTTAAATGCTGCAAAATTGACAAATTGGATTTTAAAGAAATGATTTTTCAAATGATTTTTAAAAAATTAGTCTAATCGTACAAAAAAATCGATATAGACATCTGCCTAAAATGTATAATCACCGTCTATCTATTTTTTGAACATTGCATTTTTCACATATGATGGTAATTAATTATGTTTAGTATTATGATATGGAAATAATTATGGTAAATTTTTTGGGTTAAAATTCTTCTATTTGAAATTTGAAAGCATGGGAATGAAGAACATTAGAAGGCAAGAAGCCCAAATGTAATAAAGAGCTTAACTTATTCCTAACTGGACTTATAGGGAAATTATATGGAAAAAAAAGAAGAAGAAATTGGGCTTTTATCCTAATTCAATTGGGAATAAACCAGATCGAACCTAATTCGGCTAGCATTACCGTACCAACTACTGATTCGTAAATGAACCACTGATGGAGTGATGGTGAGGGGACAAGCTAAGGTCGGTGTTACAGAAACACTCGAGAGAGTCAGTAGAGACACGATTCACAATAGAAGATGTTTTAACAGATTATTCTCTGATTTCTAAAGCGAAAGGAGTAATGTTTTAATAACATGGATTAAGATCACACAATAACGTTAAACACAAACAAAAAAAAATCACACAAAAACCAATATAGTGAGTCTCCAACGATTCGAAGTTCAATGAATCATTCGTTCCCATTACTTGGTTGAAATTACGTTGAAATTTTAAACAAATTGCATTCTTAACAATAGTTGTTAAACCAAAAACATGTAATTTTCAAAATGTCAGATATATAAAACAAACTGATGTAAGAATAATAAGCGATAAGTCCATAACACAAGTTAATGACATCACGCTATCGAACAGTCAGAAACCAGTCAGAAACACTAACTGAATTGAACACTCGACGATGACACCTATTATACAAATAGGTATAAATCACCAGCACAGCTCAACAAGATGCTTTGTTTCTTTAATAAAATCGTGTTGTCTCTTGACTGATAAGAAATTTCCTAGCAAATTAAGGATCATGTCTAGACAATTCGCAGTAGGATTTAATTAAATATGGAGAAGTTAACTGATAAGCTAAATCGTTCCACACGCAAAGTGTAGTATAATTTATTTTTGCTTAGTGGATTAATGATTCCTAGGATGATATTTTAAGAATTGCAGATTTAAGTTATGATTTTATATAAACGACTATATAAAAAAAAAGAGGGGGTACTGGTTCATCACCGATAAACACACATGATTCGAAGTACAAATAGAGTTAACAATTAACAACAGTATACTATTATATATACGCATCATTATTACGTAAATACACATGCAGCATATGGTCTTTTATTTCATTTAATACAAGTACATAATATATTCTATTCAAGCAATAAAATAGGGCGAATCTACATACTTCGCTCTTTCAATACATATATTTGTTTTTTCGAGTTTTATTTAATATACATTATTTTTTTAATGGCCAATAATTTTTTGAAGCATTGACCAAGCCAAAGCTTAGGCTGTCTTACGCCTCAGGCGTACGTCAACAACGAGAGGACAAGCCATCTCGCACGACAGCCTCAAAACCTCTGAGAGATCAGGAGGGTTAGCGTTGACACTAGGAAGCCACTCAAACTCATGCAAGAGCGTCGCAACCCAAAACGTCACGGTCGCAAGTCCCAAATTCTTCCCCGGACAAACTCTCTTACCCGACCCGAACGGTGCCAACCTCAGATCCGACCCGAAAACAGAGAATTCAGCTTCACCTTCTTTAGCCACGAACCTCTCAGGCTTAAACTCCAAAGGATTCTCCCACACATGCGGGTCACGTGCTATAGCCCACATGTTGACCATCGCGGTTGTCCCAGCCGGCACGTGATATCCATCTACGGTGGTGTCTGTTATTGAGAGACGTGCCCAAGAGAGAAGTGGGCCCGGTGGATGCAGCCTCAAGACTTCTTTTATCATAGCTGTTAGATACGTGAGAGATGGAAGGTCAGACTCGTCAACGGCTCTGGATCTGCCAACGACTCGGTCAAGCTCATCATGGACCGTTGATTGAACTTTAGGATGCATCACAACCCTCGCTAGCACCCACTCCATCAAAACCGCCACCGTGTCCGTGCCCCTAAATATCATTTCCTAACGGACCAAATATTTGAAAAATAATATATATTCATTAATCTCGATTTTATGTATATTTTTAATAATATTGAAACCAATACTTACCCAAAGAACAGCAACCGTATCAAATTCTGATAATTTTTCGGAACCTTGAAGAGAATGTAACACGTCGAGAAAATTACACGTAGCAGTCCGGTGTTCATGGATGATTCGGCTCAATAACTGATTTACTTTCGGTACGAGCTGAGAGCACCTGAACCGGATTTGCTGGAAATCTAGACCAGCTAACCAAGGAATATGGTCGGTCCAATTCAGCGTACCGAGAAGATCGTACCCTTCTTCAACCAAACCCTTCAAGTATTCCGATTCCACGTTGTTATTAGTCTCTAATTCATACTCTTTCCCGAAAACTAAGCCCATCATGTTACACAACGACGCCGTTTTAAGCAAGTCACGCACTTCAAACACGGTTCCAGCGTGACGTGTAAACACTTTCACCATCCCACTCGCGATCACTCGCCTCTGCTCCTCCGAGCGTTTGATTTGCTTCGGGTTGAAAAGATGGTTCGAGCCTAGCCGACGTAGCATGCGCCAATAAGTACCATTTGGGGCAAATCCCATTGCTCGGTTAAACATCAAACCGTAAGCAGTCTCGTCAACCGGCCGGTCTGCAAAAAACAAACTGTTCAATATCTCCTTTGCCACTTCAGGATGACACGTCACTATCACCTTGGTATCACCGAGACTAAACGCCATGAGCCGTTTGGCGTTATTCATGGAAGCCACAGCCGCTATGCGCTGATGAGCCACATGGCTTGACCTTAGGCTCATGCTTCCCACGAGTGGAAAGCCTCTCGGACCAGGAATAACATTCTTGTTTTTTCGGTTAAAGTAGGGAGTAAACCGACGAGAGAAGAAGTATCTTCCCCAAGCCGGTCCACCCGGCGTAGACCAAAATACGATGCTTAAGGTAAACCAAGTGATAGCTATGGCGACAAGAAAAGAAACAAAATGTTCTTGCATGAAAAGATTGAACTTTGATGCAAGAGCAAAGACCCACAAATTTTCTATCTCGGTTCCCATCTTCAGGGAAAACATTATGGATAAACGGTCTTCTTTTGGTTTTGTGATATTTTCCGTTTTGGGGTTTGTGATTTAAGTTTTGGGTCGTTGTGAAGCTTTAAATAGACGTGCGAAATGTGAATTAAGATATTAGCCAATGGCAAATCAATAGACTACTCTAGCTTAAAAAATATTTCAGTCCGAAAGTTTATTTTTCATGTACAATTACAAGTTATTATTCAAAGTTATTTGTTGGTGATCAAACGGGTATATGCTAACAACCCAATATGCGCTCGTGGTGATCTATATGCATACGTCATGTTGTGTTTGGTACACTCAAATTACTATACCCCTCGACCAATTTTTTTAATCTAAATATTATACTTACATCTGTAACTCTGTTCTATTTAAACAATTGTCAAACAACAGTACTATCGTCTAATGGTCCGCTTTTTAATGTATTATAATTATTTTAATATTGAGTAATATTGTAATAAGTATTATCTTATTTCCTACTATAATTTCGTAAGTAAACGCATACGTAGACAATCTGTATATATTATATTTCATATATCATGCTTTGTATATGGTAATGTGTAATAAAGGTAAGTATTTATGCATCTTAATGAAGTACATTGCATATCTAAACATAGTGCTCAATTAACAAAAAAAATAATATAAATTTAATGAAAATGAAAATGTAGATGTAATTACTATTATTTTCAAAGATGCCATTTTCTGCTGAGACTCCTCTTTCTAAGTTGGAAACGATCGCATGCAAGTTGCTCTGACCTTTCCTTTTATAGTCAACGACCTCTCCTTTTATTTATCTCGTTTGTATATAGTTTCCAACACTACAGTTCAGATATGCTTTTCTGTTTCAGCATTGTAAATAGATTATTTAGAATAAATCGTTAATTTATCAAAATGATAATATATATAGTAAATAGCTTATATATGAAGGTCAACTCTGAATTTTAATAGGTTTGATCATAACTCGAAGTAGTAATTACACATATTACAGATCCATCAGCATATACATTACTAAACTAAGTGGTCACAAAGCACATGGTGGCGGATTAATCATAAGTGCATGATGAATATGATGTTTATATTAATGTGCGATGTATTAAATATATTTGATTATATAGTAAAGATCCAATTTTGGTTACTAAGAAAAAAACCGAGTTTTGTGATTGGAGCACTACATATTATTCGGTTGCATGTAATAGAATAATATCTTCGGTTGGATTTGGATTATATTCGAGATTCTAAGTGACACTCACAGTTGATGTCACGCAAAATAATATGAAAACATATATGATTAGTGATATTATAATATATACAATCTCACTGTGATTTTATACAAAACTCTCCGCTAACTTATATCGACGTGTATGAATACATGATGACGCATCATATAAACATATTGTGATCACATAATCAATCCACTAAACGTTTAAAAAGAAAATAAAATCAGTAGTAGAGACTTTCTAAACCACAATGTTCACTTTTGACGTACAAATAAAAAACACCACAAGGTGTTTTCGCTGGGTATGTAATATTTAATTCTTAAAACATATAATAGCTAAATTGATTTATTCTTTTGTTACTTCTTCCAGTCTCCAACGATGTTTTATGTAAATGATAAACCCATAAATATACGAGTTGGTTTATTCTTTTTTGACACAACTTGGGTTTAAAGGCCCAATACAAATATAGTTGTAAGAAAGACAAATGGGTTCAAACAAAGATAACAATGACAATTATAGTCTCAGTAATTCATTTTTTTTTTCAAATTGATTTTGTAATGAGATTTATTTTCTTATGCCTGGAATATATGTAATCATTGACTCTGTCAATATATTTTTTTTTGGTGAAGATGCTTGAATGATCGTAAGAGCACTCTGGCAAAGAAGAGCAAAGCCGTTGCTTTGACTTTGACCAGCTGTTAAATTTTTTTCCCTCATCTTCCTCTCTCCACTAAACCTCCAGATTTCATTTTCCGGAGAAACCAAAAATGTCGAGTAACACCAAGCAGAGGAAGAAGGCTGACGTAGCCACGATCCTCCGCAAGTCGTGGTACCATTTGCGCCTCTCGGTGCGGCATCCCACTAGAGTCCCCACTTGGGATGCGATCCTTCTCACTGCGGCCAGTCCTGAACAGGCCGAGCTCTACGACTGGCAGCTCCGGCGAGCCAAGCGGATGGGAAGAATAGCTGACTCCACCGTCACTTTGGCCGTTCCTGATCCAGATGGCAAGCGGATCGGGTCTGGCGCTGCTACTCTTAACGCCATCTATGCTCTCGCTCACCATTATCAGAAACTAGGTTTCGATCCCATTGCTTCCGAGGTAACTGTGTTCACAGATTAGCTAATTCATTACTCATCGTTGGAACTTAGCTAATCCTTGAATCTGGATCAGTTAATCCTTGAATCTGGATCTAGCATTGTGCAATGAACTCTCTCAGTAGATCTTAGTTGATGTTTATGTTCAGGTGGAAGTTGAAAATGGTAGTTGTGGTGAGTCCTCTATGAAGCCATGGGTTAGATTCCTCTCTGAAAAGCATGTATTGATGCTTCACGCGGGAGGTGACTCCAAGAGAGTACCTTGGGCAAATCCCATGGGGAAAGTCTTCCTCCCACTTCCTTTTCTTGCTGCTGATGATCCTGATGGTCCTGTTCCTCTCCTTTTTGATCATATTCTTGCTGTCGCTTCTTGTGCTAGACACGCTTTCGCTGATCAAGGTGGATTATTCATTATGACCGGTGATGTCCTTCCATGTTTCGATGCTTTTAAAATGACTCTCCCTCAAGATTCGGCCTCCATCGTTACTGTGCCTATCACTCTTGATATTGCTTCCAACCATGGTGTTATTGTCACTTCCAAATCTGATGATTCTCTTGCCCAAGGCTATTCTGTCAGTTTAGTAAATGATCTTCTTCAGAAGCCTACAGTAGAGGAGCTTGTCAAGAAAGATGCGATCTTACATGATGGACGAACGCTCCTTGACACTGGGATCATATCTGCCAGGGGCAGAGCATGGTTAGATCTGGTCGCTCTTGGATGCTCTTGCCAACCCATGATCTCAGAGCTTTTAGCCTGTAAAAAAGAGGTCCATTTTCTCATATTCAACGCCCTTGTAGTAGTTCTTCAACAGCCATTGGCCTCTTACATATGTGTTGTTATGACTTGCAGATGAGTTTGTATGAAGATTTGGTGGCTGCTTGGGTTCCCTCAAGGCATGATTGGCTGCGAACCCGACCTTTGGGTGAACACCTTGTCAACAGTCTAGGGAGGCAAAAGATGTACAGCTACTGCACGTGTATGTCCCAAGACTGGCATAACTAGAACATATTTCAACTGCATTTGATTTACTCTTTCTATCATCTTGTGTCAGATGATTTGCAGTTTTTGCATTTTGGAACATCAAGTGAGGTATTGGATCACTTGAGCGGAGTTGCTTCAGGAATTGTAGGTCGAAGGCACTTATGTTCCATCCCTGCAACTACGGTTTCTGATATTGCAGCGTCTTCTGTTATTCTGTCTAGTGAAATTGCACCTGGTGTCTCCATTGGTGAAGATTCACTTGTATATGATTCAACAGTTTCTGGTGCTGTACAAATCGGTTCCCAGTCCGTAGTTGTTGGTATTCATATCCCAAGTGAAGCTCTTGTAACTCCAGAGAGTTTCAGGTTCATGCTTCCGGATAGGCATTGTCTTTGGGAGGTCCCGTTGGTGGGACACAATGAGAAAGTTATTGTGTTTTGTGGTCTCCATGATAATCCGAAGAACTCAATTCGCAAAGATGGAACTTTTTGCGGTAAACCCTTAGAGAAAGTACTTTGTGATCTTGGCGTTGAGGAAAGTGACCTCTGGAACTTAAATGCATCACAAGACAGATGTTTGTGGAATGCTAAAATGTTCCCCATTGTCACTTATAGTGAAATGCTGAAGTTAGCGTCGTGGTTGATGGGTCTAGATGATAGTAGAAACAAGGAGAAGATAACCTTGTGGAGAAGCTCAAAACGTGTAAGCTTAGAAGAGTTGCACGGAACAATAAACTTTCCTGAGATGTGCAATGGTTCCAGCAATCATCAAGCTGATCTTGCGGCTGGAATCGCTAAAGCATGTATGAACTATGGTATGCTTGGGAGAAATTTGTCGCAGCTGTGCCATGAGATCTTACAGAAAGAATCACTAGGATTGGAAATATGCAAGAATTTTCTGGATCAGTGTCCCAAATTTCAGGAACAAAACTCCAAAATTCTTCCAAAGAGTCGGGCATATCAGGTAGAAGTTGATCTTCTACGAGCATGTGGGGATGAGGCAAAAGCGATAGACTTGGAGCATAAAGTCTGG
Organism: Sinapis alba; assembly: GCA_012274485.2. Taxonomy (NCBI): domain Eukaryota; kingdom Viridiplantae; phylum Streptophyta; class Magnoliopsida; order Brassicales; family Brassicaceae; genus Sinapis; species Sinapis alba. The sequence goes on along the minus strand of MU105624.1, from coordinate 166,404 downwards.
GAAGCAGTTGCAGAAGAAACTGCTTCAGCTGTGAGATATGGTTTTAGAGGTAAAAATCTAGCTACCTGTATTGGTCCATATATGGCTTCTTCAGCTGTGAGATAACTCTTTTTTGTTTGTGTTTCAGAACATCTCTTGGAATCAAGCAGCAAGGCCAATTCTGAGAATCAAATTTCTCATCTGAATCGAGTTTTCCAACCAAGAAGGACAAAAGTTGAACTACCAGTTCGGGTAGACTTTGTAGGAGGTTGGAGTGATACACCTCCATGGAGTTTAGAGCGTGCGGGTTGCGTCCTGAACATGGCAATAACCCTAGAAGGTTCACTTCCTATCGGCACAATCATCGAAACAACAAATGAGAGAAGTGGAATCTCAATCCAAGACGACGCTGGAAACGAGCTACACATCGAAGATCCAATAACCATCAAGACACCCTTTGAAGTTAATGATCCATTCAGGCTTGTTAAATCCGCTCTATTGGTAACCGGCATTGTTCAAGAAAACTTTGGCCAATCCACAGGATTAGCAATAAAGACGTGGGCTAATGTTCCTCGTGGTAGCGGTCTAGGAACCTCTAGCATCCTAGCTGCAGCTGTGGTGAAAGGACTTCTCCAGATATCTAATGGAGATGAAAGCAATGAGAATGTTGCAAGGCTCGTATTGGTTTTGGAGCAACTCATGGGTACTGGAGGTGGCTGGCAGGATCAGATTGGTGGATTATACCCAGGTATCAAATTCACTTCAAGTTTTCCAGGAATTCCTCTGCGTCTTCAAGTTGTCCCGTTACTCGCCTCTCCACAGCTGATCTCAGAGTTGCAGCAACGCCTCCTCGTTGTTTTCACGGGTCAAGTAAGTAACAACAACTGAGAAGAAGAAGAGAGTGTTTTTGTCTTATTTATTGATGCATATTTGTAAACAGGTCAGGCTTGCTCACCAAGTCCTACACAAGGTTGTAACAAGATATCTACAAAGAGATAATCTCTTGATATCAAGCATAAAGCGTTTGACCGAGCTGGCAAAATCCGGGAGAGAAGCGTTAATGAACTGTGAAGTGGATGAGCTTGGGGAGATAATGTCAGAAGCTTGGAGATTGCATCAGGAGCTTGATCCGTATTGCAGCAATGAGTTTGTGGACAAGCTTTTCGCGTTTTCGCAACCTTATAGTTCAGGTTTCAAGCTTGTGGGTGCAGGTGGTGGAGGATTCTCACTTATACTGGCTAAGGACACACAGAAGGCTAAGGAGTTGAGGCAGAGATTGGAAGAGCATCCAGAGTTTGATGTCAAAGTTTATAATTGGAGTATCTGTCTCTAATAATAATTGCGTGTGATCTTTGCCTTGTTTTCTCCATTTTTTAAAGCCTTTGTAATTTTGTTTTAACTAATACCTTTGGAAAGAATAAAAGAAATGTAAACAAAGATCCTTTGCTTGACCTACTCTACCAAGTCGTTCTTTTCTCTGCTTTGTTCCGGTTACTTTGATAGCTCTCCTCATTCACCAACGCCATGCACGGTGAAATTACTATATTACCCTCGCCTGAAATCAAGGTAAAAAAGGACCCCGGAAAATCAGCGACTTTAAAGTCACCTCGTTGGTGGCGTTTGGATTTGGAGATAACGCCGTCAGAAGATTCCGCTACGGGTTAGCTCAACAGCTCCAGTTCGTTCACCCAATCATATGCCTCTCGCAAGAAAACGTTACTTTACCTTTCTGCACCGTCAGAGCTCACACTTGTAAGGCCGATTGCTGCATTTTCCAGAAAAGCTTTTGTGCGTAGAGAGAGAGAAAGAAGGAAGGAAGGAAGAATGGGTTTGCTAACGAACAAGATGGAGAGAGAGGAACTCAAGGCAGGAGATCACATCTACACTTACAGAGCAGTTTTCGCTTATTCTCACCACGGTAACTTCCCTTCCCAAGTTTTGTTTCTTTTCTTCTCTGCTTCTGAAACTGTAGAAGAAAGTTGTTGACTTTATCTAGACACAGATCTTTATAAACAAAAAAGGTTTTGACTTTGTTTTAATCTCTTACTTAGTTTGAAATCTCATTGACTTTATTCCCCTGTTTGATGATTGGATTGGATTGGATTGGATACTGTTTTAGACATAATATCATCAAACTCTGATGAGCTTTGATTTGATTTGTGGAGAGAAAACTTTACTGCAGGAATCTTTGTCGGAGGATCCAAGGTTGTTCATTTCAGACCTGAGCACAACAACCTGAATTCATCATCATCATCTTCTTCTCCCATGGAGTCATTCACATCAGCTTCTGCCTCTGAAGGTATCTGCCCAACGTTTCCAGATTGTGGTTTCAGACAACCAAACAGCGGAGTGGTCCTTTCTTGTTTGGACTGTTTCCTCAAGAACGGATCACTCTACTGCTTCGAATATGGAGTCAGCCCGTCGGTTTTCCTAACCAAAGTCCGCGGAGGAACTTGCACAACAGCGCAATCAGACCCGACTGATTCAGTCATCCACAGGGCAATGTACCTTCTCCAAAACGGGTTTGGCAACTACGACATCTTCAAGAACAACTGCGAGGATTTTGCGCTGTATTGCAAGACAGGTTTGCTTATAATGGACAAGCTCGGTGTAGGGAGAAGTGGTCAAGCGTCATCGATTGTCGGTGCTCCTTTGGCAGCAATCCTCTCTTCGCCTTTCAAGCTGCTGATTCCAAGCCCAATAGGTGTGGCGACGGTTACAGCAGGAATGTATTGTATGAGTAGGTATGCTACAGATATAGGCGTTAGAAGGGATGTGGTGAAGGTTTCCGTTGAGGATTTGGCTCTCAACCTTGACGTGAAGAGCAGCGTTGAGCAAGGAGAAGAAGAAGAAGATTCTGATACCGAGTTTGTTAGGTAACCAGTGTTTAAGTCGTGGATCATATGGAGTGTTTAATGAATGTTTTGTGATGGAATAGTAGCAAAGTAACTTTGTAAGACTGGTTAAAGCAAAGGCAACAATAATCGTTAGTTTGTTTGTTGTCAAATGCCAACCAAGTAGGAACTAAAACGCCACCGTTCATGCTAAAAAGCAGTCGTCGTGTTTCACAAAATAAAATTAAAACCAAAAACCGAAGATCTGGGAGGAAGAGAGAGAGAGAGTTGTGAGTTTCTTCCATTAAAGATTCCTTTTGATCGGAGAATCAATCAATCGTCGTCTAGATTGGATTGGATCGGATCGTAAAAGGGGGGAAAAGGAGATGGCGAAAGTGTATGTGAAAGCGGAACCGCCGCCGGATATGAACAGGAACACGGAGTGGTTCATGTATCCAGGGGTGTGGACGACTTATATACTCATTCTCTTCTTCGGGTGGCTGGCTGTGCTCTCAGTCTCTGGGTGTTCCCCTGGAATGGCTTGGACTTTTGTTAATCTCTCTCACTTCCTTGTAAGTCTGAGCCATTGTTTACGCTCTTCAAATAGGGTGTCGGAATAGCTGGTTATGAGTTTCTCAGTTTGTTACTGATTAGTTTGGTTAGTCTCTCTATGCAAGTTGCGATTGTGAATTGATATCAGTTTGGTTGATTAATTAATAGCAACATCGTCGAGCTTATCATCAGGCTTTTAATTAAAGATACACTCAATTATCAAGGCCAGTTTTGAGTAGAGAGCATTTATTTATATTTGTGTGTGTGGATGATCACACTACACAGGTAACTTATCACAGCTTCCACTGGATGAAAGGGACTCCGTTTGGGGAAGACCAAGGCATCTACAATGCTCTCACCTGGTGGGAACAGATTGACAACGGCCAGCAGCTTACCAGCAACCGCAAGTTCCTTACCCTCGTTCCCATTGTCCTGTATGTATATCTCCTTCCTTCCTCTTTCCATTATTTTCTTACCTCTTTTCAACTCTTTAATCTTCTGTTGTTACTCGTATTTGATATTACTATATTGTGATGGCTTTCTCTTGGGATTTCTTAATCTGATAATAGATAATATATATTTGTATGTACCAAAAAAAAAATGCAGGTACTTGATAGCATCACATACAACAGATTACAGACATCCATGGCTGTTCCTCAACACACTCGCTTTGATGGTTCTAGTTGTTGCCAAGTTCCCTAACATGCACAAGGTACGCATCTTCGGCATCAATGCTGACAAATAGTTAACCTTCTTCTCACCACATCCATCTCTGTTTTCGTAAGAAAAGAAAGCAAACTTAAAATGTTCATATGAATTGGTTTATTAGATCCTGAGAGTTGTGTTTCTTGGATATTTGTAAGTAAAAAAGCTTTCATCTTCTTTTCTTATGTTCTTATAGATAGACAAAGAAATTCATAAATCTTTTTCCAGTCAAAAGAAATTTGGGTTTACTTACTGGGCTTAGGACACAATATGGAGGCCTTCTTAAACAATTAGTTAGGTTTAAGGTTTGGCACAAAGTATGCATGTCGTGGACTCAAAAGAGTTTATCCATTAGAACACCGAGGATATGTTGAGTGCGCGTAACGATTTGATTGGATCTAGAAAACACGTGGCTGACTATAAGAGCTCCAATGACACGTATCCAATTGAAGTCCACCTGGTTTGTACATATTCACATTTTTCCCTTAAAACCACTCGTTTAATCTTATAAAAGCATTTAGAAAACAAAAATCAAATTACAATGATTCAACATTTTTAATTTGATTAAAATGGTATTAGTTGTAAACTTTAAAGCCGACAAAATGAAAGGAATGAATGAATAATCAAAGATAGAATAAGACTAATGATATTTTTGGTTTTCCCAGTGTGGTCCATGTAAGAAAATAAAAACGTCTTATCCTTTAAATAAATGTGGGGTCCACATTATATGCACCGTCGATTCTCTCCTTTTTAAGACACGTGTAGTCAATCCAGCTGCTTACGAGGCCATCAAGTTATCGAAACGGTGTCGTTTGGAACTCAGAAGCTTTTACGAAACTGAAAATAAAATCGGTTCGAATCCCATGGGGGACAGAGTGCGAAGGAAGAAAGAAGGAGAAAAGCAGAAAAGGCCAAAGCTTCGGTTGGAAGATCACTTCATTTGTTTATCAGACAGATTCAATGGAATCTTCGAATTAAATTAAAATGGTTTCTTTCACTCTGTTTGTCTGATGATCCTCTTTATACTATACAACAAATCTCTTACTTCTCTGTTTTCGTGTCTGATTTACATTAAAAAGTGTCACTTCTCTTTTGTTAGTTTGGTCTGATTGTTTGGCTTCAGCGATGGTTTCATCTTACAGGTTTGCTTGATTGGTCTGCTTCTGTTTTTTTGGTAAATTTTCATTTGTTTTCTACAGAACAAGTTGAGTTTTTTTTTTTCCTTTGTAAAATAAACTAATTTAGTAATGAGATTGATATTCTTATTGCATGGATCTGTTAGAAACTCATTAATGATTTTTTTAGTGGAGATATAGTATTAGTAGTGATTGACTCTGTCGATATGTATATATTATTTTTTTGTGAAGATGCTTGAATGATCATAGCAAGACTTGCGTCGTGTACGTTGCTCTTAATTAAATTCTTTAAAGCAGTCCCTTGTATATGAATTAATCATTTGCTTAGAAGCAATCTCGTAATTAGCAAGATATCCTAATATATAATCGCGGGATCTATGGGGAAAGAAAAGAAGAGAAGAACAAGTTTTGTTTTTGTAATATTTAGTCTTTTGATATTCCCCTGTTTTCTCTCTTTATTTTTGGTAGGGTGTCTTCACAACATTGATGTGAGTGAGAATGGGAGCAGCTGAAGTAAGAGCACTCTGGCAAAGAAGAGCAAGCCGTTGTTTTCTTGTTCATGAAGATGCTACAATGCCTCCTCCGAGGTTATCTTGTTGCCACCATCAAAAACAGCAACAACATTCTTCTTCTTCATCTTCTGGCAAAAACAGCTTTTCTTCTGCAAGTTTTGGAGATTCCTCTGATTTCTCTTCTGATACCAAATGGTGGCTTAAAGGATCATCTGGTTTTCATGAGGAGATTGCAACCTCTTTCCTCCAAGACACCAAATTGCATGAATTTGTCGACTTGACAGGGATAAGTAAAGAAAAAAAAGAAGAAGACTATAGCTTTATCAGCAAGAAAGATACAGCTACAACTCCATGGTGGAGAAGCACTACGGATCAAGATGAACTAGCTCTCTTTGTGTCCACTAGATCACTTGATCATCATATTCAAAACTGTGATCTTCCTCCACCTCAGAAGCTCCACAAGAGCATTCACTGCGCTAGTGGCGGAAAAGGGTTTCATACAGCAGTTAAATCACCATGGAAACAAGGTGCTTGTAGCGATCGGTTGTTTGAGAGATCTTTGAGTTACAGCAGCAGTAATAGCACAGATAGCAAGAACGCGAGTCCAAAGTCTTCTCCTAAAAGCGATGATCTAAGCAAAGTTCAGCTTTTGGAAGCACTAAGGCATTCTCAAACCAGAGCAAGAGAAGCAGAGAAAGCTGCCAAAGAAGCTTGCGCTGAGAAAGACCGTCTGATAACTATATTGATGAGGCAAGCAAGTCAGATTTTGGCTTACAAGCAATGGATAAAGCTTCTTGAAATGGAATCTCTCTATCTGCAGATGAAGGAGGAAGAAGAAGAAGAGCAGATCGAAGGAATGAATCTGAAGAAGAGGAAGCAAAGAGGGAAGAAGAAGAATAAGAAGATGGGTGAGATTGGGAGATATATGATGGCTTTTGCATTAGGGTTTAGTCTCATTGGTGCTGGTCTGCTCTTAGGTTGGACTGTAGGATGGTTGTTTCCCTTCTAGAGTCTTTGAAAACCGGTCTTTTGTTTGATCACTGACTGCTCTTTACAGGAGTTTAGGGTTTATAACTTTCACTTTGCCTCTAAAATTGTGTGTATGTGTGTTGTCTTCATGTATATATGCGTGTGATATTCCCTTCCTATAGATAAGTTTAATATTAGTCTTGATCAAAAGCTTGTGAATGTTCATTTTCACATTTCTAAACATTTTCGAGACCCAAGTTATAATTAAGACAGTCTTTAACCCAATTCACTAACTAAAGCCCATATGTTCTGGAAGCCTTGCGGGTATAACTAAAACAATCTTGTGTCTTGCTGGTCACTTTAAGTCTTTATTTTCATATGATGTCTCTTTTAGTATTTGATACTTAGACGCAACCCTTTATGGCAATTGTAAGATTGTTAGTTTTAAATTCATTATGGAAGCTTTAACCGATCACTTGGATTTTTTCTTTGTAAATATGAAAAGTTTCGACTAAACTGCAGAATCGAAATATCGGTTTATCAGTCACTCAATGGTTCATGTGAGCTTAAAAATATTTAGAGAAACATCAAAGGAAAATACTCATATCTTTCATAGTGTCCAATCGGACAAATCCATTTGGACGTAGACATCTAAATTGACATCCTTAACTGCAACGGTTCACAATGAATCAACATTTTCATAATTTATAATAAAACCAATATATATTCGATTTTCTTGGAGTGTATTTCTAAAAGATAGATAGCTCTGGAGTGTAGTTATAGAGTTATATATAGTTATCAAGGCCAACAAATCCTTGTCTCAAAATAATAAACTCGAGTGTCGTTGTAGACGTCATTATTCAACACGTGGTGTAATACATATCCTAATATGTGGTGAAAAATCGTATCACGACTAATGCAAGGACAAATACTAATAATTTCAAAGTTCACTAACCAGACATCTCTTGGTTTCATGCGGGTACACTTTCCGCCTTCTCGTCTTTATCGTGTGTCCTACATGACCATAATTCTATTACAGTACTACAACTTAATATATATGCACATGTCAAAATGTTAATTAATACTTGTATTAGGTCAATAATTACTACTTTATATATATGTCGAGCTTAGAGTCGGACTGCTTATATATATAAAAGGTCTGATACGTTTACGGATGATCCTTTCTGGACAAAAACGTATGTGTGATCTATTTATTAGAGCACCCGAATGGGGAATTCTAAGCAATGCTTAGTTTTATAATATGTATATAAATATTAATGTTTAATTAAAAGATTTTAAAAATTACGGAAATCTCAACCGACAATTTCTAATTAGCATATATGTTTAAATCGATCTTGATCATATACTGAAAATGTATAGTTACAATTTTCATGTTTCTTTCCGATCGTGATTTTGATCATTTAACAGTATATAGTTTTGTTCGTAATACAAATGCTTTAGGAAAACTTAGAAAGTCTAACTTCCATTTTCTAAATAATCATTTCAATCAAAGAAATTTCGAAGCATGGCTTATTTGTTTGCGTCATGAACTGTATAAGAACACACATATATATATACGTATATTGTGCAAGACCGTACAAACCTGATAGTGTTTATATAAATATTAATTACGTAAAACAATAAAGTAGAGACAAATAATAAAAATGCATAAAAAATATACTTGCATGCATTTAATCGAGATCTAGCATAACAGATACAGCGCACACGTATAGCGAATACGCAGAAGAGAGTCGACAAGCACATGCATGCACTCACAGACACGCCATGAACTGATACTCTGCGTCCAACAGCCACGTGGCATCATCTCCGGCAACGAAAGGCTCCGGCGACCACCCACATCCGGTTATCATAAGCTCTGGCAGCTCTATGCTATCCCAAAAATCATCTCCGTCGCCAATATTTACCACGTCATCTCCCGTTTTAATGATCTTGACGTCATTGGCCGCTTTGGCCGCCGCGACTTGGATATCTCTCGCCGTACACGTCGACGGGCGTGGTAAGTCGTCGATTTCGTCGGGGAAGTTAAGCTGAGCTTTTCTTCCTTTGAGACAAAGCGCCGCCACGTCGTAAGCTTTAGCTGCCATCTCCGGCACCGGAAAAGATCCGAGCCAAATCCGAGATTTTTTTCTTGGCTCTCTGATCTCCGAAACCCATTTTCCCCATCGACGTTTGCGAACTCCGTGGTACACTGGATGCCTCGTCCTCGAGTAGGTTTCTCTATCGCCTCCGCCGCAAGATTTAACGGCAGTAGCCGTGGCTGTTGGTTCGTTGTCGGTAAGTGGTGGTGGCGGTGGTGGTGCTAGTTTCATTCTTTCTTGTAACATTTAAAAGAGCTTGTGATGTGGTTAATCACACACACTGTAGTAAGCATTTATAGTCTCATCCAATAACCAAACGCGTTACGGTTCTCATACGAATTTACATAACTGACCTCCAACATAGTAAAATTTAAATCATCGAAATGAGAATTTCACAGGATTATCTACCGCCGATTACTTTAGTCGATGAAAAATGAGAATGATGTAAAACATTGTTAAAATTGTGACAGTCAGCTACCATGGTATATTGTGTTCGCATATACATATATGTATCGATTGTAATCTGCCTATGGATTGTTACAGTAATTAATGGAATCAAATCAAACCAGTAATACATAGTTTTAGTAGCGAAAAAGTGATTATAATAAGAACAAAATTTATGAGCATGATTTATTGATGTCCTAAATAATAAAGTCTATATGTCAAACTAAACCAAAAAAGTGTATATGTCAGATCTCTGTCTCCTATCATACGGGAGTGGTGGGGAAAGGTTTTCAATAGCTTAAGGTACTGGTGATGTCCTATCCTATATGTGTGTAATTAAGTAAGACTAGGTGCTTAGCCTCCGCGCAAGCGCGGGGATATTGATGGAATTGTTGCTTAATATAAAGGGTGTAAAGATGGTGTGCTCTGAAGTGATCTTTCGAAAGTGAATATTTGAAATTAATTGTTGATTTATGGTGGGAGTAAAGAGTTGTGGTAAATTTGTATGTGAGTTTTTGTTGTTAACTTATTTTTGAACTCGACTATCATTTGATCTAGCAAAATAGACTGTGGAGAAAAAAAATCGCAAACGTAGTTTGAAGATCACTTTACACGCATGCGACCGTATTTGTCTAAAATGAAACATATATACTTAGAAATTCTTTGTGGGAAAGGAAGCGTGATTCCCATAAATTCTTAATTTTCTTTATGTTCCGGGAATCTCAGAAACGGAAGAGGCGGAGGAGGCAAGCAAACACGAACCAAGCAGTTCGACCAAGGCGGAAAGAATCGAAAGTAGAGTGGCAGACGACGGATTTAGCAACTGGAGCAGCAGATGAAGTAATTTTTGAGAAGGTGTAATAAAATTCTACTGGAAGAAGAATCGATGAGAGAATCAGAGATGAAAGGTTCCTTCGTTTAGATAGAAGATATATAAATATGAATATAAGAGGTGTTACAGACGTTTCATTATTAATTAATGAAGTAAAGATGGGAGACGTAGAGGTAGAATAAGAGAAACTAATTTATGGAAACACAAACAATCGTATGTATTTAGATTAGTCTATAGGTATTTAACCCCCCACCCACCCCCAATAATCTATAGAGATTATAGAAGTCTTAGACTCCGTTGAATAGAAGGTTTAGAATAGAAGAGATCTACTGGGTCAAATAAATAATTTTATCTTATCAAAACATATTTTCAAAACAAATTACATCATGGAATTATTTTTTTATAAACTGAGATTTGGAATCTGAATTTCTTTTAATCTAAAAATGTATAGACTGGGATTCGAACTCCAAACCTGGATGTAGAAACCTTTAGACTTTAACCACTAAACTATAGTAATCTATTTGATAAGTCACTGAAAACATCAGTCCATAATCCAGAAAAAAATATTTGTGGGACCTACAAAACGCTGAGGTGGCAGCCTCAGGAGAGAGCACAACTCCCTCATTATATAATAGATTATAATAAATAATACAGACCACTCTCTCTACAGAATTCGTAATTAACATGCAAATATTATAGTTTAGACAACCTAAAAAGTTTAAATATTGATTGCAAGAGAAAAAAGACTAGCTTGCAACTTCAAACATATTAGAAGAAAAAGAAAAACCAAAAATATCTTATTGTTTCAATAGACAAAAGAAAAACATTTTCTGATTTTCGGTCCATGTAAATTATGAACTAATTAAGTCTAGAACTTGTTATAAAAACGAAAAACAAAACCCAAAACATGCTACTAGCTACTACTAGATACTAATCACCTCTTTGGCATGTACACATAACTTTACATATTTAAAGTTTCGTATAGTGAATATGTATACGATAAATTACTCCAAAAAATTCAGGAATTTAACCCAAAAAATCAGGAAATCTTCATGTTATATTGTTTCTTATTTTAATTGAGATCGCTTTATTAGGTTTAATTGTTTAGTGCATGCATGCCATTTTCGTGAAAATATATCTACAAATAACCTTTTTCCTTTCATAATTGTTAACTTATTAATTTTATGTTCATTCATATATTTGGGCAGCGCATGTCCACAGAGGTCGCTTTTTATGATAGGACTGATGATAATTTGAAGGGACCATAGTCTAAACCCTAGTCTATACCACTCAGAAACTAATTACTTAAAAGTTTTCTTTTAGGATTTTACTTGCTACTAAATTTAACGTTACATACAAACGAATACACCATGATATTTACGGCTATTATATCAGTAATTCATGTCATGAACATATTTATAAGATTATAAATAAAACACTAGGTGGTATTTTAATTTATAGATATTAGAAAGTTAAAAGTCATAGTCACAAATATTATATATCATATAATAAATATTTAACCAAATTGTGTATATTTATATAAGGTAAACTTTAATGTATTTAATGGTTTTAATTATTTTTTCCACCAAAAAAACGAGTACTGCTTCCATAATGATTTTGTACTTTCACTTTAATCTTCTATATATACTTCTTTAACTTCAAGTCAGAGAAAAAATCAATAGCACTCATTATTTTTGTAAAATTTATAGATTGTGATAGGGTAGATAAAAGTTTAGTATAATATATATAGTAATAATCAGTAGAATTACATCGCGAGATTAATTGCAAAAAATCTTTATAATTTTATGTATAATTTAAATAAACTAAAATATTTTTTATATTAAAATAATATTTTTTGTGAAACGGAAAAAAAACAATTTTTTGTCTTAGTCCAAAAATATGGAATTTAGTGCAATATTTATTGCAATAATAATAAAAAAGTAAATGGCTTCTACTTTTTAACCAATCACGTCTATATAAAAGTAAATTTCACACATAAACAAGGAAATATTAAAAGTTACTCCGAGTAATATTTGGGAAGAAAATTTACTCTCTTTTGGGAAATAGCGAGCAAAAGGAGTTGCAAAACACTCTTTCTTCTTACATCAAATCATTTTCGGCTTTGGCTTCACAACCAGTTAGAGATATATTATAAGTTTGTCTTCCGGTTCTTTCTTGAAACAATTTCAACACTTGTTCATTTTTTAACCAGAAGTAACTGGAATTATAGCCTTGTACATGTGTGTGTGTGACGTCTTTTTCCGATGAGCTATACGTTATTTTTGGTCTACTTTCATAGGATGAGCATTAAGTTTTGGTCGGTGCATTTACCTTTTCGTGAGTTCTTGTTAAATATAAAGTAGTTTTTTTATGATTATGTTTTGGTTGGTACCAAAAAGGTGACGATGATGGATTTTGTATAAATAAAAGAGATCACGGAGTTCATTTTTGACAAAATGAATACATACAGAATTAATTATCAACTGTGGAGAAGCCGATATGGGATAATAAGAAATGAGTGGCACCATAGAAACATACTTTTTAATTTTCAATTAAAAAGAAAACAAAAAAAAAGTTATCAGTGAAGAACATAGTTTGTAGTTTACACAAATAGAATTGCGCTAACCCGCCTTATAACTTTAACTGGACTATATGTACCATTAGAAAGAAATGCTAACTTGTAACGCTTATCCCCTCGTTTATACATCTTTTGACGATATAAACGTTAATGGTGAAACATATACAGTGGTTCGATTATTATCATGGTGCGAGAGAATAAAATAAATAGCCTTTTGGAGAGACAGAAGAAGGTAGAAAGTAAGGGTAATTGAAGAACCTGTTTTGAGTGTTTTTTTCTAGTTTCTTTTGTTTTTGTTATATACATGTAACTGTAAGAATCCTTCAGGCTAGGATTTTAGAAGTTTTATTGACAGAATCCTCCAATACATGGCATTTAATCGTTTTTCAAATAATAGGTCAGTTGCCAAATTTGAAAGCAGTAGTTATGTTTAGTGTTATTGACTTGCTTGTGTTAAAGTGTTGGACTTGCTCAAGAATCAGTCGTTCTGATGTTATAACCGCTAGACCATGAAACCATTTGTCCTAACCGCTAGACCATGGAACTAGAGTTAGTTAAAAGAAAAAAAGGTTCCACCGAGACTTGAACTCGGGTTACTGGATTCAGAGTCCAATGTCCTAACCGCTAGACCATGGAACCATTTGGTACCTATGGGCCCGCCTTGGAAGAGAATGAGGAGGATCGGATATGCATGGAACACCACCTACTTACAGCCCAAAAGGCTTGAATCTTTTACAGCTCAGCGGGAGGGCTGAGGAGTCTCGTTACCTAATAGAAGATGTCTACAAAAGAGCAGAATGCGGAAAACCCATAAAACCTTAGGGAAGTATTGGGTGCTTTCTCTATGAACAACGTGACCCGGATGCTACTAGGGCAGAGGAAGTGTCCCGGAGCTCCGTTTGGTGCATGTGACGATGGTGCTAATGGCTTTGGCTCGGCTCTTCCATTGCTTTGACTGGAAGTTTACGGGATGACTATGCCTAAGGCTAAACCACGGTGGGCTGCCACGATTGGCAGCTCATTTGTACACATAGTTCAGCTGGATAACTATTTCCATTTCGGTTTAATTTAATATATCTTTATTTTTAAAATTGTACCAGGCTCGAATTTCGGTTATTTGCGGTTCGCTACTCTTTTCTCTCCGGTTAAGTAGAACCCTACTTTTATGTCTCTCATTCTGTTCTGTCTCTTGTCGTGAAATAAAAATGTTTTCGACGCTCCGTCGCGCCATGATTATCTGTCGATTTCCGGCGGTGATTTCTCCGGCGCAAAGGGCTCTCAGCAGTAAAGTTTCCGATGGAATCGATCTCCGAATTTTGAATGAGATGAATCAGGTTTTCTTACTCTCTGTATTTAGCTACGTTGAGAAACTAAGTAGATTCAGTCTACTGCTTTAAAGTTCGTTTCTCCGATGATGAAAGTGCAAAAATCATTTGATTTCTTAGCTGATCATTTGGTGTGTCAGGAAATGCAATCAATCTTTGGAGCAGAACCTCCTGCGACAATGGATTACCCTGAGTTGAAATCCAGTATTGGATCTCTGGAATCTACAAAACCGGAGATTTCTATGCAATATGAACAACCTGCAAAAGTGGTTACTGATGATATGTCTAAGCTAACTCATGTTGGGGTCTCCGGGGAAGCTCAGATGGTGGATGTTTCTTCAAAGGACAATACTAAGAGAACCGCGTTGGCTTGCTGTAAGGTGATTCTAGGGAAAAGAGTTTTCGATTTGGTCTTAGCTAATCAAATAGGGAAAGGAGATGTTCTTGGAGTGGCTAAAATCGCAGGCATCAACGGAGCGAAACAAACCAGCGGTTTAATCCCATTGTGTCATAACATTGCTCTAACGCATGTTCGTGTAGACTTAAGATTAAACCCTGAGGATTTTAGTGTTGACATTGAAGGAGAAGCTTCTTGCACTGGTAAAACCGGAGTTGAGATGGAAGCTATGACTGCTGTATCAGTTGCTGGTTTAACTGTTTACGACATGTGCAAGGCTGCTTCCAAATCTATCAGCATTACAGATGTGAGACTCGAGCGTAAAACTGGTGGAAAGAGTGGCTATTGGTCTAGAGGCGAGTGAACACAACCCAGTACTTGTCTCCGTAGCTATGGAGGTTAGCTTTCTTTCTGTTTGCAAATTGTTCATGCCCCCACCATGTAATGATGTGTGACTATGAAGCAAGAAGTGTTTCTTGTCTCTTTTACATTTGAACCTTTAAACACTTTATGTTCTTTTCTCCATTTTTTATGATCTCTAGTTGTGATTTTTTTCTCATTCTTCAATCACAGATTACGCGTAGGCAAAGCCATGGCTTGCCTGGACCAGGATAACCGTTCTCAAAAAAGATTTGGTTGATGAACCAACCGGTCCCAAGTATGTCTTCTGTGATACATAACTCTTTATATAAGTACATTTTTACCACTTGGACCTAAAATATTTGCATAAATGTGGTTTTAACTATCATTTTTACTCTTAGTGGCATTCCGATATTCAATATTCACCTTACGTTGACTTAGATGGACTTGCAAAGTTGCAAAAGATATATTTACATTTAACGTTCATAAATAGAAACAGTTACCTATTAATTCGTTCCCTCTCACAAAATTTCTACCGTAGAGTTAATTATACTTTTTCACCTACATTTAAGTAATTAACTCTCCGGTTAAAAAAAATTGCATTTTTCTTTACTGAAAAATGGAGCTTCGTAAACGGGGTTTACGAGCTCCGTTTATCATATTCGTCGCCATTGTGTTATTCCTCCTTCAGTTTTGGGCCGTGACGGGCCAGATTAATGACAGCGAGTCTTCTACACAAACCTCCGTTAACTCTCCGTCAGCGGGCAGTACTGGCGTTCTGTCCTCATCATCACTATCGTTAACCGGGAAACGATCCTCGTTCAGGTTCAGGTGGAGGAGAAGACGACATCATAACAAAGTAAACAGAGCGAGCATTCAGTTTCTATACGCACACAACCTCATACGAGCCCACGTGGGAGAACCACCGTTACAATGGGACGGAAGACTAGCGGCGTACGCTCGTAGGTGGGCGAGACAGCGTGTTGAAGACTGTAGGCTTGTTCACTCCAACGGTCCGTACGGAGAAAACATATTTTGGGCGGGACAGAGTAACTGGAGGACTATGAATATCGTTAAAGTGTGGGCCGACGAGAACAAGTTTTACGACGTGAAGGCTAACACGTGTGAGCCGGGACAAATGTGTGGACATTACACGCAGATAGTGTGGAGAGATAGCACGAAGATTGGGTGTGCACGTGTGGATTGTTCAAACGGCGGCCTTTATGCGATTTGTGTTTATAACCCACCGGGAAATTACGAAGGTGAGAACCCGTTTGGAGTTTATGAAGACGAGATTGGTCTTCTCCGGGAGGAATCACCGGCGGTGGTCGTTAATCCATTTTAACTTAATGGCTTGAAAGCGGAGGGCATGGTATGGTACTGGTGGCATGCAGAATCTATTTTTAGTTGTTAATTTTTCTTCTGCTCAAATTCTTTTATTTTTATTTTTGGAATAAACTAACTTTGGGTTTATTCGGAGGAATTATCAGCTAAAACTGATTCAATAAAAATTATGTCCAATTTTTCATCATATATTTTTATTGGCTGAATTGAACCTGAAAAATAAATTAAATAATATATCATCATCCCGTTCACTTGGTAAAAAGAAAGAATGGCTCTGGCCTTTTCCATCTGTAAACTCTCTTCTGTTATGTCCAAATCATTTTGAGAGTAACACAGTCCCCAGCTTGCGATGACTGACAAATAAATCACCAGAAAAATGCATGGAAACGTTGTTCAGGCGGGCTCCACGTAAAATGGGTGCTGCGATGAATCGCGGCCACTCATATTATTATTGAGACGTAAGCTAGAAAGGCCCATTAAGAAAATTGGGCCAACCATTAAGATCAGTGACCCATCATATTCAATTAAACCGCCTCATCGAAGGTTTCTTATTTCTCCTCTTTCTCTCTCACTCTCTCGGTGTCGTGGTTATTCTCCCCGAAGTACGTAGTTCACCGGCGAAGTTTTGATAGGTTACTTCAGGTATTATAACATCCTTCTTTCCTTTTCATTTTAAATTTTCTCTACTGTTGTTCGTTAGTTGATGCATTTATTCCCATTTCAAGTAAGGATTTTTCGAACTTTGTCTTCTTTTAAAATAATATATACATGTTTCTTCATGCTTCCGTTTATCCTGTGAATAGAATTTGGTGTCCAGCTTAGGGTTTATTCGTACTGATTATTTGGGTATTATGATTCTGGAAGTGCTCAGGTTTCTGGTACATTCTAAGACAAAAGTCGATACATTGTTTGGATCATAGTAACAACAAGTAACTCTAATCTGGTGGTATTATGCATGCAGAAAGTAAGGGGGAAGCAAATCTCAAGTGGGTGTTGATTGTGTGTTTGCATAATCTTATCTAACAATGTCAGATCCTGGACAAGAACCTAACACATCTCAGCAACCTTCTGCTGCTGAGAAAGAAGATTCTCAGTCTCAACAAGGTACATATTCTTTCTCTCTCTCTATCCATCTCACTTCTGCTATAATTGCTTTTGTTGCCTGATTGAGATTTTACCCCTTTCAGTTTGCACCTTCTTCAAGAAGCCATCAAAAGCTAAAAACATAAGGAAAAGACCGGCTAACGCAGATGATGAAGAAGAAGATGGAGATTCAAAAAGCGGGAGCTCTATCTTGAACAACCTAAAGAAAGTTGCTAAACCTGATAGCAAGTTGTTCTTCTCCTCTGGACCATCCAAGAGCTCTGCTACCACGAGCGAAGCTTCCGAGAGACCTGTCTTTCACTACGATTCATCCAAGGAGATCCAGGTTCATAACGACAGTAGAGCCACTGCAACTCTTGAAACCGAGACCGACTTCAATCAAGATGCACGAGCCATCCGTGAGAGAGTTCTTAAACGAGCAGATGAAGCATTGAAAGGGAATAAAAACAAGGCTTCGGATGAGAAGCTGTATACCGGAATTCATGGATATACTGATCACAAAGCTGGTTTTAGAAGAGAGCAAACAATCTCTAGCGAGAAAGCTGGAGGTTCACACGGTCCATTGAGAGCTTCTGCTCATATCAGAGTATCCGCTAGGTTCGATTACCAGCCTGATATTTGCAAGGATTACAAAGAAACCGGATACTGTGGATATGGAGATTCTTGCAAGTTCCTGCATGACCGTGGGGATTACAAACCTGGATGGCAGATAGAGAACGAGTGGGAAGAGGCAGAGAAAGTTAGGAAGAGAAATAAAGCTATGGGAGTTGAAGATGAAGATGATGATGATGATGACGCTGACAACAGCGAGGAAGACGAAGATGCATTGCCCTTTGCTTGCTTCATATGCAGAGAGCCTTTTGTTGATCCAGTTGTCACCAAATGCAAGCATTACTTCTGTGAGCATTGCGCTTTAAAGGTACGATGATGAACTTTTAAATGTGGTAATTATGATGATTCTGTGTGTTTGGTTTGTGGAAACAAAAGAAGTTGAGTAATTCCCTTACATATCATCTTTTAGTTTGTTTGTCCCAAAAATAGTTTTTAAGGAGAAAAATGACCAAAATGTTTTTTTTGAAACTAAAAAATTCATTTATATGCATTTATCTTCCTAGGGTTAACTAATTTGGATTTTAGGGTTTAGAGTTAAGGGGTGGGTTTGGGGTTAGGGTTTCAAATTTCAAAAAAAAAAAAAAAAAAATCAAAATTTCAAAAAAAAAAAAGTCTATTTTGGTCATTTTACTTTTTTAGGGCTATTTTTGTGACAAAAACTTAAAAAGAGCTATTTAAGAGAATTGCCCAAAGAAGTTTGGTTTATGTAATGTAATGATGCAGCATCACACGAAGAACAAGAAGTGCTTTGTGTGTAACCAACCAACTATGGGGATTTTCAATGCAGCACATGAGATCAAGAAGAGAGTGGCTGAAGAACGGAGTAACGCTCAAGGATTGTAAAACTTGGTGTATTCTCTTGCGTGAGGAAAGCTTTTTGTTTGTTAATCCCCCAGTGGGCTGGCTATATGTTGTGATGGCTCTTTACATATCGAGCCTTGTTTGGCCCATCAAACGGTTACTGAGGAGTTAGTTTATCACGTAATGGTCAAGTACATTAATGTTTATCCTTTTAGTTCGGTCGCACAGATTCGAGAAAATCTATTGGACGGCAAATATCTATCAAAGTAAGCAAAAAGTATTTTGTAGATATATTTGTTGTAAAAAGGTAGCAAACCCTCTGAGTGAGATGGCGTGTTAGGGAAAATATAGAGAAAAATAGGAACGATTTCTTGTAATAAGCAGAGTCTGAATTAAAAACAATCAAGAATTGGTGTGAAAGCAGAAAGATTTGAAAATAAAAAAATTGAAGGTGGAGCGGGAAAAGAAATCGAGTCTCCCGCTTTTGTTCCATATCCAATTCGGTCTCTCACAACAACTTTTTTGATATTCTTTTATCTTTCGTTTTGTCGCGGTGGCGGCAGTAGTAGTCAGTCGATGGCGAGAACCAAGCATTTTGCTTCCAGGACACAAGATCGCAATCGAACTACTAGTACGTACTACCCTAATTATTCTTTTTTCTTACTCTGTCTGATTTAGTTTTTAAAAGTTTTTTTTTTTTTTGATAAACCCTAATTATTTGAATTGTAGATGCGACTGCGTCATCTCCAGCGGCGGCGGCGGCGGCAGGTCCGAGTGCGGTAGGCCATCTTTTTCCGTTTAAGGTTTGGACGCAATCTCATTACTGTTGCTTTAGACTAATCTATTGAAAAATTTGTAGACCCCGACGAGAAGAAGCAGCCAAAGTGGTAGCGGTGAAGCACAACAACAACAGAGTGAGTATTTCTAGTGTGTGTCTCTCTCTCTCTAACACGGTTTTTCATCTCTTTCCTTTTCTGTTGTGACATGACGACGACATTGCAGCAACTACTCCTTCACCAGCAACTGGCGCTAGAAAAGTAAGTTAGATTTCATTCACCATTTGCTTCTTATCAACCTACTTGGGATTTGCTCTCCCTCATCTGTTTTCTCTTCTTGTTTGTGAAGAAAGGAGGGGCTAATAGGAGAACTAAACAGGCTATGCCACAAAGTGAGTTAAATAAATTCCTTAAAATCAGATCTCTCTCTCTCTCTCTCTGAGGATATGTCTATTTCATTTCTGGTGTCTTGTCCCCTTCCTTTGTAGCTTCTTCCAACAACAAGAAGAAGAAGCCTTTCCGTTTCAAGCCTGGAACCGTTGCCCTGAGAGAGATTCGCCAATTCCAGAAGAGCACCAAACTTCTTATCCCAGCTGCTAGCTTCATCAGAGAAGTAAACTTCTTGTCTCTCTCTCTCTCTCTCTCTCTCTCTCTCTCTCTCTCTCTCTCTCTCTCTCTCTCTCTCTCTCTCTCTCTTCCTTACACAACTGCCAACTTAGATAACCAAACTTTCTTTTCTTTCTTTTGGTGTTTGATTTTGGCTTTTGGTGTCTTCTCTTAGTGATTTGTATGCATACTTACATACATTCTGCTACTTGTTTTCAACGACTGCAAGTGAAACATACTCTGATATTGTCGTTTCAGAGCAACCATTATGATATCACCATGAATCGACAGTGATATGGAAATATTATTTTGCCTATTTATGTTACTAATTGCAACATTGTTCTACCTACCTACCTACCAGGTGAGAAGTATCACCCATACCCTTGCCCCTCCCGAAGTTACTCGTTGGACTGCTGAAGCTCTTGTTGCTCTTCAAGAGGTACCTTCTCAATCTTTTTTTCTTTCGTCTTTTCCACTTGCTGTCTAATTTTTTAACTGATCTTTTTCTTTTTTGGGGGTGGGCAGGCGGCAGAAGATTACTTAGTTGGCTTGTTCTCTGATTCAATGCTCTGCGCTATCCATGCAAAACGTGTTACTCTTAGTAAGTCCTCCCAAAATAAAGGAAATCCACTTTCTGTTTCCCTTGCATATTAGACTATAACCTCATCCATATCTGCTGCTTCTGTTCCATATCAGTGAGAAAAGATTTTGAGCTTGCACGCCGGCTTGGAGGAAAAGGCTGCCCATGGTGATCGAAACTAATTCCCTCTATTTCACTCCTTGTTATTTGTGATCTGACCCGAAACTTTCTTTTGAAACATAACTGCCTCCAACCCCAGTTTCATTTTATTCAGTATCTAAGTTGTATAACTTATCTCTCCATCCTTCTTCTTATCTGATTTTCCTTTTGGAAATGATAAGTTTTCATTGAGATTTCACTTGAACAAAAAACATAACTGCTTTCCCAATTTCTCATTCTTAGAGGAAGATTTGTAAAGACATGTGTTTAGAGAGGGCTTAATAGTTAAAAAAGACTCATTTGCTAGTCTTGGTCAATGGATTCCCAATTTCACCTTTTTTCAAGGCATATTATCGAGTTTGTAAATATACTTTTTTGGCACGTCAAGATTTATAATTCATATAATGATTTTATTCGAATAGAGCATTTGTGATTTCATAGTGTTGTCATGAAACACAAGTAATTCATCACCGTCCGATGTTGCCACTGTCTCTAATAAAATATTGTAACTGAAAAGTTAAGAATTTCGAATTTGGTTACATTTATTTCAGTCAACTCTTTATATTTGTTTTTTTTCTTTTTTTGCCAACTTTTTTAATGTTCTGGTCTCGGTCAAGCACTTCCTTTATGCAGTTTTCCTTCGATTCTTTTTAACATCCATTATTGTCTCTGTGAATTCGTAAAAACTCTGTGCAATCATGCCATGGTCCCAACAGATTAACTAAACCAAAAACAATCCACGCGTCATGTTCAGTTGCAACCGCATAGTTTGCTCAACCTTTTTTGAAGTCCTGTAAATAAAAAGTAAATCGAACAAAATAAAAAGAAGCATGGAATAGCATTGCAATGTGATTAATGGGGATATCCACAACGCTATAATTAATTTTCTATTCAACTCTAACCAACTTTCAACTCTCCAATTGCTATTTCTAACATCATTTTTCATTAAATTGGGAATTTAATTTCAATAGACTGGAATTCATAAATTCATGTGATTCTTCTAATGCATACCAGCAGATAATGAGGTTGGAATTGGATTGTTATTTGCTGAACTTTGTTCTTTTCAATTACCAAGCATTTTTATTGTGTTGTCATGTCAACCACTAATAATTTAAGTATCAATGATTTTCATGGATAATATTGTTTTCCAGACATCACCGTGAGTAAATTTAAAAAGTCCGAAAAAATAAAACGCAGTTTTTTAAACTGATTGATATAAAATAATTTACTGCAAAATCATAGATCCAACTAAAAAAACATTTTATCCATGGCTAAGTCCTACCTACCTCAAAACCTTTTCATTTTAAGCTAGTGGTTAAAAAGAAATAGAAGTGTATTCATGTGTATAACTAAAACATACGAAGTAAAATAGTTTGTTAGCATTAAGTTGATTATCTTTATTATTTTCATGCATATTTAATTATTTATAGTTAGTTAGCTATTGCGTATGAAAGAAATATCAACTCAGGGCAAGTAGCTAGTCACTCTTATTAATTATAAAAGCAATTACACAAAACATGACGGAGCAACTGATGTAATGAAACATGTTTAATATGGTTGGTTCACAACGAAACTCCATCAGGCATTACATTCACACTGGCATAATGCTGCCACCCATAAGTTGCAAATTAATTATTGATAACAACATTTAATATTCTTTGGTTTGTTATATATTTACACTTAACAAGCGAAGGAAATTAATATACAATACATAATGACTTAATGTGGAAACTGACCAAACCGGTCGGTAAAATTTGACACTATAAATAGGGAAGAGGGTATGTGTTCCTCCCTTAAAAGCCCACCACTCTCTCCTCTACCTTAAACCGTAAGGTAAGATCGT
Source organism: Sinapis alba (assembly GCA_012274485.2). Taxonomy (NCBI): domain Eukaryota; kingdom Viridiplantae; phylum Streptophyta; class Magnoliopsida; order Brassicales; family Brassicaceae; genus Sinapis; species Sinapis alba. The sequence continues at coordinate 143,857 of MU105624.1, read as the reverse complement.
AAACGCAGGTCGTTTCAGATGGATAAGCAGCGTAAGTCGAAGCATCCCAAGACCAATGCTTATGCCACCATTGCTACCTCTTCTTCTGAAGGTATATATATGTATATTTCTCAGCCATCTCCAAAACACGTACGTTGCCCTATAAAATTTGCTTTAGAAAAATTTGGTTGATGACATGAAACAGAAGTGAGCAGTCTTGAGTGGGAAGAAATAGCAATGACACAAGAAGAAGAAGATTTGATCTGCAGAATGTATAAGCTTGTCGGCGAAAGGTTCTTCATTCTTTCTTTCTTTCTTTTATTTGTTTGGTCATCTTTAAATATGCGATGTTAACAAGAGAATAATTAACTATTAGTTTTTGTTGGTTGTGAAGGTGGGATTTAATAGCTGGGAGAATTCCAGGAAGAACAGCACAAGTGATTGAGAGGTTTTGGGTCATGAAGAATCATCGAAGAGCTTGATGACGTTGATTGATAATTCTATATCATTTTTTTTAATAATAATGAAATATATATACGTGTATCCTCTACTCTAATCGTTGGTAATTCTTGCAGTTTTGTTCTTGTATTTGGAGTTGTATCTCAGGATTTCATATTTATGTTTCTAAGTTGTCTTAATTAATTATAGTCAGTTAGTCACGTACGAAACATTTTGTTAAACATAGTAAACTTCCGGTAAAGGTTAAAAAAAAAAAGTCATCAAAATCGTATATATATTGCCACAACACTGAAATGAATTAGTTATGTGAAATTTGTATTGAGAAAATATAGAAATAGAAAAATATTTCTCATAAAAAGAGAAAATGACATGAAATGAAATTAAGATTGGAGACTGTATGTTAATATTGATTAGCGTGAATACCATTCGGTGTTATAAATCATAGATATTACATCCGTGAAGAATCCATGATTAGAATTCCAACCACTTAGCCAGGTTTTTCTGTTCCATCCACTGCGAGATTGCATTTATGACATATTATGGAGTGGTCAATTAGGAGTTTGATTTTTTTTTAATTTCAGACCCTTCCCTTGAGATAGTATCAACAAGTTACTGAGCCTATTTGTGGAAATTCAGATAAAGGATTGTTGTCTTAAAGCATTTATATGCACTGGACTGTGTATGTGTCACAACAAGTCTTAGTATTCATATACATCATGTTGAACTTTGCTAATGAATATGCTTTTGTGTGTGTGGGAACAAGGAAGACTAGGAAAGCTCAGAGTCAGAGACATGACCGGAGGTTGATCGCCGTATCTTTGGACTCATCACTATCAGTTGACTCTCAGAGTGCGTTCTCATACTTTGCCCACATGGGCTCAATGGAGGATGCCTTGATCTTCCTCTGCTTGTTCCTGAAAACACAATCTTTTATATTAAAAAAGGCAAAGTATACCACCAAATTTCTTATGTAATGGCCTTCAAGAATATATGTATGGATTGGAACCTCTCTCTCTATATATATATATTGACTACTGCTCACACCTGGTTTTTGAATTGGTTTCAGGCCAGAAGATCTTTTTGAAACATGCTTCTTTTTCTTGCTCATACCCACAACATTTGAGCATGAAAGCCTCATTTCCTTCTCAGATGACACCTGCTCATCTGATCCACCCTCGTCCTCACTACACGAAGCCCATTCACTACCCGATTCTGATGTCTCTCGGAGATTGTTTTTCTTACTAGTCTTTGCCTGTTCCACCACCCTATATGCAAACATCTGAAAAGGAACCTGTGAAACTTGAACTAACTCTGTTGTTTTTTCCCATGAGAGCTTCTTCAACAGCTTAGTCTCGATCTCACAGTAATCCACAGGAGGGGAGACAGACGGGTCTTGTTGACATTCCGGGTTCAAAGCTATAAAACGTTTGATGTAACGCAGAACTCTGCTTATCGACGAGAAAGATGGACGCTGGTTCGGATCAGCATGCCAGCATCTTTTTGTTAGGTTTGTTATGAACTTAGGTGAATGAAATGGGAAAAGCGGTCTCTCCCCTGCCCTAATGTTTCTACTCATTTTATCTCCTTGCAAGTGGCTATCCTCAAACGGCACTTTACCTGTTAGAAGCTCAAAGCATATCATTCCGAAGCTGTACACATCAGATTTCTCAGTGTACTTATTAACGCTGCTTCCGCTCTGTTCCTGCTCTTCTAGCACTTCCGGGGAATACCATATGAATGGAGAAGTCTCATTCGAAGAAGCACTTTTAGATGAGAAGCCTTTGACAGAACTCAACCCAAATCCACAAATCTTGCCGTGTAGATAATACCCATCTCCGGTTTGGTTACTTCTTCTTGGTTTGACAAGAATGTTAGATGGATTCAACTCTCCGTGGTACACTCTCTTGGAGTGAAGATATTCCATACCACGAGCTATCTGAAGCATCAGATCAACCGCTACATGGAGGGAGAGAGTGTTCTTCCTCCTCGGACCACACACCTCTTTGACGTGCGTCTCAAGGCTTTTACTCATTAGTTCCATAACCAGGAAACACTCTTTCTTCTCCTCATCAGCGAATCCACAAAGGTAATATACAATGTTTGGGTGTGAAAGAGATAGAAGTGAAGTGACTTGAGGAAGCAAAGCATCGATGTCTCCAAAGAAATGCCTAAGCGCAAAGCTTTCACCTAACCATGTAATCTCCTTGTACTGACTTCCATTCCCTAATCTCTTTCTCACTTGGTAATCTTTCGCGCTGACCAGAATAGAAGATGGAAACAGCTCGTAACCATCTCCAAGATTCTTCAAAAGGAACTCAGCCATCTTCCTGTCGTGTTTGCTTGAACCGGGACGCCTTTTCTCCTGAAGCTCTTGCGTTAGAATCCACATGTCCTCTCTCCAAGCACTCTCGTACCGGCTGCACAAGTCCTCGGTCACCAAATACTCTCTCCCGAACTTCCATGTAAACATCTGAGAGTCATTCCATTGCTTCATATACTTGTTCGAATGCACCAGCCTCTTCTTGTTCATCTCTTGTTCGTCCCACCCTGAAACCTCACTCGCCATCTCGATAGCCTCGATGATGATGGGTACACAAGAGAGCAAGTTATGAACGTGAAGCTCGGTGCAATCTCTGTTGTGTTGTAAGAAAACGGCTTTAGCCCAAAACCCTAGTTTAGGCTCTAAAGAGAATCTAACGTAAGCCTCCCCTTCTCGTACCACACATAGAAGTTCCCTCAAGGGTTGTTCTAGAATCTTCCATTTGGACGTGTTCTTCTCTGCGAAACGTAGGTTTGTTCTCATGGATTCGGAAACTGAGTCGTATGTGGCGGTGAAGAGGTCGAGTAATAGAATGCATTGACGCTGGTTGATATGAATGTTGTCCTTGAACACCATTAACGCTCTTATGCTTCCTAATACCTCTCCTATCTCTCTTAGTTGCTCCATTTTGCATCCCTTCAGTCTTGGAATTATAAATTTTAATACAAATCTTCTCGAGATTTTAGACACAACTAGTTCCTTGATTGACAAAAGAAAAAAAAAATGATAACTATATGTATTTTTGGCAATTATTATTTGTTTGATTTACTTAAATCGGTTTGTTAACAAACGCGCATTACAGCTTTATCTTCATCCACACAAAGCACATTATAGACCAATTTAGAACTTTAACCAAACAAAAGGAAAAAAGAAAACGATTTGGGACTTTAAATGGCAAAAACATTAGACAAGCTACTAACAACGATGATCATATGTATGCGTTTATAACAAAGGAGTATATCTTTGTAACTAGAAATAGTATTAGAAAAAAAATTGTAACTAGAATATAGCTGGTTCTTCCTCATTATTGATCTGTCCATCTCTTTCACATTTTCCCAATATAATATTATACATGTTTTTTTCAACATATAATGCAAGCGTTAGGGTTCTCTTCCATGCCTGGGGCGTAGTAATACGTTGTTAGATGAGGATTGTATGCTTTATACGCCTTTACAAGCTCCAACACATGATCTGGTGGTGGCGGTTGTAGCTGAGGCTGAGGCTGCGGTTGTGGTTGATCTTTCTTCTCCCCTTCCTTCTTATCACTGCCTTCTTTCTTCTCCTCTTCCTTCTTCGGCGCTTCTCCTTCCTTTTTCCCTTCTTCCTTTGGAGCTTCTCCTTCCTTCTTCGGCTCTTCTTTTTTCTCCTTTTCCGGCTCTTTTGCAGGTCCCACTAGTATGATATCCGTCATCGGCCAATACTTTCTTAGCTTACTTACTACATTTATTGGATCCACGGTTCCCATCACAGTTAGTTTCTTCTCCTTCATATCCATTGCAATCGAATCGATTCCTACGAAAATAAAAACAAGATTCAAAGTTGTAATTCTTTCTCTTACAGACACATCAGTTTTTTCCCTATTGATAACAATAACGAAAAGTAAAACACTGTTGATTAAACATACAGAAAAATCTTTGACTTTTATCTTTTTAATCTAGTTTGATGGGCACGTATTTCAAAGAAGCTATAGTGTCCCGAGATGTGATTTTATTCCAAATTAATAAAACAATGAATTTCACAAATAAACAAATATGGTGCAACTTTTTTACCGTACCATCACTGTTCCAAAAGAGAGACACCACTGTCAGAACAGCTCGTGATTGATGAAAAAAAATTTTAAACATTTTTTTTCTCTTGCTTTATCTACGTGTGTACCCCCACCAACCAAATCAGAAACAAACCGGAACAAGTGGACCGAAAATCCATGGTTAAATAGTTGGTCTGGTTCAATCGAAGTGATAACTACATAGAGAACTGTAATGTGTACCCTTAAGAAATTATTTTCTGAGAAAAAAATGATTGATGAAGATGATTACCTGGGAGAGTAGAAACTGTTTTAAGGGCCTTGTGTTTTGCCTTATCATCATGCAGATCCAACTTTAACACAATTTTCTGGAAATTTATCACAAAAAGACAAAACAATTTGTGTGGGAGTCAGTGAAATTAATAGTTAAAGCCTTGAGGGCACAAAGATGAAGTAATCTCCCCTTATTTAAATCATGATGTAACTAAAAGCATTGAATCACCAAGAACAACACAGAGTCAGAAAAGGAACAAAAATAGAGATTTGAAGCTTTAAAGAATATGGTGTTCAAAAAAAAAAAGTTTTAAAGAATATACTGAAAAATAGTGATGTGTGTTGTGTAGACAATCACATAGTGACATGCATGTGTATGTGTGTGAACATAATCGAGAAACCAATACTCCCTCCGTTTCACAAAGAGTGTCACTTGGACACATTTCACACATATTAAGAAAATGATTGAAATGAATTTATGTTTGTATTAATTACACTTATTTGACCAATAGGATTTGAGATAAATAAGTTTATTTATAAGATCAATGCATTTTGCAATTAATATGAAGCTATAAATTGCATTGAAAATCTAAAATGACATTCTTTGTGTAACAAGTAAAAAATGGTAAAATGACACTCTTTGTGAAACAGATGGAGTATTTGCAAAAGCAGAGCATGCTCATCATTCAATTTACTATGGATTTTATTTTATTTATTTATGTTTGTAATTAATAGCAACTTAGAAAACTAGACAACCAAGGATAAAATAATAAGATTAGTGCTAATTTGGAGGTAGTTCTTTTACAATCTCCAGAAGAAGCAGATCACATGTAAAAATGATACACACATATATATACGGCGAGAGAGAAAACGGAATCAAGTAAAGCAAAAAAAAGGAATATATATATATATATATATATATATATATATATATTTATACAGTAAATAGCGAATAACAGAGAAAAGCTTTGTTACTTAGAGATTTCAAGATGAAACAAGGAATCTAAACTCATAATTATTCTCTCATAGAAATTCGAATCCTATGAATCAAATCTTTCCCATAGGTGTCGAGAGAGAGAGAGAGGGATGTACCTTCATTGGAGAGAGGGAGAGAGAGATGAAAAAGAAGATTGTCTATGAGATTTACGAGAGAAAACTGAGGATGAAATAATTATAAACTTTTGAAGACGATAAGAGAGATTGGACACTCTGATCGTTTTTTTTTTAATTTAAAAAAAGCTCAAATCCTGACAAATAGTGGAGATTAAGAGAGAAAGAAAGATGCATGCAGAGAGTCTCTCAACTATAATGAATAATGAATGAATGGTGCGAGAGGGACGGATAGATCTCTCCTTCTTTGTGTTTTATCATTTTCATGCGCGTGAGATAAGGTAAGGCGCATGTTGTGATTACGTCTGCAAGTGCTAACTAGCCTCATCTTACTTTCCATCCTTTGGTCTGTGTTGTTTCATTTTTTCTGACCCTTTGAAATCTCTCTCTCACCTTATCCACGTCACTTTTTCCTTTTATTGCTATTATTTCATATTTCTTTTTTTTTTGAAAAAAGGTTTCCATTAATATTTTTTTTTTATACAACAGGAATTAACTAAAATAAAAAGCATTACAATTTCAAAAGATTTTTTTTTCTTTTGAGATGAGGATAAGTTTGTCTTTTAATAAAAATGGTACTAAGAGACAAATTTCAAGATCTCTTTCTAATAAGGTTATTGTTTATTTTCAGCTTGTTTTAAACTTTATTTTGGGTTTCTTGGTAAAATGCAAGGAAGAAGAAGAAGGAAAACAACTTTCATAACAATGTATATTTCACTCAAATTGTCAGGATTCCTTTTCAGTTTATGTATAAAACTACAATTCCATGATTGATTATTTTTTTTCTTAGGTTTTATATATTTCAGTATTTGTAGTGATCTACTAATAATTGAGTCTTCACTATACAACCATCAGTTTCCCAATCCCGCACGAATTTGATTCCCTAAATAAACAAATAATATTCCCATGCCAAAATAAAATAAAATAAAATAGAAAATACGTGTGTAGTGGAAAACAGCTCAAATTCCACGTATTTGCCATGTAGATAAATTGATCTTCTCGTTTCAATATTTTACGTCCACGAAATACATACAGGTAGAGGTTTTTGTGTTTTTATAAAATTCTAACAAAAATAGTATTGGATTGCGCGTGAGCACACGCAGTAACTGCGAACATAGGAACGAAGACGTGATGAGATTTGTAGTTTGGGCCACATAGAGTGGAATGTGGGCCCTGCTACTCTTATGTTTTAGACATTTTGTCATAAATCTATTTATTACTTCTTAAAAAGGCGGCTTCTATTAAATTCAAGTGACTCTAAATTCAACATTCCGTCGGTTCTTCATTCTTCAGCTTCTTATTTGGACCGTTGATCGTCGTGTATTAGTAAACACAATTTGACGTACATTAGCCAATTGTTATATAATTTTATGGCAAACTTTCTACAAAACTATAATTCTATCCAAAAAGAACACTTTGCCGACCAAATTAATATGGTGTTTTGATTGTTTGAATAGTGTTAGTTATCAGCCGCTGGTAATGGGGGTTGCTTGTTTTTGACATTAACATCACGTATACAACGTTCAAACTATTTGGTTAATTAAGTTTTAGTTTACTATTCCCTCAAAATCCCTTTTGACAACATTAGATAAGGGAGAATATAGATTTATTAACTAAATATATAAAAAGAAAGAAAGATTTTAATTCGATAACATAGTTGTAGACTATAGGAAGTAAGCATGAACAAATCATCTTAGCAAAAAAAAAAGCATAAACAAATCATATTGTCAGTTAAAGTATTGTTATAATCCAGCGTCAGCGTAAGACATGATTACGAATTAAATGTTGATTAAAAATTACGAAATGTATTAGTTGAATCCAACCAAGACTAACAAGGAGAATCTAAAATACGGTCAAAATCATACTGCATGATGCCAATCAAGTGAAGTAAAAATCAACTAGGTTAACTTCCGACACGGATCTTGAGTTACGGGCATCCACATGAACTGCAACTCTTTTCAATTAAAACGCAATTAATGTCATACTAATCTTAGTGATATTACTTTATTATGAGTAAGTTCGCATACCTAATTGGATGGTGAAATGACAAGCACCCCCCAATCTTTTCGGTGTTACAAAAAGAGGAGAAGAAGAAAACATTGTAGCCGGCCTATCCAAAGCTGGTCCGATTTATCCGACAAGATCTTAGATCAAACGGTGTTAATTCTTCCAATGGTAGAGCTTCAATGGCTCACAAATGTTCTTTCTCTAATTATAGAAAAGTATGTCTATGGAGAATATAATGGCTATGATTAAAAGTAGTTGGGGGTACGGTCAATGAGGCAGATGAGTAAAATGATACTTGTTCTTTTTATCTATCACTATATATTAGGTTTGCAAATATATAAACGTGACCTGCTTTTGAAAGATATACAAAACTATATCCATAACTTTTGGCAAATGAATCATCACATACATAATTTAAGCTGTAGCTAGTATGTTTGGTGCAGTACATACACCACCTTATTAGAATTTTTGCTATTCGAAAACACCTTGTATGGTGTAACACACCTACATGTATCGGCAAATTTTAAACTATAATTATTAATTTTTGTAAAATAGATATGTTAATGACCATACCATTTCATGATGAACTATTTCGTACTTTGTGAATATAGTATTATCTATAATCATACGACAACCCTAAGTACAGCAATTACATTACTAAACACATTTTTTAAAATATTTTGTTCTAGCATCATTTCATTACAGTTTATTAAGGAGCATGGATTCGTAGCAGCTAATAAGATTTGTTGCGGCCCAAATCAAAACTTACTAAGCTAAAAATTAGGACTCTGCAGAATCTGTGGCCCAGTTAGCATACGATTTATTTAGTATCAAAAGAAAAAAAAACTAAATTAACAAAAAAACAGTTACACGTGGCGAGGAGAATGTATAGTTATCCGGGGGGGGGGGGGGTAATTATCCTGTCGGTTTCTCCTTTGACCCCTCCGTTTTTACCTCGTCTCCAATACAAATTTAACTTTGACCCTTTTTATTTTTACCAAAATATCTCAAACCCCAACAACAACAAAAAAAAGCCTTAACCTAAAATTACGAAGGCGACAAACAAAGTATTTCTCATTCTCTATTCATCAAGCCTTGCTTGAATTGAATTCTTACAATCTGCGCCGAAATTTCTCATCAACTAATTGAATTTCAGATTCCGAATTCGATTTTTATTGAATTGATCGTTCTGGATGATTTCGAGGGATCACCATTATCATCATCATCATCATCAGGAGGATCAGGATCCTTTGGATACAACCAATTCATACCAGATGAAATCCTTCAGCGTTGCGCCGTCATCGGCATCAGTTACGTTGTCGCAATCATCATGGCTGGAGGTTCGTTTGTTCTACGTCCGCATCTCCCCGTGCGTCGTTGACAACGTCCCTGACTTTCTCACCCTTCGCCACCCTCGCCGCGAAACCTGCGCTTCCCTCGAGGTTAACGGTGTTCACATTCCTTCCTCCCAGACGGCGTCTCTTAAACTCCGTCGCGACAGAGTCGACCGGGAATCTTCGGAGGTGACTTACGTTAGCACCGAGACCGTGCGCGTCACCGGATACGTCGATCTCGAGGTTTACGATGGCGAAGATATGGTTCTGTGCGGGAATCTAGATAGAATCGAAGGTGCGTGGGATAACGGAACTGTGAGCGATCCTAAGACTGGATGGGGCATGGATTGTTACATGGCTATGGGAAACGGCTCTTCTTCATGCTCTGCGTTTTTCAGGCCAAAGCTTGGCGTCTCGTCTCCCTCCGTGGAGGTTTACATAGCTGGTTGCTGCGGGGGTGTTCCCGTGATCTTGACTAAGACGATTCAAGCCAGTCCAAGGAGGAAGATGGCTAGGCACGTGACACTCGACTCTATCCCTGAGGACGAGGAAGTTGACACAGAGCAAGATATTGTTGTTACCACTGCTGATGGATTCGCACTACAACGGAAAGTGCAGGTATGCTTCAGGTTTAGCACTTTTCTGATTGATGATGATAAGCAAATATTTGGGTTCTTTATTTTATGTCTAAAATGTAGATAATGGAAGAATCACAAGTTGATGACGACTACGAGGATGAGTCTGAAATGAAAATGGGACAGAGTTACTACTACCCTGAAGGGATGTATGTGGATGAGGATGGTCAACTCTCATGGTTCAATGCAGGTGTCAGAGTTGGAGTTGGGATAGGCCTTGGGATGTGTCTTGGTGTAGGTATTGGAGTTGGATTGCTCATGCGTTCATATCAAGCTACTACTAGTAACCTTCGTAGGAGGTTCTTCTGATCATCATCACCTACCATCTACTCTAAACCCACACACACAGACACAATGTCGAGCTCTATGAATTGATAATGGTAACTATGGAATCCGCACTGGGTTATAGAAAAGGAGAGATAGAATTTTGGTAGATAGATGTATAGAGCTCATTTCGTTTTTCATCTCTGGTGTCCTTCTTGTGAAAGTATATATATATATAGTGGGGCTTTAGTTGCACAAGAGGAGAGTTCTTGACTCTCGAGTCAAAATGCTTTTGTTTTCTTGATTCATTACTTTTGTGTAGAAAGAGTTTCATGTTGTTGTGTCTGCCAAGTTTGTGTGTTTAGTTCATCCTGCTAAACCAATAAATATGGCATAGGCAGTGTGTATTTTACTCTTGCATAATTGGGTTTGGCATTCAAACGATGTCGTAAACTAAACTATACACCCACGTAGTTTTATAACGATGGTATTATAGCTTGTAACAACAACTCCAATGGTAGTTTTTTACCATGAAGTTCTCAAGCTACATATTAGTATATATAATAGTTATTGTTTAATTAAGAGTATACTAATATAATTTTTGAGAACTTCATGGTAAAAAATTACCATTTGGATTGTTCTAAATGGCGTCGTATGCGCGATATAAGCATCAAATGCTTCCTTTAACCTGAAAAAGAAAATTTGGTTTTAGACCTTTAAGTTTTTATAAGTGTAACAGTAGCCCTTGAAATATTACGAATTTACTATTATTCATCCCCATAAATCATTATGTCCTCTACTCCTGGAGAGTAACGAGAAATGAGCAAGATCCGTTCGTCTGCTACAATGTCACATCGTGAACAACCGTCACCTCTTGTCATCACACTTAACTGTGTCGAGGATTGTGCTCTCGAGCAGGACTCACTCGCTGGCGTTGCTGAAAAAGACCTATCGGGTCTCCATGTCATATACCTTGCTTGCACGTTACAGAAAGGTTATTTATATTTTATGGCTAATTGGTACTGGTGTGTATGGAACTCATTTGTTTGTCCAGGACACTGTGGGTCTGAGATCATTTGCTGCGGGTGGGAAGTTATTGCAGGTACACATTGATTAAACAGTAAGATGAATTGATAACGCAATTTGAAATGCTTTAAGTGGAAAAGGTAAAACTGGTAATGTATTGTAAGCAGATAAATAGAAGAATGGAGTTTGTGTTTGCAAGCCATAGTTTTGACGTGTGGGAGAGTTGGAGTCTTGCCTTGCGTTTCTTTTGTTTCCCCAAAAAGATCACTAAAAAAGCCCAAATGGGTAGTACAAGTGATTATCGAAGCCCAATTCCCTACATTAATCCTAATACGCTACCCAACAACAGTTTGAGAGCCATTTACAAGAGACAAAACACGTGTACGGAGATTGTCGATGTGTGTTCTATACCTGCTGTATATTGGAGATTGTCCATGTGTGTTAATTCATTAAAGTTCTTAATGCACTTTTTTATTGTTTTTGTTTGTTGGTTCTGTCTCTAATTGTTTTTGTTAACTGTTAAGTGAATAAACAAACTTATGAAAATAAGCAGAATTAAATTTAAACTGTTAACCGGAGCCTCACGTGTCTCATATTTTTTTTAATAATTTCTGTCGTAGACCAAAGATGGGTTTATAGCTATTCGAAATTTCACTCGAAAGCTTCAAAATGTACTAATACTGGTAGGAATCAATATAAAACGACTTCGAATAAAACAAAAGGAAAAAATGTATATACGCAAAAGTCAAAACTTGGTGTAATGTAAAGTGATGTAATGATGATGAGGGAGAAGAAAGAATATGAATGGGAATGGGCCTGATTCATCTTTTCCTCGTTGGCTTTAAAAATGCACATTCCTTTTTCGACACGCGTGAGATTCGTGGACGGCGAAAGACAGCGACACACATAAGTCGACATATGACTCGTGTCCATTCCGCACGTATGTACCGGCACGAACTCGGTGAACCTCCCAGAACCGAACACGAACCAGCTTCTTTACAACCATCCAATTTGGAGTATCATATCTTTTTATCTCTACCAAGTAGCAACCACTTCTGAGTTTTTGAACAACTTTTACGTTACCTTTTAGTAATTATTGCGTCACAATTACGGATACAATTGTGTATATAGAGTTTTTTGCATTAACTATGAGGCTTTTGACCCCTATAGCTTAGTAATTAATTTACTTGTTACTCTCTCATTCCTTCTAATTAATTTACTTGTTACTCTCTCATTCATTCTTTTCATATTAAATATCCTTTTAAATTTGTATACATAGATTAATAAAATAATTAATTTTGTATATTTTTTTTATATAAAAGTATCATTACTCATATATTTAACGTCAATATTTTAACTAATAAAAAATTATATTAAAAAAAAATTATTAAATTTTATATTAAATTACTAAAACAATTTTTATTTTATAACAATTTTTTTTTTACAACGAACATCTAATGTCATACTTAGAAATGTATTTGGACATGTTTTGACGGATCAACACCTTACCTAGAATAGTTAATTATCAGTAGACTATGAGCGATGAAAGGTAGCATGGTCCTTGGCTTCTTCTTCCTCGAGTCAGAGTCTTCTACTATATTTTTTATAATCCATGTAGGCTTATATCCCTGCTTTTCCATTGAAACAACATAAATCGTAATCATATTACTACAGCTGAACTGAAGTGATCGAGATTCTGAGGATGTACACAGGAAGATCTAGATTGTTTTTTTTCTCTGTTTTTTTTGACTAAGAAGATCTAGATTAATTGTTCATGCATGTATAATATATTTTACCATATAGAATTTCGAGAAGTATATCTTTTTATGCGGTAATGTAGTTTAGCCACCACTGGTTCAATACAGATTTGAATCTAGTTCTAATCCAACTAAACAAGATGTTTGGTTTCAAAAACTTGGTTAAAACTATAATATCTACGTGTCACAACTTTCAATCCAACTTATCGTACGTTGCACATACCGTATATTCTAAATTCATTTTTGTGTACATATCGTATATTCAAATATCAAATAATCTTATTATATTCGTTCATACCCTTTGCTACGTCATCTCGACCTTAAAAAGAACAAATGGGTGAAAAATAATGAATGAAAACAAAAAAACAAGATCCATGGGGAGAGTCACATGCATGGAGCATGCAACTAGCTTACTTCATCTAATTCCCACTCAAATTTTTCTCTTTATATATATACTTTCTCTACCCTTCTTCCCTCAAAACAAGCTAACTGATCCTTCTCACTGATTAAAGCGATCATATCTCTTAAAATCACAGGACAGAGAGAGAGAGAGAAGGAGAAGAAAGGAGAGAGAAAGAGACGATGGAGATGATTGAGGGAGTGAGTAAGTTCTTCATGATGGTGGTTTTCCTTGGAACTATCATGCTTTGGATCATGATGCCAACTCTAACCTATCGCAACAAGTGGCTTCCTTACATGCGTTTAAAGTTTGGAGCATCAACTTATTTTGGTTCCTCAGGTTTGTAAGATCAAATAATAAATGGATTTAGTAAACCAACCATTAATCATCTAGATTTTTCCCTCACTAACATTAGGAACCTCTGACTATTATAAACATAAATTTTATGTTGCTGTTTTTTCTTATTTTAATTTAAAACAAGTTTTGCTTATCAAACAACAACGTACTTAAACTGCAAAACCCAAACGCTAAATACAAAACAAGCCTTTATTTCGCGTTCGCATTTACAACTCTTAAGAATATTAATATTCTTCTTCTTTTTTTGGCACTACAGGGACGACACTTTCCATGTATATGTTACCAATGATCGTCGTAGCTTGTTTGGGATGTGTCTATCTTCACTTCAAGACACGAAAGAGTCCACACCAAAACGATAGGTACAAAGTTCGTCGATTAAACCGGTGTCGACAGACTAATTGTATACCTTTCATCATTCTTTTGACAATTTGTTTCTCTGTAATAATAAAGGGAGAAGAATGGAGTAGTAGTGTGGAGTGCACTGAGAAAGCCAATGTTAGTGAAGGGACCATTGGGGATAGTCTCAGTGACCGAGATCATGTTCTTGGCTATGTTTGTGGCTCTTCTTCTTTGGAGCTTCATCACTTACTTGCGCAATAACTTTGCCACTATCACTCCTCAATCAGTCGCCGCACATGGCGAATCTTTGTAAGCATTTCTTTCTCTTCTTTCACTATTAACCATACAAAATATAATATATGGTTCTCTTCTTTCACTATCAACCGTAGAAAGTATAATATATGATCCTTTTATTTAATATATATATGAACAAACTATAGTTATAATTAAAAAAACTATGCAAAAACAATTGAAAGTAATTAGATCGATTGATTACTAAAATACTTATATCATTGGTTAACTCATGGTTTATTACATGATAATTCACATACAAAATCATTTGGATCAAATAAAGTTTTAATAGATGAAGAGAAGTATGTAGACAGTTTAGTATGCGTTTCGATAGTTTTTTATTTGAAAGAATGTGTTTTAAAAAAAATTGATGAATGAAGGTGGCAAGCTAAGCTGGAATCAGCGGCCCTAAGGATAGGGCTGATTGGAAACATATGTTTAGCCTTTTTGTTCTTACCGGTGGCACGTGGGTCGTCGTTGCTACCGGCGGTGGGACTAACCTCGGAGTCAAGCATCAAATACCATATTTGGCTCGGTCATATGGTCCTGACTATTTTCACCGTTCATGGCTTATGTTACATTATTTACTGGGTCTCTATGCATGAAACCTCCCAGGTATATACTTTGTTTATTTAACTATCAAATGTTTTTAATTCATAATTAGCCAGGTTAATATACGGATTATATTTTGGCTCGGCCTAATGCTTCCAGTAATTGGGTCCAGTCACTAGATGATAATAAAGTCAACGAGTCTAAATTTATGCACTATTTTCGGTCAACGTCACTCTGAATGGAGCCCATTCCATACAAGTTCTTTGTATTTTATTGCGGTCATATATTTAATACTGTGTCTTGACAGTTGACATGGCATGAATGTGAAGGTAAAGCAATTAATATTGTTGATCCACAAAAAAAATTGAAGCGCGCATTTTAAGATTGAAATTTTTGGATAAGAGTTAATTTAAAAGAAACGGTATACGACTCTTACGATCCGATTAATGTAAAAATTCAATTCTATTTATAAACCGACAGAATCTCAAATTGTGAAGTCCAAGATAAATCCAATGAGTCAACCTTTTACATATATCTACGAAGGAATGCAATTGCTTTTTTTTTTCTTTTTTTTTTAGATCACCACAAATAAATACAACCAATTAGAAGTCATATCTTTTACTAACTAATTACATTCAATCAGTATTAATATAATTCATTTTAGTCATGTTTTGTTCTAACCAATTATATTCAAACAATATTTAATATAATTTCAACTTAGTTACGTTTTTTTCTAACTAATTATATTTGAGCACTATTTTAAAAAAATTCAAACTTCTTCAAACTTTTAATTTAGATTATTTATAATTCATTCTTAATTTAAATTATATTACAAGTCATTCTTAAGCTTACTTATTACAAATAATTTTTAAGTTAACTTTTTACTGAAGTTTGCAACAACAAAATCATATAAAAACAACTGTTAAACAAAATTAACATTTTCTATAGATATTAGTTATCCAAAACATATAAAACAATTGTTAAACAAAATTATAAAAATACATGAAAAACATATATGTTATAACTGAAAATATGTAAAAAAAAATCTAGTTTTACTTTATGTTTGCTATTAGTAAATACAGTATACTGTAATAAGGCTGCGGTGGGATTAATTAATAAATTAATGGACGCAGATGATCATGTGGGATACAAAAGATATCTCGAATTTAGCGGGAGAGATATCACTAGTAGCTGGACTCTTGATGTGGGCCACCACATTTCCGGCAATAAGGAGGAGATTCTTCGAAATCTTCTTCTACACTCACTATCTCTACATCGTCTTCATGCTCTTCTTCCTCCTCCACGTTGGCATAACATTCTCATTCATCGCTTTCCCTGGCTTCTACATCTTCATGGTCGACCGTTTCCTTAGGTTTCTTCAGTCACGTGATAATATTCGTGTTCTGTCTGCTCGGATTCTCCCTTCCCACACCATCGAGCTCACTTTCTCCAAAAACCCTAGTGAGTTCTCAAAATTTACAACTTCTTATATTGTGATTCAGATGGTTTAATAATATTAAGGTATAATATTCTTTGTTAAAACAGGGTTGGTTTATAGCCCGACGAGCATATTGTTTGTGAACATACCGAGCATTTCGAAACTACAATGGCATCCATTTACTATTACTTCAAGCAGCAAACTCGAACCAGAGAAGCTAAGTGTTGTGATCAAGAGCGAAGGTAAATGGTCAACTAAGCTTTACCAGAGGCTTTCTTCCTCTTCTGATCAGATCGACCACCTCGCTGTTTCTGTCGAGGGCCCTTACGGTCCTGCTTCCACTGATTTCTTAAGGTATTTTTTTACATATATTATTTTCAAGACACATCAATACTTTGCTTGCTTGGGTTTGATTGATTGATATCGCATGTTATTTTTTGTTTTCTTGGGGTGTTAATTCTCTAGGCATGAAGCTCTAGTTATGGTTAGCGGAGGAAGCGGTATAACTCCATTTATCTCCGTGATTCGTGATTTGATTGCAACAAGGCAAAGCCATAAACGCAAAGTCCCCAAAATCACTCTGATTTGCGCGTTCAAGAACTCTTCAGAAATCTCCATGCTTCATCTTCTCTTGCCATTATCCGGTCTCCAAACAGAACTACCCTCTGACATAGACATCAATATAGAAGCCTTCATAACCCGAGAGAAAGAACCAAGAAGCGAAGCAACAACGGAGAAAATCAAAACACTCTGGTTCAAGCCAAGTCTTTCAGACCAACCCATCTCATCAATCCTCGGACCAAACTCATGGCTATGGCTCGGCGGAATCCTCTCATCCTCCTTCTTGATCTTCTTGATAATTATGGGTATCATCACTAGGTATTACATTTACCCGATCGACCACAACACGAACAAGATCTATTCATTGACTTCAAAAACCATCATATACATCTTAGTCATCTGTGTCAGCATCATGGCGACTTCATGTGCTGCTGTGTTTTGGAACAAGAAGAAGTACAGTAACGTTGACAATAAACAGGTTCAGAACGTCGACGTTCCATCTCCAACGTCTTCTCCAACCTCATGTGGTAACAATTCCTTGAGAGAAATCGAAAGTTCGCCACAAGAATCGCTCGTGCAGTGCACCAACCTGCATTATGGAGAAAGACCTAACCTCATCAGTAAGATATACATTACCCTTTCTCCATTTCTATCTATATACGTATACGAGTATATATTGTTATACTAATTAGGTGCTTGTTGGTGTATATGAACAGAACTTCTACTTGGCGTGGAAGGTTCGAGTGTGGGAGTTCTTGTGTGTGGTCCGCAGAAGATGAGACAAAAGGTTGCGAAGATATGTTCCTCAGGTTTGGCTAAGAATCTCCATTTTGAATCAATCAGTTTCAGCTGGTGAGTGCTTATCATATAGAACACACACTGTTTTTCATCTGTCGTGGAAGTTGCCTGGACCGCAAGTTAATAAGGGGTCCTGTACTTTGACCTATCTTTCCGTGCTTGTTACATTTTACTTTTTCCGGTTTTTGTTTTTCTTCTTTAGGAATATTTTAGTGTAAAAATCCCCACCCTCCCAAAGTTACCCTAAATAATCCTTACGTACGTTTCTATATGTTACAAACTCGGTCACGAATCGAGGCATGTAGCCTTCGTAAATTGTAAATGATGAAAAATAATAAAATCCTTTTTTAAGTCATAAGATATGGTTCAATCTCTATTCTTACTTCATTCGAAATCCTATATGTAGCAAATCAGAACGATGTGGAGATCCCGTTTTGAATGCCTACTTTGTTATAAAAATTGCAATCTTCTTATACTTTAATAACTTCCTCCACATTCATGATCTTTACTCATTTTCTTACAAACCAAAATTCAAAACGCATTTCCTACACATTCATGATCCTAATTTATAGATATCGGAAAGCTTTCAATAACTTGTTCTCTCGTTAATATATCCAATTCATGAATTTATGTGAGATTTTCTCAGTGAGTAATTATACAAGGAATATACAATGGAACGCAAAAGAAAGAAGTAGAATTATAGTATGATATATAAAAAAACTCTGTATTTTTTTTTGTTTTTTTTGAACAATAAAAAATTCTATATTGAATTATAACAAAATAAGAACTAGTTCGACACGCAAAGATTTGTGTACAAAGAGACTTTGACACACATCCGCGTGCGAAAGTCACACTCCAGAGGAGCTCAATGATTCAACTTCACATTATTTGTTAATAAACCAAAGTGAATTTAGATTGTTGCACTTATTATTTTTTCCTGAACATTATTTATTGCACTTATTGACCTTTTGTTTTGTTTTTGTTATCTCAAGTATCACATGTACGTATCTTTTTTTTTTCCCTGTTATCACAGAGGCATATCAACATTTTCGATGCATAAAATTTTAGTTGTGCATGTGTTGGATGTAGTGCAATCTTACTTGGAAAAATGTGGGAGTAATTGGTATTGCGAATTTACAATCCATATCAACATCAGTGATTTGTTCCTTAGATGAATAACTCTCTAATAAAAAGATTTTTTTTTTCTAGGAACGCCTAATACAATAATAAATCTAATAAAATTTATTCTTATTTTAATAAATTAATATAAGTTGTTATTATTATTATTATCTTTAAGTAAATGAGTATACTTTAATATAGTACGGATCCAATAAAATTTAATAAGTGGTGACCATTATTTTTTTAATATACTATAATTTAAGTTAGCAGAAAAGTATAATTTATTTAAAAAGAGGAAGTAAACGTTAGAATCCAGCGTTCCCAATATGAAACCAGGAAAAATGGCACTTTCCAAGAGTCAGCTTTCTTTTTTTCTCTAAGTTGTTGGCATAAAGTTTCCAGGAAGTTCGGTTTATTCCCTGATCTCTAATTTGGACCCAAAGACAAGTAAGTAAGTGCTGATGAACAGATCGCGCACCAGTTGAAAGTCCGAACTAGCGTGCATACTATCTCCTTCCGGAGGGGACCTGCCACTACTCTACCACACGCTAGCTAGAGTCTAGCCAAACCCATTTTTATATCAGTAATAAAAGGAAAATGTAGTTTAAATATAAATTAATTATAAAAATAATTAATTTTGCGTTTATACAGGCATAAATATGGGTTTGGTTATCCATTGGACATTGCAAACTCCATATATGTATAGATATATCGCTTTGTTTTTTTCTTTTTTATCTTTTGGAATCTAATCTCTTGTAACATGGGATTAGGAGAAATGAATAAGGACGTGGCTATGAAGCTGATTAAGCTCTTAACGATGGCGATTCTTGGAGGGACTATGGTGATTTGGATCATGATGCCAACTTCTACTTACAGGAAGATCTGGTTAACATCCATGCGTGCCAAGCTCGGCCAAACGACTACTTTCGGGAAACCAGGTTTCTCATGTTAGATCTTCTAATCCAATTTCCAATTAGTTTATATGAATATATATCAAATATTTATATATGTGTATATATATAATTGGTCTTTCTTTTAATTAGGAGTGAACCTTCTGGTTTACATGTTCCCGATGATTCTGCTGGCTTTTCTGGGATGTATCTACCTTCACTTGAAGAAACAAACTAGTGTTGACCAATTTCATAGGTAACTGAACACTTACACGATCAACTTATTTTTTTTTTTTAATAAACCACATGTTTTTCTTAAGTGGATCCAATTAACCACATGTTATTGTATTCTTTTTTTCTGTAAATTAAAAGTGGGTTGGAGAGGAAGAAGAGAGACAAGTTTGGTGCATTGAGAAAACCAATGCTAGTGAAGGGACCATTAGGGATAGTGACAGTGACCGAGGTTATGTTCTTGACGATGTTCATGACACTTCTTCTTTGGAGCTTAACCAATTACTTTTATTATACTTTTGTCACCATCACTCCTCAATCAGCAGCAGTCCACGGAGATAATATGTAAGATTTATAAATTTTTTTTTTTTTTTGGCGATTAACGTAATTATCTTGTATATATCGCTAAAAGGTACATACACAATATCGTTTATAATTGTTCATGTAGATTCAGTCAACACTTTTGCTTTAATTAGTTAATGAATAGTATGCTTTTCTTACAATATTGTGATATGAAGAAAAATAATTTAAAAAGTTTTTAAAAGGAACTGTATTTGTGGGTCTTAAATTTAGATTGTAACTTTATCAAAAGTTCAATATGAAACTCAAATAAATAAATAATGTAATTGACGGATCCATAATTCTCTGAATCACTCATATCCTATCATATCTTTCAACAATTTGGCCTTTTAATACATTATTTAATTATTTGAGTTTCATATTGAACTTTTGACTAAAGTTACACTCTAATTTTAATAAACATTATTATGAGATACAAATTCAACATTGACGTGTAGTATTTTGCTAACAAGCTATCTGACAAACTTTTTATTCACAATGTGTTTGCTTATGACAAAAACTGAAAAGATGGGAAGCAAGACTGGATTCAATAGCAGTAAGGTTAGGTGTGGCCGGGAACATATGCTTGGCGTTCTTGTTCTACCCAGTAGCTCGCGGCTCGTCACTGCTGGCTGCAGTTGGGCTAACGTCAGAGTCAAGCATCAAGTACCATATATGGCTCGGCCACTTGGTCATGATCTTACTCACCAGCCACGGCCTTTGTTACGTTATCTATTGGATATCCACAAATCAAGTCTATCAAGTTAGTCTATGATATATATATACAAGTTTTTGGGATTTAAAAGTTTATATCACATTTTCATAGTGGACATCGATCCCTAATTGTTGGTGTGAATAGATGTTGGAGTGGGATAGGACGGCTATCTCGAACTTAGCCGGAGAGATAGCTTTGGTGGCCGGACTCCTGATGTGGGCCACCACATATCCGGCAATAAGAAGGAGATGCTTCGAAGTCTTCTACTACACTCACCACCTCTACATGGTCTTCATGCTCTTCTTTGTCTTCCACGTTGGCAACTCTCACTCGTTGATCTCTTTACCCGGTTTCTACATCTTCATCGTCGATCGTTTATTGAGATTTATCCAGTCACGCAACAATGTCAAGCTGGTCTCTGCTCGTGTCCTTCCTTGTGACACCGTCGAGCTCAATTTCTCCAAAAACCCTAGTGAGTTTTATACAATCATCCCTCTGTTTTTATCATTTTCTTCAATTGATTATCCATTCAAGAACCATATATATGCTTAATAATATTAATTACAGTGCTGATGTATAGTCCGACGAGTATATTGTTCGTGAACATACCGAGTATTTCCAAGCTTCAGTGGCATCCATTTACGATAACTTCCAGTAGTAAACTCGAACCAGAGAAGCTTAGTGTTATGATCAAGGGCCAAGGCAAATGGTCCACTAAGCTTTACAAGATGCTTTCTTCTCCTGATCAGATCGACCACCTCACTGTTTCCATTGAAGGACCATACGGCCCTTGTTCCACTGACTTCTTACGGTAATTAATCTCAGACAGAGAAGTTCAACATTAGGTTTGTTTGCATGACAAGTAACATTGATGCTTTCTTTTTTAAATTACTTACAGACATAACTCTCTGGTTATGGTGAGTGGAGGCAGTGGGATTACACCGTTCATCTCCATAATCCGCGACCTAATCTACTTAAGCTCAACTAGCACTTGTAAAATCCCCAAACTGACGCTAATCTGTGCGTTTAAAAACTCCTCTGACCTCTCCATGCTCGACCTAATCTTACCCATCTCCAGTCTCACCACCGAGATCTCCTCTCTTTTAGATATCCAGATCAAAGCCTTCGTCACACGGGAGAAAGAATCAACTCGCAACAAGAACATCATCAAACCTCTCTGTTTCAAACCCTGTGTCTCAGACCAACCCATCTCACCGATCCTTGGACCCAACTCATGGCTCTGTCTCGCCACCATCCTCTCTTCTTCATTCATGCTCTTTATTATCATCATCGGAATCATCACGAGATATCACATTTACCCAATTGATCAAGGCTTGAATAAGTACACATCGGCTTATAAATCTATCATATACCTTCTAGCAATCGCAGTTAGCGTGGTGGCTACGTCTTCAATCGCTGTGTTGTGTAACAAAAAGAAGTATTATGCAAAAAATGACCAAGCCGTCGAAGGTTTGTCTCCGTTGGTGACCGAAAGCTCGCCACAACAGTTGCTGTCGCAGTCCACCAGCATTCATTACGGAGAAAGGCCTAATCTTAACAGTAAGTCTATTTTTTTAAAAGATTTTATTATTATATAACATCAGACTTCAGAGTATCTTTACTTTTTCTGAGTTGTCACTCTGTTCATTGTGTGAAAGCAGAGCTTCTAGTAGGTTTAAAAGGTTCGAGCGTGGGAGTTCTTGTGTGTGGTCCGAGGAAGATGAGACAAGAGGTTGCAAAGATATGCTCCTTTCGTTCGCCTGAGAATCTTCACTTTGAATCTATCAGCTTCAGCTGGTGAATGATTTTAAATTCAGATTGATATTCTGTGACAGTTGTATTGCTTGCAAAATAAGTAAGGGGTTAGATAGTACTAGATATTTATTGAGGATATGCACATCAACTTTCACCTGATAACTGTAAGTATCTAAGAGCAGCTCCATCGGTAAAACGATGAAGGTTTCTAAAAAAAAAACAAAAATTAATATTATAATATAGTTATCTTTTTTAAAGTAGTTGAAAAGTTATTAGATTGACATCTGTCACTTTATTATGAAACCCGGTTCTTAACGTACCAAAACAAGAAACTTTTTTGTTTCTCTCTCATATTTTTCTAATTTTTTCTTTTACTTTTATTTGTTAGAACTCCTTGTAAGATACACTGATGGAGCTGGTCTAAGATTAACTTGAATAAAAGGAACAAAAGTCAGCAATCCGACCAGTTATAGTCTTGGAGAGTAACAAAAGTCAGCATAACCCTTTTGAGTTTTGACTTTCATCCCATTCATTGGCATCTTTCTTAGTACTTAATATTCCGCTGCCATGTCCCACATTGGTTTACATTTGAGTATTTTCATCAGTAAAAATCCAAGATAAAGAAGCATTAAAAGGAGAAATCAAAAAGTCAAAATAGTAAGACAAGAAGTGTTTCCAGTTGGCTTAACGAGGAGGGAAACTCAGAGAAGTGTTTGCCAATAGTAAATACTAGTCTAGGTCTCGAGCTGCTTACCAAATTCTCAAACAGATAACACAAAACGAGGAATTTTTGTTAAAAGTAAAAGCTCTCTTCTGAACCATATGTATACGTGAGTTCTCACCTAGCTTACCTACAAATATTATTTTGATCATGTTGTATTATCTAAAATAAACCTAAAAAGTTTTTGAAACAAACTAAACTGAACTAAAATATACATAAATTTTCACATAGATTAATCATAATAACTGTCAACCCAACAAACAAATTCCAGCTAGAAGAAATTTTAATTAGATCAGGATAAATTTATTTAAGCATTAGAATTCATTTGATTTTGTAAAACAAACCATATTTGCTCAAACTGAAACAACTAAATAAACGAAACCAAAAACATGAAATATCATTTGTAGCTGTACCTATAAAAGATATTAGATCTTAAAACCTATCTCAGCAGCAAACCAAAACATGTGTTAACGTTTAGCCCTAAACTTCCTACATTTTTTTTATATATATAAAAAAAAGACGAATTTCTCTTCTTTTTCCCTACCATCTTTTTGTGCCTTATGTTCTCAACTAATCCCATTTAATTCACCACACAGCTACGTAAGACATACAATCTATAAATGGTCATTAAATGAAACTATTCCTTTCGCTGCAAAATTAGGTACGAGCAAAGCATAGAACACACCACTTTACCACTTCTTAGATATCTAAAACTGAAAAACCTCTCATTGTAAACATAAACCAATAGTATAACTCAACGAGAACCGCAAAATCATAATGAGTCTGATAGTTACGAGTGACAGATTGTAAATGAGTGAGAGAAAGCTCCTTTCCTCCCTATAAATTTTCCCGGAGAGTTCATTCATTCCCATCCAACTTCATCTTTTCACTTCTCTTCTCAATCATTACATTCAATATATATATATATCCCCCGGGAAGTATTAATCAAAGAGCTATATGGAAATATCCAATGTGATGCTTCTTGTAGCGATCGTTGCAGTGTATTGGTTATGGTTCAAGAGGATCTCACGGTGGCTAAAGGGTCCACGTGTGTGGCCTGTATTGGGCAGTCTCCCTGGTCTGATAGAGCAGCGTGACAGGATGCATGAATGGATCACCGAGAACCTCCGTGCGTGCGGCGGAACTTACCAGACTTGTATATGTGCAGTACCTTTCTTGGCAAGGAAGCAAGGTCTCGTGACTGTCACGTGTGACCCGAGGAATCTGGAACACATGCTCAAGACCCGGTTCGATAACTACCCTAAAGGTCCGACGTGGCAATCAGTCTTCCACGACCTTCTCGGTCAAGGTATTTTCAACTCCGACGGCGACACTTGGCTATTCCAACGCAAAACCGCTGCTCTCGAATTCACAACAAGGTAACCTAATATACCAAATAAACCGCTCGGTTTAATACTAATTTTCTCAAATCCCTTCAAGATGCATTTATATTGATAAAATCTATTCCTTCAGTTACTATCTTGATATATATAGTCAATTATTTTGATATCTTTCTCTCCGGTTCACTACCAGGAAAAACAAGCTAACTGTTTAATATTTGGTTTTGCATTAATATATATAATAATTGAACCAATCCCTAAGCCTCAGGGTTGCTTTCACGGTTTTGATATACATATCATCAAATGGAACCATTAGTTATCTTCGGTTTACTAATACTCAGATTGGCAGAACATTGCGGCAAGCCATGGGTAGGTGGGTAAACCGAGGGATAAAGCTCCGGTTCTGTCCAATTCTTGAATCAGCTCAAGCCAAAGCCGAGGCGGTTGATCTCCAGGACTTGATACTCCGGCTCACATTTGATAACATTTGCGGATTGGCGTTCGGTAAGGACACAAAAACCTGCGCGCCGGGGCTTCCTGAGAACAGTTTTGCGACGGCTTTCGACCGAGCCACCGAAGCATCGCTTCAAAGGTTTATTTTGCCGGAGTTTATGTGGAAGCTGAAGAAATGGCTGGGACTGGGCCTAGAAGTCAGTTTGGGCCGAAGCTTGGAAGAAATGGATGGATATTTAGCCAAGGTCATAAATACACGTAAGCAGGAATTGATGATGAGTCAGCAAGAAAGTGGGACCCAGGAACACGACGATCTCCTCTCGCGTTTCATGATGAAGAAGAAAGAAGCATACAGCGACACTTTCCTCCAACACGTGGTGCTTAACTTTATCCTAGCTGGACGTGACACGTCATCCGTTGCACTGAGCTGGTTCTTCTGGCTTATCACGATGCATCCAACCGTCGAGGATAAAATCGTCACCGAGATCTGCTCCGTTCTGATAGAGACACGTGGCATTGAGAACAACAACGCCGCGTCGTCTTGGACGGAGGAGCCGTTGGGTTTTGACGAAATCGACCGACTGGTTTACCTGAAGGCGGCGCTTTCTGAGACGCTCAGGCTTTACCCATCGGTTCCCGAAGACTCGAAGCACGTGGAGAACGACGATGTCTTACCTGACGGGACTTTCGTTCCGGCGGGATCTTCGGTGAGTTACTCGATATACGCGGCGGGGAGGATGAAGTCGACTTGGGGAGAAGATTGTCTGGAGTTTATCCCGGAGAGATGGATCTCCCCGATCGATGGGAAATTCATAAACCACGATCAATATAGATTCGTGGCATTCAACGCAGGACCAAGGATCTGCCTGGGAAAAGATCTTGCCTATCTTCAGATGAAAACCATCGCAGCGGCGGTGCTTCTACGTCACCGTATCACGGTGGTTCCGGGACACAGAGTGGAGCAGAAGATGTCGTTGACGCTTTTTATGAAGAATGGACTTCTCGTTAATCTGCATAAGAGAGATCTCGAGGGGATCGTAAAGGGTCTAGCGGTGGCGAAGAATGACGGTGTCGTCAACGGCAGATGTGACGGCGTCGCCGTTTACCTGAGTACGGAAGTTATGGTGGCTTAAATAAACCGACTACGTCTAAGATTTATAAACACATTTTTTTATTCCAAAGAAAAAAAACATGATAGATTAATGGTGTTTGTTCAAAATATGAAACTGTAAGCATATACACTTCAATAGTAATTTTCTGGCTTTGTTAATTTTGCTTATGTAAACTTTTAAAAAATTATTTCATATATGAATGTATTGTACTGTAACGAAATTATATATACTAGTTGCTGAGTGATTTCAATGTTTTGGATGCCTTGTTTTGGCATCGAACTTAGCCACGTCCGTTGTGGTGCATGTCATCCACGAAAGGTAGCGTTTAGGTCCATGAAAGTATTTCCAACGTCACATATAGTCTCTTATTTTCTTCTATTGGGAGATCTAGAAGATCGACATAATCCAATGGTTAATATTAGGATATACATTAGAATAGGAAATTTATCTTTATTTATATATATTATTCTATATTAGTTTAGGATATTAGGTTATATCATTCACTATATAAACTAGACATATTGTAACTTATTTCTTATGAGAGTCTAATATAATTCTTCCATAAACACTTTTGTGTTCTTTACTCTCATCAATTTGTCATCTTCACTAGTTATTCTCGATCGTTTCTTCGTTTACTATATTCATGCATAAAAAACGAAAACATTTCTCCGAATTTTAGTTTTTATAAGGTTTGCATGCATATTAGAAGCAACTTATTTTTGTTTTTATGCGTCCAATTAGAGATCAGTTTCTTAACACTGTATGGGAAAAGTTACCATATTTTAGAGTATGTTACTAATCATTCAAAAAGATGAGGGAAAAATAGTAAACTACATGAACGTACGGTACGTTGATTTAAATGTAATTCATTTTCCAATGCATGTTCAACTAAATATTTTCCTCAAACAATCCATTAAAAGTAACCGCGGAAACCAGAAAGACCTAACTTCATGCCCAAGTAAAATAGTAGAAAGCCGTAACTAGCTGGATTTATCACTCCTTTGTCTTATTGATAGACTCAACCTTCCCATCGTTGCCTCCAAGCAAAAGATACTTATCCTTCCTTGTAAGCTCAGTGCACTCGAATCCCAATACTCCACCGATCACCTTCTGAACGTAATTAGCCACCTCTATTGGAGTTTTACCACCGCCGTTGACAGTCATTTCTTCAGGCAAACGGTCCAAGAAAGTGGCCTCGTAGCTAGGTCTCGGGTTCATGAAGAAGAAGTAAGGATCCCAGAATTTTACACCTCTGACTGTTGTTCCATTGAACATCCCTTGCTTACAGTTCATGGCTACAGGTACGATCCGGTCGCTTAGCTCTGCAAATAGAGCACTGAACCGCAGCAGATACGGTTCTCTGCAAGTCGTACCTTCAGGGCAGATCACCAAATCACCTGCCCCAAACATAGTAAAAGACTTATAGAGATGCTCTGTTTTCTACTTTTATATAGACGAAAGTTATCTGATTCTACGCATGAATATAATTAAATATTAAGACTAGACCTAATATGATGATAATGAGACCAGTTATGTACGAAAAAGGGAGAAATAGTCTGTTTATGCTTTATGAAGTAGTTGTTATATTATCTTTTCAAACTAATTTTCTAGAAAAAAAATCAGAGTCACTCAGCCTATAGTAATAAAGACTGCTATAGTTACCTTTCTCGAGGAGTTTTCTCATGCGGGCAGCATCAGCAGCACGGTCTCGGGTCAGAGCGACGGCAGGGATGGGTGAGAGCATCCGGGAGAGGCGAGAAACACTATAAGTGACGCAAGAGATCTTACGGCCGAGAGCAATGGCGATGATAATGGGGTCAAGAGCAGTGCGGTGGTTAAGGACGTAGAGGTTTCCGGGTGTGCCTGGGGAAGGAGGAGGAGGACGGTGGCCACGAATGGTGAGGTGAATACCGAGGATCTCGTAAGTGTAACGAACGAAGCGTTCAGGTAGAGGGAGGTTGAAGTAGACGCGGAAGATTGAGAGCATGAAGCCGAAAGGAAGCCAAAGGTAAATGATTAAGGCGTTTAAAGGAGTCGGACGTTGGACTAGACGGCCGTCATGGAAGATTATACGGTTCTTGAGACGCTCTATGGGGACTGTTGTTGATGATTTGGTCTCATGCACCATGTAACCTTCCTGTTACGGTTGAAATAAGCAACTCGTTACCAATCATATAAAAATTCAAAAGTTTCACTATTATTAGTAAGATATATATATATGACAAAATATTGAAAGTTTCAGGGTATGTCAGAAAAAAAAAAATAGAAAGAAATGTTGACATATGGGAACGGTCATTAAATTGGACCATCCAACTTATGTGGGGATGGTAGTTGGTGATAGGTTTAAAGCATTTATGAAAACTATTATATTCTATCTATCTACTTTTGTAAGTTGCATTCCTTTCTTGCATTCACATATACGTATGCATATAAGTTTTTTCTGTATGCTAAATAATGTTTTTCTTTTCAAAAACAGTAAGAATACTTGATCTAAATTTTTTCATGCATGTGTTTATTAGACATACGCATACAAAATAAGTGAATCATTTGAACGTAAATGGATCATGTGAAGGCTGTAAATGTTCTTTAAAAAGGCTGAATGGGAAAATTATTTTATTATCCGACTAGCTAGATCATGTGAACCCTTAACGCGGCATCCATAGGTGCTACTGCATTTATTTGGAGTACTTAACTATTTGGATTACGAAAGTTTTTTGAAGTATCAGACACTAAACTTAAGTTAATTAGCCACCTAAATCGGGTGTTTAAACGATTCAAGAAACGTAAGATACACCTGGAAAAAAAGGAGACAATATGAAGAGTGTACGCACCTTGCAAATGGACATGAAATCGTGATCGGAGGTGCGGTCACCGAGACCAAGATCTGGTGATTCGTCGCCAAACTCCTTCAAGATGGCTAATCTTTTCAAATCGCCAACAAGAACACCTGGCTTCTTCACAAACCCAGTGGCTTTCATCGTTTTAGGGTTCACTTCGATCTCTGTTCCTAAAACTTTATCTCCTCCCAAGTAATCCTTAACGAAAGGCTCAACCATCACTATGGGATTCGCAGTGACCACCACTTTCCTCTTGCATTTATCAAACACCTCGAAACTGTCCTTCCTCACATCCCCCGCGTAAAACCTTTTTTTTTTCCAAATAAATCTTACTATGATGAGATTCCAAAATATAATCGAAAACAGAAAATGAATGAAGCGTTGAAGATACCGTGGAAGAACGGCGCGAGAGACGAGTTCGATGTCGCGGATTTTGATGCCGGCGAAGGAGATGTAGATGAGGATTTGGATTCCGATAGCCTCGGAGACGAAGAGGTAAGCGATGATGACGATCGGGAGAGATAGAAGGAGGATCAATCCTCGGAAGAGACTACCTGCTTCAATGGCGACGAGCATGAAATAAGGGAATGAGCTCCGCGAGAGAAGCATAGTCCCATCAAGATCTGCAGCAATCGAATCATACTCTCCACTTTTACACTCGCTTATCGGAGGAAAGCTTCGGCTCTTCGTCTTCCCCGGAGACATTTTCTTTGTGGCTCTTTTTTGTTAATTTAGGAAAGAAAGAGAGGGAAGGGTGTGTGTGTGTGTTTTAAATGCGCTCATTCAAGTGGTTAATCGCTCAACAATTAGTTATCACTCCCACCTCTTTACGATTTTATCCTTTAACTATCCTTTTCTAACAATTATAACCCTGCCTCTCACTTTATCCCCCATGAAATTTAAAATTCCACATCGCAGTAAACATCCTTTATGAAAATTAGATTTACTATGACTATGAGTAATAGACTAATAGTTAACATATAGTATTTAAATATGATGAATATTGGGGGTGAATATTATTAATGGTGGGTCAATTTATAAATATACTTTAATTTAGGCGGTTTAGGACCAAAAGAAGGGCCTTATTTATTACTTTGTTGATTGACACGAAAGAAATTAGCTTTAGTAGCTCACCTAAATATATAGACGGCCGTTG
This sequence comes from Sinapis alba, assembly GCA_012274485.2. Classification (NCBI taxonomy): domain Eukaryota; kingdom Viridiplantae; phylum Streptophyta; class Magnoliopsida; order Brassicales; family Brassicaceae; genus Sinapis; species Sinapis alba. Next base: position 113,545 of record MU105624.1, on the reverse strand, counting down.
AATTAGTTGTGTGAGATATTAAAATAGTAGTTGGCTATGTATATGTAGTATATATTACTGACCAATGAGTATATGTGTATACATGCTAATGATGCTTTAGCTTACAGTTGTGCATCCAGTTAGATATACAGATACAACTGAAATAGTTTTAATTTATTTTGGGCTATTTTCTTGAGCTTCTCGACTAACCATAATTTTACTTTTTAGTGAGCTCTGACTCTTCTTGTTTTCATAATAAATACTAATAATAATCACTTTATTTTTTGTACCACGGTCAATGATTGTATTAATAAAATGGTAGATTGTTGGCGGTTGGAACACCTTTGAGCGTTGAGCCAGCATCCCACCAGGTGAACCTTACAAAGAAAAATAGACTTGTGTAATAATATTGCCGGGAAAATTTTGATAACTCTCTGCTATTCAAACCTCGAAAGCATCCACACAGGTAACTTATCCATATATATATATACTGCGAAGATACTAAAAGTTTCAAAACTTAATAACCAGAATAATTAAAGTGAAGACAAGAAAAGCTTTGGTTTGGGGAAATCCAATTCGACGAGATTGTTTTGACCCTTGAAGAAGTAATAAATTTTGTTAAAAATGTTTCCAATGAGCTTTGGTTGGCCATCCATCGGAACAACACAATGACTCACTTTAGACTTAGAGTATTCTCCAATTTCATTCTATTTTTCACTCTAAAATAGAATTTAGAGTAAAAATGCTCCAATGATACTCTATTTCTTACTCTATAATAGAGTGAAAAATAGATTTACTCCAAATATAGAGTAACTTATTTTTTTTTTGTTCATCACTCTATTTTTTACTTTAAAATAGAGTACCATTAGAGCAAACTTCAACTCTATTATAGAGTCATTCTATTTTAGTGTAAAAAATAGAGTAAACTAAAGAAAAGGGTGCCAACCAATCTTACTAATACTATTTTGAGAAAATCCTGATGGATGAGAATAAAATTTGTCCAAATGTACTTTGTGTGTCAACCAATCTTATGACAGATAAAGAAAAGGGTCATAGTACGCTAAATTAATGAGCCCCAAAGAAGTCCAATATGTAAATGGGCTAAATTAAAACCAAAAGTAAAGCTAAACGTCCAATATGTAAATGGGCTAAATTAAAACCCAAACCAAAGCTACACAATTATTGGCAAATGAATAAACCAGATCATCAACAGAAAGAAAGAAACAGATCAAACAAATTGATTAAACAAACAAACAAACAAACGTCACCAACCACATGTCTTAATATTTTGAAGGCTCCGATACAAACAAAGAAGAAGGAACAACGGTAAACATCAATAAATAAAATAAAATAAAATAAAATAAAAATAGAAAACAAGGAAAAGAGAGAGAGAGAAGGAAGGAAATCAGGTTCTTGTCTTGAAAGGAATGGCTCTGATGACAAGCTGGTGGTAGAGAGCCGCAAGTGCTGCTCCGATGAATGGTCCCACCCAGAATATCCACTGCAAGTAAAGCAAACACCCACCAAAAATCAATAAAACAAATTAACCAAATTTACAAAGAAGAAATCCATCAAAAGTTGGGGGGACTCACGTGGTCATCCCAAGCGTGGTCCTTGTTGTAGATGATTGCAGCTCCTAGACTCCTAGCTGGGTTTATTCCGGTTCCGGTTATCGGAATCGTCGCCAAGTGAACCAAAAACACAGCGAATCCGATTGGCAGTGGAGCCAAAATCTGCAAAATTCAGAGTTAATAATACTCCTTCTCCCAACATTAAGACACAAAACAAAAAGTCTTTTTTTCTCGAAATTTACGGGAACGTGGGAGTCGCGGGCGCTTCTCTTGGCGTCGGTGGCGGAGAAGACGGTGTAGACAAGGACGAAGGTTCCGATGATCTCAGCGCCGAGTCCGGATCCTTTGGTGTAGCCAGGAGCGACGGTGTTGGCTCCGCCGCCGAGGGTTTGGTAGGGAGTAGGCTGGAAGCCTTTGACAACACCGGCGCCGCAGATGGCTCCGAGGCATTGCATGACGATGTAGAAGACAGCTCTCGTCAGTGAAAGTTTCCGAGCTAAGAACAGACCGAATGTCACCGCTGGGTTTATGTGTCCACCTGAAAAAAAAAAAAAACACATTCTTTTAGAAAATTCGTTTTTTTTAAAACTTTTTGCATATTTTTAAAAACATTTTTTCAGTTAAAATCTAAAATGTTGTGCTTTCCTGTAGCGAAAACAGAAGAGGTTATTATTTACCGGAGATTCCGGCAGTACAGTAGACGAGGGCAAAGATCATGCCACCAAAAGCCCACGCAATGCCTTGGATTCCAACAGAGGCACACATGTTTGGCGCTCTCTTCACTCCCATCACCGTCAACACCGTTATGTACAGAAACAGGAATGTGGCTATGAACTCTGCTATTCCTGCTCTCCAGAACGACCAAGAACTCAGCTCCCCTGGCTCGAACAGCGGCGCTGGTGGTGGCTCCTTGTAGTCCTTGTCGCTCTGAGCCGATGTCCCTATTGGCTGCCTCTCTGGGAACTTGTTCGCACCCACTCTCACATCCTCTTCTTTCCCTTCCATTTCCCCCCCCCTTTTCTTTTCTTTTCTCTCTCTCTAGTTCTGAGCTTTTTCTTCTTCAATGGATAGTGAGTGGTCTTAACTTATAGAGGAGAGAGAGACTCCCTCTAACGTCTCTAACTTTTTGTTTTAAAAAATGAAAATAATAGGTGGAGGGAATCATCCGTGGATAACGATGACCTTCCTTAAATTACTTTTATATTTACGCTATTAGTTGTCGTGACATTATTGTTTCATTTTTAAAACCCCACGTTAATAATTCTGATGTTACTATTACTATATTCTGAAAATACTTAAACTAAACAGATACTCGTAGCATGTTTGAGTTGATTTACCATTTTTCTTTTATAATTTGATAACTTTGTAATGACGGCGATAATAATTCTTTTTTTTTTATAATAATGTCCCTTGTTCACTTCTTTAGGTTTTTAGTAAGCGGGTCCCAATCTCTTTTGGACGGTTTAGTCGGCCCATTCTTTATAGGCCTAAGTCCAACAGTTGAAATGTAAAATACAAAAAAAAGGCTGAAATTTTTTAAATTTAAAACTTTTTCGAAAAAGGGTAGCTTCCGACCGTTGGAAATCTGAGGCTCTTTATGGAAAGCATAATCGTCTGGACTATTGTGCCGGCTTCGAATAACTTTTAAAATTATATTTTGTAGTATAGTATTATTTCCAAAAGTACTATATAATTGTAGATCTGAGGTACTTTTTCATATATTGGACGTCCATCCATAGTGGTCAAACTCTCGAATGCATACAAAAGAAAATTTGGAGTCCAGTTTCTACAAAGACTGAACAGCTCAGAAATGTAGTTGACAGAAAAAACAGCTCAGAAATGTATTTTTGCCTTTCTGTGATTACATGTTCGTTTCTCTACTCCCACTTATATTAGTTTATTTCCAAACAAACAGATACTTGTCGATTTTTATTGTTATTTTTGTAACAGTCTGTTATGTTAAAAAAATAGAACTCAAATTTTGTCAGTATTACTAAATGAATGTTAATTATAAGTAATATACGTATGTAGCTGTATACTTGAGGTTGGTACATGCGATATCAAAGACAACGAAGCGGATCTGTTGGTTGTGATTAAAAAAGTAGTATTCTGCAACGAAGAGGGGGATCCGTTTACATGTGGGAAGATATTACAACTATACGACATGTGTTTTAAAATCGTGAATTATTGTAATTGTTTTTATAGCGTTGAGTTATAAACATAACAGAAAACTACTTTCATTAGATTAGATTAGACATACCCCCACGTTGCTCAGGATTTCTATTATAAACCACTTGACAACTCGGATAGTTCAAATGTTTATGACTAATAATAATTTGAAAATTTAAATTTATTTATGTAATGAGGCATGAGCTATGAACAGGCCCATTTTCGGCCTAGCAAGCAAAAGAGAAAAGGTTGCTACGCGAGAGTCTTCTTCTTCTGAGATGAGATAAATGAAGGTGAGCCTAAAAGGCCCAAGTGAGACCAGACCCAATGTTTGTGAGTCTGAGTGGCGAGCGAGATGGTCTGTCTAGTCTTCTTCTTGAACGAACTAAGTCAATAAATGAGTAAAGTAATTAGGTGTGTCGACGTTGAAGTTGACGGGGAGAGGAGCCCAACCGTATTGAATGCTACTTATCCCTTTATCAGTTGCCTTCATTTATGATCAAGATCCAATCTCTTTCTCTTTCACTCTCTCTCACCCAATCTCGAGTCCTGTCTGTCCCTTGGAGAAACAGAATGGAAAAGGAGAACAACAAGCAACAAGTGGTGGAGAGTGTAGCAATATCAGCTGAAGCTGAAGCTGAGCACGAGAATGAGCCGTTGATCGAAGATGAGATGGAGAGGAGCAAAGTCGGCATTATGAGAGCTCTTTGCGATCGACAAGATCCCTCCACTAAGGTTGACAAGAGTGTTGAATTTGACTTTTTTTTATACGGTTGACTTATTTTATTTTTAAAAACACACATTTGTTTCTTTTTGTGTGTTGTTGTTGTTGTCTCCTTACAATGAATGTTGTTGAATTTTTGGGGGGAGGGCAGGAAGTGGATGACCTGATGATGAGGCGGTTTCTGCGGGCGCGGGACATGGACACTGAAAAGGCTTCAGAGCTATTCCTCAAGTACCTTGCTTGGAAAAAAACGGTTCTCCCAAAGGGACACATACCAGAATCAGAGATTGCGAATGATCTGTCGCACAATAAAGTATGCATGCAGGGACATGACAACAAGGGTCGACCTATCGTTGTTATCGTTGGCAACAGACACAACCCTTCCAAAGGCAACCCTGAGGAGTTCAAGCGTCAGTCACCCACACCACTTTCTATATATATAACAAAATATATCGATCTTCTTATATGTCAATCATCATCCCAATCTCACTTCTTATCTTCTTCAATGTTTTTGGGCAGGTTTTGTAGTGTACACGCTGGAGAAGATATGTGCAAGGTTAATATCCATTTATAATCAGTCCAAATATTTTAAGTTGCTAAAAATATATACTCCATATATATTTTTTTGAAGAATGCCAAGAGGTGAAGAAAAATTCAGAGCGATAGTAGATCTGCAAGGGTGGGGATATTCTAACTGTGACATCCGTGGCTACCTTGCTGCTCTTTCCACTTTGCAGGTAACAATACTTTGTCTATTCCCCTCTAGCCATAAAGACGTAGTCCCCAGCTAATAAAGACGTACTTATATCGATTCTGTAATTTTGGTCATGGCAATAACTTTTTGCCTTTTCACAAAGTGATATGCAATCATTAAACATTAAAAACCACATGTTTTTTTTTTTGTCTTTATCAGGATTGCTATCCAGAGAGACTAGATAAACTCTATTTTGTTCGTTCTCCCTACATTTTCATGACCGCATGGAAAGTCATTTACCCGTTTGTCGACACCAACACCAAGAAAAAGGTATATAATTTAGCTCAGGCACAGCAACACCATCTCTTAAAATTTTATTTGGACTCTTTGTATTGTTTCGATTGTTACCTTTTTTTTTTTTTTTTGGGCAGATTGTTTTCGTGGAGAACAAGAAACTCACTTCCACTCTGCTTGAAGACATCGACGAAACCCAACTTCCAGACATCTACGGTGGCAAAATACCACTTACTCCTATTCAGGATTCCCATTGATGAATCTACTCAAGCCCCAAAACTCTTAATTATCCCCAAATTATTACTCTTCTATTCTTTATATATTCGAATAAAACTACTAAAAAGACGTTGCCGACATATTATATTGTGAAAAACAAGAAACCAGATATATAAATATTTGAAAATTTAAGGATTCTTGCCATTTGATATCTATTTGTGATTTATACATTTAGTTTGGCAAAACTAAACCAAATCAGTAATAGTTTGAATGTTGTTTGAAGTGATTATATTATACTGGCTCTTCCCTGCCACTATAATTAGTAGAACAATACCAAATTTATATTAGAAAAGAAACCACCACCTTTAGCAACTGAGATGGAGATGCTTAGACAAGCGTTTCGTTCATCAGTACATGCGAGAGAGTGATAGCTATTATTACAATCAGATATAGCAGCTCCATGGTCTTTTAGTTTTAGCTTTGGGTTTCTTAAAATTGTTACACTTGGATCTAACAGCTAGCCCGATCTGTGATGGATCAAAGTTCATTTTGACCCATTGCAAGGTGGGCCTAACGTGGGCAGCTCGCATTGAGAACTCTATCACCAAACAACCATACTAAACCCATTACTGTAACTAGGAAGTATTATTATTATTTCTTTTGATAATAAATAAGTATTTTTTAAAAAAATACTTTGAAATCTAAGTACTTACTATTGGATAATGTAAAGTAAAAATAAAAATAATTCTCACTCGGTCTGTTCTTTTTGCTTTTTCTCTGTTGTTGAGTAGAAGAAAGACTTAAGTAAGAAAAGGAGGTTAAAACGAAGGGAGTAAAAGACAGAGGGTGTGTAGGGGGGTCTATTTTGATTCTTTTGTAAGGGGTGAGGAAGCGATACATTTATATAAACCTAACAAGTGTGTCCGTATTAACAATAAAACTAGAGAATGATCTGATCTGATCTCATGGGGTTTCTTTTAGGATTGAGGTTGAAGGCGAACGTGGGGACATGGCCTCTCGGGTTCCCCTGATGTCCATAAGGTCTTCAGGTCACCTCTTTTGTGACCTAACACTATCAAAGTACCTGACAAATTTGCCACAAAAGCCAATATTCTCATCAGATTCCATGGCTTAGCTGCTTTTTGGTTTCTATCCAAAAATGTGGTCTTACCAAGTATGAATGGAACGATGTAAAGCAAAGCTGGTTGCCCGTGTCCATCCATCAAATTTAGGGCAATGTATGTTATGAGAAGACCTGTAATCACATAGAAAGAGAAGCAAGCGCAATAAGTTCTAGAAATTTTTAGTTTGTCTTCTTCCTGAGTCGAGGGAATGGGATCATACCTAGACCATAAGCAGACATAGTCCCAAGGAAGTATCCTGACTTGAGCCTCTTGTTTGCCAGCCAGTCGTATCTACAAAGTTTTAAAACTAAGATCAGGAAAAGCTCTCTTCTGCGTGAGGGGATGGATTGTTTGTAGGTAAGCGCAAACCTCAGTGCAAAAGTTACAAGCAGTCCTGGTAAGATGATATCGCCAAATCCGATAATACTGTAGCCACCCCAAGGATCAAACATACGTGGGATCTTCAGTAGCATTGGGATGCCGTCCTCCCCGCTTTTGTCTCCACGAGCTACCTGTACGAGGGAAAACGATAAAGGAGGATGGCATCCGTGTGGAGCAGACAGAGAGAGAGAGAAGTATGTGCTGTCAAACATCTTGCGCAGGAATGAAAATGGTTTTACTTACGACAATCATCACGCTTTCACGGAACCACCATTTCGAAACAAAAACCCAGAAGATGTCATACATGAACCCACAGCTGAGAAGAACAACTCCAACCTGTTAACATTATATTTTAAACAGGAAGCTTGTATTAGAAAGCAACCACTGGTAAAGTGATGGTCTGAAACAGGAAGCTGGTATTCGATGGTGCCCCACTAGGCATCCGGAAAGGAAACTGATATTACCTTAAGATTTGGTACCCGGACGATTTGAAGAACTGTGATTATCAGCGAGATTCCCTATCAGCAAGAAAAATGAAACATTATATTTGACAAGAGACAAAAATACATGGGAGTGAAACAGAAGTAAGTTAGGAGAGATACTAGACTGGAAGGCGTGCTTACAAGGATATCTTGCCCTATCCAAGCAAAAGGGTATTGGCGGTAAACTGCCCAGATAACAGCAGATACTATGCAAAAGGGACAAACGGCCAGAGTCAAGTATGAGACTGCACCCAGCAAAGGAACTTTTGCATATGATTCTCCAATTCCGCGGAACCATCTGAAACTATAATAAAAGTCCAATGTCAGTCCCAGTTATTTTCTTCTTACCTCTTTAACAGCCAGAAGAAGAAGAAAAATACATACCATGAGAGGAAAGCGACCAAACAGGTTTGCAGCCCCTGACAGCACCAACAAAACTTTTAATTACTCTGTTCTAAATTCAGTTTCTGAAAAGATAAAAGAAGTTACCTCAACGCCACCTATGCAAAAGAGGACCACCAAGACTTCTATAAACCAGTATGACATAAGCTTGTAGAGCATGATGAGGAAACAAGAAGCAACCACCACAAACAAAATTGCTGATATCACGGTGATCTCAACAACACCTCTAGAGCTGGTGGTTGATACCTGCAAAAGTTCATCTGATCCGTCCTGCAGTTTTAATATTTATAATACAATGGCTGAGCGAAAGGACTTTCATTTTCCAGAATGTAAAATTTTTCAAGATACTACTATTAATGCACACACCTTTAGTAGCTTGTCTTGCTCAATGGCTTCTTCCCTAGCGGTCCACGCAGACCAATAAGAAGCACACAAAATGGTACCAACAGCCATAAGCCATAGAAAGACCTCAGCCACATCAACTGCTGGACGTTTGGGCGAATATAGCTGCAAAGTAACTGAACAAATACAGTCAACGACTAAGACTGGAGGAAAAAGAGAGAGCAAATGGCTAGAAGACGATAATAACTCACGAAAAAGACCAATCTCTGCTGAGGTAAGACTAGGATTCAAACTAAGATTTTACCTATGGAGTTACTGTTGACGGTTTCCTCGAGGCTTCTACCAGCATCAATGGGTAGCATAACAACAGGGATGTTGATATTTAAAACGTTTTCACCCTTCTCACATACCATCTTAAAAAGATCTGCAAAAAGGCAACATTCAACCTTGCAAAGCTCAAGAGGATAGCTAGACAAACTTGAGCTGATTACCTGTGCTGTTGTTTATAATGAGGATGGCTGAGGCACCAGCTGATTCAGCTACCTTAGTTTTGGTGGTAAAACTACAATTACCACGGTGAACAAGAATGACCTCTCCAGTAAGCTACCAACCAAAAGAAAACGAAGCATGAGAATTTAAAAACTGGAAAATAACACACACACAATTGACAAAACAAACAAAAGGAGAGAAAATGTGTAACCTTGTGTTTGGGGGTGGTGCAACAGTCAGGAGGGTCTGCGATGGCGAGCTTGATGAGGGTAGCATGTTTCTCCTTAGATTCCAAGGTAGGGCCAAACCTAGCACCGACACCAACAAACTCCTCTTTTTCTTTCCCATCGACTCGAGTTGGGACTTTGACCTGTCCATGGAATGATGTTTGTGAAGATGAATGATATGCTGTAACAGGGTCACTAAATTGAATTAATGCAGAAAGTAAGAGTGCCAGCAGAGATCTCTATCCTATTTAAAATGGCTCTAACACATAGAGCTAAAAAAGAGTTTCAAGAACAATGACTTCCTTTTGCATTAGTATTCAACCAAAGAGAATACAAAAGATCTTACAGGTAGCCTAATGGATATTTACAGAAATTTTAGCTGTGAACATAAAGTAGAGAGACAAGTCTGAATATATGTATAGAAAAAAAACTTCCTCACTATAAACCCAATGTCAATATCTTTCTGCTGCAAGAACAAATAATAGGTCAACAGCTAGCTAGCTAGCTAGCAATCAAACAGATTTAATTCAGATTACGGAAACTCCAAACCCTAAATTCCACCCAACAGAAACACCTATTAACTTTACTCTACACCAAAACAACTGAAACCAATGAAAAACACACTACACAAACAAAATCAAAGCTAATTTGATAAGTTTTTCTAACCAATACGAAATTGTTGTTGCAACCAGGTCTCTGGGGAATCGAGTCATCGTGGTGAACTATATCTCCACCAGAAACCAAACTACCACTGTACAACAACAACCCCAAAACAAACCACAAACAGCTGAAAGATCTCCGCGGGTTCATACTTGACTCCACAAATTCGTATGCCTACCAAGAAGAAGACGGAGAAGGCAAAGGTAGAAGAAGATAAAAGAGATTGAGAAAAATTGGAGAGGAAGGTACAAGGAAGAACCAGAGAGAGAGAGAGAGGGAAAAAAAACTCTTGTGGGAGAAGAGAGAGAGAGATGAAAAGGCAGCAACAACAAAAAAAAATGTCGTTTTAAGAGATAAGCAAGAGTGAGACGGTGGTTTTGACTTTTTAGTACCACTCTCTCCCCTTTTCGCGCGTGGTACGCGTGTTTTTTTAGACCATACTATTACTCGAGTTCGTACATTCGAATTTTAATTTTATTTCATTTGTCCGTACGACCCTTTTCTTTTCGAATTATTATCAGTGATGATAATACTAATTTAACAAAAATAATTTTGTAGAACAAACACATGTGGAGTACTGAACGGGAATGGTACAAAACCAATACAACATACTCAACACTAAGCCTAATAATTTTAACTTATAACCATACAATGTATAATTTGCTGACTTTTTATTTTATAATGTTTTGAATGATTGACTATTTTGTTTCTATAACTAATTTTTTATAATGTTTTCAGTGGATGACTATCGTTTAAATGATCTAATTTTCTGGAATGTCAAAATTAAAATGTTTGTCAGACATTTCAACTTTTACATTATCTTTCACTTACTTTTTTTTATCAAATGTTGTTTTCATGTGATTATTAATTAATGTAATTTCCTTAAAACTTATCTATATACTTTATTGATTAATATACATGAAGTGAAAACTATAAAATAATAATTTGGTGTTAGATGATATGATTTATACAGTATCTTAACAATCACCGCGTAAAAGATAAGTTTGTACATAAATTTATAGTCTTATAGAGGAACCTTAGCGGCTGCAATGTGTATATACACCACAATGAAGAGTATATCATTGTATGTGTTTACTGACCATTACAAGTTAAAATGATGCTAATCTTCTTCTATATGTTAAGTGCTTTTCCTCAACAACACAAAGGAAAAGAAAACACACAAAAGTGACATTTTTTTATAAATAAAAATAAAATACCGGTTTTGTGCATCTGAGCTAACTTGCATGTGCGTGGAACATGAATGCGATATGTACATCAAATCTACCGATCACCGGCTAGCAAATAAGTTTTAATTTCTATTAAATTAATTGTAAAATTGAATCCGTGTGAACCGTACCGACAAGACGGCATGTTACAGTAAAACCATTAGACAATTATAATTCAAAAATCTTATGTGGCCGACCTCATACTAAGATCAGTGTGGTGGCCAATAAGAACATCCCACGTTCGGAAAAAGCCCATTTGTCTGTTTGTACACGCGTCCCGTTATTTATCTAAAATCTCACGTGTGCGAAAACCCTTGTTGGGCCATATTTGATAAAATGATGGTTAGATTGGCCCATAGAAAGGGACGTGTGTTATTTTAGAAATTCCAAGATATACACCAACTCAACCAACTAGGCCTGGGCATTCGGGGTCCCAATCGGTTTTCGGTTTTATCCAACCGGGTCTCGGTTTTTCGGGTTTATCAAAATCAGCCCCATTCGGATTATATGAAAATTCGGTTCGGGATCGGTTCGGGTTTTCTCGGGTTCGGTTCGGGGTTAGTAAATCTTCAAAGAACCGGTAAAACCCGATATACTTTCGGATCCGGGTCCCAATCGGTTCTTCGGTTTAAAAATACCTGATTTGTACCTCCTTTGTAACCAAAACATAAGTAAAATTAGTTATTTGATTTAAAAGTATATGATTTGTACCTATTTTGCAACAAAAACATAAGTAAAATCGATTCAAAAATTAAAAAAGAACATCAAGCATGATTATCCAAAATCAAACGAAAGATAAACATAGTTACTGATAGAAAAAATCAAATAATTGACAACACAAAACGAAAACCAAGTTCTAATGAAATGAAAAATATTATTCAATGAAAATAAAACAAAAATCTAAAAATTTGAAGTTTTAACCGTCACCTTCAATCATGAAGACGCTAAGCATGAAACTCTTAAACATAAAGCTCAATAACAAGAAATTAGACATATAATAAAGTAAACAATAAAAAACTACATTTCGAGAAATACAAACTTTTCTCAAGTCGACCTAACCAAAACATATATTAAGCTATATATTAATATTAAACACAAACATTAATATTAACCATATACCAAAATATATATTAAGCTAAGTATTTGAGTTAATTATTCATGTAATAGATAATTATTTTAGATGTTCAATAATATATTGGTGTGTTTTTTGATACAAATTAGGAATTGAGATCATGTTTGGTACAAGTTATTTTTGGGAATTTTGAATTGGTTCGGATTCTATCGGATATCCATTTAAGTTCGGGTTCGGTTCGGATAATACCCATAACCCGAAATACCATAAAACAAGATCCATTCGGTATTTATGTCGGGTTCGGATCGGTTCGGATTCATTTTTATCGGATCGGGTTCGGTTCGGGTTTTCGGGTTCGGTTTATTTGCCCAGCCCTACAACCAACACACAAAATATGAACTTGAGATTGGTCCACAGTCCACTCAACTCATCAAAGCAAATGTAACAAACGTCTTAACCAACACACAAATGATGAACCTGAGATTTAGGAATTAACCAGAGATTCTTTTAAAGAGATACGTTGAAGCCACTCTTAGGGACAAGGTTATTAACTTATTGTGGGGGAAAGCTTAAGGTTCGTCATGGGTGAGGTCTCGTTCATATCTATAAGTACACATCTCTGCAGGTTCTGTTTGGCTTCGGTTACGTTCAACGCACCTGCGAGATGGGGCCGATGAAATACGAGGGAGGCTGACGGTTCCCCAATAGACTGGGAACTTCTAATTAAAACTTTGAATATTTCACTTCTTTCCATTTTCTTTGAGGTTTTGTGTGAATATTAATACTACAACTTTTATTTCTTACAGAATTTGATATATACAAGAACAAAATGTATAAACAGGTATAATTTTCTTAAATTATTAAATATGTAAGTGAAAAAATAAATGTCTAAATCCGTTAATTTATTATTATTTTTGTTTGAAACTTAATACATCACTTCAGTTACAAAGATAGCACCTTGCTTTAGTTACAAATTAAACTGGAAAGAAACGAATCAAGAATCGACATTCTTGATTTAGTTTTCAGATGTGACCCTCTAATTCCGTTCTCTTTTGATCAATCTAACTGAAGTAACCGTAGACCCAAAGGTACCGTGTCAATCAAGAAACCAACCACAAACTAGATTGGAAGATTCGTTTTCAAAATTCCCCTTATAGCTTAATTTAGTATTCAACAAGAAAACTTCGTTGTGAATGTGAGATCGAATATATAAAGCATTATGCTCAGAGGCTCCAGCCTCCATGTCGTATGCAACTATGTAATGTCGAGAAAGATATATTTACTCACATGCTGCATGCAACTATATATAATCGATAAAGATGTATTTACTCACATGCTGCATGCAACTATATAATCGATAAAATTAATCGAGACTTTGATTTTTTTTTTCTAAGTGTCCCACTTTTAACTTATTTCACCAAGTGCTTCTTCTTCTTCTTTTGACATTGATCTCGCATTTTTCTTTTCCACGTCTTGTCTATATAATCCTTAATTATAAAGAAACTCTTCGCATATTCTTTTCCTTTATATAATTATATTATATATATATTATCTCAGAGTTTTAAGGGTAATCAAATCCTATCATATTCTTCCAACTAAGTACCAAAAGCAATATTGAATTCTATTTGGAAACATATTTATGGTCTTTGAATATATTTTACCTCTTTTTGAAGTTTTCAATGGATGTTATTATTAAACCTCTTAGTTATTTTCATCCAAATACAATATAACCAATATATAATACTTTATTCAGACTAAAAAAACATTAAATATGTAAAGACATATGTTAAATAACTGTAGATTGCATTTAGATATTACTTCTATAAACAAAAACAATGACCAATTAATTTGTTTGCTGAAGAAATTTTGACTGGTCATAACAAAGAACTTTTGGCTTTTAAATAATCTTTGGCTGTTTGTAAAAGAAAATCTGAGATTGCATATTGCAATTCTTTCTTCAATTCTTATATCTACAAAAAAAAAAAAAAATGAGAATCGAAAACCAACATGGTGCAGAAGAAGAAGAAAAGACAAGCGAGAAATCAGTAAAGGTCTTGATATCTGGTATGTTCAGCAGGAAGACGAAGAAGAAGAATAAGAAGGAGAGATCATCAGCACCACCAAATGAAGATTCGCGTTTGATGAGAACGAACCAGAATATGCATATGTCTCTCTCCGAGATGATGAGGAAGCTGAAACATTCTTTCAAAAAGGAGAAACCGCAAGTACATGATCACAATAAGAGGTTACTTCTGCAGGGGAAGAAGAAGAAGGAGAAGAAGGGAAAGAGTTTATCAACAACAAGTAAAGATCATTTCTTTCTTGAGCGGATGACTTTAATATCTCAAACGAGGTTTCAGCAACATGTCCTCAAGGAGGTAGACTCCTCCGATCAACACTTGGCAACGAGTGAAGAGGCTCAAGGAAGGATTGTATCGCTGCTTCCCGGCTATTCTTCTCCTTTTAGGAGCCCTGGAAAAATATGGGACCATCATCCAACTCTGCTTTCCAGATCTGCTTCAGAAGATTTCATCAAATCTGAAACATTGCCAGGTACTTTATATATACATATATATATCCCTCCCATTTTTTGAGAAACGTATTAAACTATTTGTGTTGTTAATTAACCAACGGTGTTTTTGATATTCAAAGAGATAGAAGAAAGTGGTGCTTCGTTAAGCCAAGATAGTAGCAGCCCTTCCCTGTCCAGTAGCAGTCACAACTTCGTCACCTTTGAGATCTCAGAACTTGAAGCTTCTTCTGATGTAGAGAATGATGATGAGGTTAGTTTGTTTTAACAAAACAAAAATTGTATTCTTTTGTGATGTACAAAACAGAGCAGAATTATATGATTGCTTTTTTTTTTTTATTGGTTCTAACAGAGCTCCTATGAAGAGAGCCTACCACCATCTCACTACATATCTAGAACCAAGGAATACGAATTAGTTCTTGAGCCGCTCTTCATTCAATATGAAATTAGTCCTGCAAGAGGTAAAATAATAAAGCTATACTTAATGCTGAACATAAGATTTATAACTCTTCGATTAGTTATGAGCTAACATTCACTCATTTTCAACAACAAAAAAATAAAATAAAATTAGGTGAAGTAAAGAGACAGACTTTGTGTAACCAATTTGAAGAAAAAGATGATCCTATGAATATAAAAGAATCAGTGTTTAAGTACGTTAAAATGGTGTTGGATGCAATAGACTCAAGCTGGGAAGAGCTGTACCTGAAAACAGCATTCTCCGACCAGATTCTCAACCCCGCTTTGTTCAGCAACATACCATTCTCTCCAAGTCACCTCTGTGCTGCTAACCATGACCATGAGCTCCTCTTTGACTCCATCAATGAACTCATCTTCGAGTTCTGCAGGTTTCCTCAATGGCTTTCCATTGTTAAACCAAGAACCCAAGTCTTCTCATTCAGTGATGAGAGCATGGTTCACGAGGTTCAGAAAGAAGTTTATTGTCGTCTCTTCCCATTGCAGTTTGCTGACTCGGTGGACCAGATCATTAGAGAAGACATGGATAAACGCGGGAACTGGTGGTTAGACGTTAGATGCGAGGTTGAGTGCATTGGCTTTGAGACTAGTGAATTGATTCTAAATGAATTATTGGAACAACTCATGCTTGACTTGTGAAGATAAGAAGATGAGATCACAAATCAAAGTCATCCCCTGTACTACCAAATCACTTTGGAGAGATGAGTATAATCCAGCTTAGGTGAATCTCTCATAGGAAGATTATATTTATGTATAAGAGAATTCGAAAAAAAAACATTCTTGGAATTATGAATGATTAAATCCAGGCATGCAGGATTTGGCTTTAATTTATTATGAACATATATTAACTCAGTCTGATGAGTGGTTTAGAGAAAGTAGAGTTCTCTGTTGTTCAGCTACCTACCTACATGTCCCTTGTCCTAATGAGCAGTGTAGTAACTTGATGATGATTTATATTACGGGCCATTTAGAACAAGAAAAGATTTAATGGGCCCCCAAGTAGGCCCAAACAGTATCAGAAGATCCTTACAACGCGGTCGTTTTAAGATCCCAGGAGGTGCTGCGTCCGGTGCTGGTGTTACGACGGTTGAGAAACAAACCCCTTTTTTTGAAAATGGAGAAATCGACCTCCACCGCAACTCCTCCTTCTCTTCCGCTTCCTACAGCTGCAGTAGATCAGAGATCTTCGCCGGCGATGGACTTGGATAGTCCGCCTGTTCCGAGCCGGCCACATATAGGAGCTCCGTCAGATCCAACGGCGAGGGGAAGAAAGAGGGGGCTGGAAGGGAATGTGAAGATGGAGAACTCCAACTACTACAAGATGCGTCTCCTTGTCAAAGATCTTCGCCCTCACTTTCTCCAGGTAGATGCCTTTTTTTTTGTGACTGAAACGAAACTCTATTCAGTACTCTCTGTTTGTTTGTGGGAACTTCTTCATTAATTATTAATTAGATGTAAAAAAAAAAAAAGATTTGGAAGGAGTGAGTATATGATCTGGTGGTATAGGTACTACGAGCTCCCGACTTCAGAAACTGCAAGGCAGCAATCGAAATTCAAGAAAGTGAGTGAGAGTCTCTCTCTCTGCTCAGCAAAACAAAATAACAACAACTCTTGTTTTTGTTTTTAATTTATTCTTGGGAGTATTTTGCAGAGATGAAGCTTTTGCTTCAACTGTACCAAGAGATGATTGGACAACAAACACCCATAAGTGAGAAACCAATCAAGACGGAGTCCTCCTTATCCAACGGAAAGACACTCAATCAAACACCTGGGCCAAGCACTGTTGTTGTTGGTGACGACGACGACAACAAGGTCGTTGGAGGGTCTGCTTTTGGCTGGAACTTCGTCACCTATGGAGGCACAGATGCTGTTTACTCTGGACTCTCCAAGGAAGAATACAGAACCTCTCACCCTATTATTCAAGCTGGAGAGGAAGAAGCTCAACACCACAACACCCCCCTATTATAAGGTTTCTTCCTCCTGCTGCCACCCACCCTGTTAATGTTGTTTCTTTCTTTGTAGTACATCCACCCATTATGTTTGTATCAACTGAAACCATTGGGAGTAGCTTTCTACCTCTTTACCATGATTGTTTAATTAGTACAATGTTTTAACACTTCTCAACGCTTCCAATTGAGCACAAACAAACAATGAAGATTACCTTTAGCTTGTGTTGCATGGATTGCATTCCCTCAAAATAAATGATCAAATTCCTGAGCAAATAAAAAAAAAAAGGGGGTCAAATTTCTTAATAAAAACAAAAGAAAAAAAACATGGACATCATGAAACCTCAACTTCTCTCAATCATGTCCGGAACAAACTTCACATACACGTATAGATGTATGCGTGAATAAAATATAGAATATAATTATCTAATATTATTAGGCACAACGTGACAGCATCAAAGTCTTGTTTGGTTTTATAAGACGTGACCCAGCCTAATGAGACCCAGCCCAACCTACTTCTTCCTCCTCTACTTTCTGATCATCATCATCAAGCAGAGAACATGGTAAGTTCCTACACATTCATTTCATTTTTTTCTTTTACCAATCATGTAATGTAATGTGTTGTTGTGGATGATCATATCATGTTGACTATATATGCGCCTGTGCAGGCTAATTCAGCGTCTGGGATGCACGTAAGCGATGAGTGCAAGCTCAAGTTCTTGGAGTTGAAAGCAAAGAGGAACTATAGGTATATTGTGTTCCAAATTGATGAGAAGGCTCAGCAAGTAACGATAGATAGGGTTGGGAATCCAGAAGAAACTTACGAGAGTTTCACCAAATGTATGCCAGAGGAGGAGTGCAGATATGCTGTCTATGACTTCGATTTCACGACTCCTGAGAATTGCCAGAAGAGCAAGATCTTTTTCATCGCATGGTACAACCTCTTTTTTTTTTTTTGTGTCTCATGATTATTATAAAGTGGACTTTATTTTCTTACAATATTATTTGAGACATGGGGGCAATGCTTTTTCAGGTCACCAGATGCGTCAAGAGTGAGGAGTAAGATGTTGTACGCAAGCTCAAAGGACAGATTCAAGAGGGAACTGGATGGGATTCAAGTTGAATTGCAAGCAACAGAACCTAACGAGATGAGCCTCGACATCATCAAAGGACGAGTCAGTCTCTGAATGCAACTTACCGCGTTTCATATTTTGGTGCTTTCGTTTTCTTGTGCTTTTGTGACCGTTTTACTTGTTGCCTCTATCTATGTATGTTCTGTGATTCAAGGTGTCGCCACTTTTTTTATATTTTCTTTATGGAATATGGTAATATTCAAAAATAATAGATAAGTATTTTTGCTTCCCTAAACAAAAATGAAGCAATTTGTTGATTAATAACAAGGTGGTTAAATTCTCCCCCTTACATAGATGGATACAGAGCTCCTTTTGGCTGAGGTGCCTTGCTTTGTTCCAACACAAGGAGTAGACAACAAATAAAAATATTACTAGTAATAGTTTAATCAAATGGGATAAGCTAAGCATAAGCACTCAACTCCAAAATTATCTTATATATTTAAAGCAATAGACTCGGCCACTCGAATCCTCCAAAACTCAAATAATTCGTCGGGCTTAACCAATCGGCGATCATCTCCTCCTGCCACTCATTTTAGAGAAGTGTGCTTCCATGGCGAACAAAGAGATTCTCTGCGATTGTGTGATTAAGTTGGTAAGGGAAAACTCAATTCTTTTTTTTTTTTTTTTTGTTTGGTGAAAATATGATTTTGATTGGATTTTAAATTCCAAGAGAGAGAACCCGAAGAGGCGAAAGGAGAAGGTTTACGTAGGATGTGGTGCCGGATTCGGAGGAGACAGGCCACGGGCGGCTCTAAAACTCCTGAAGCGAGTAGAAGAGATGAACTATCTAGTCCTTGAGTGCTTAGCCGAACGAACCCTCGCTGATCGCTGGCTCTCTATGTCTTCTGGCGGTGACGGTTACGATCCTCGTGGTATGTTGAATATATAGTGTCATCAGAGTGAGTGGCTGCTGTTTTAAATCACTTTCAAAAATCAGCTCTCTTTTTTTTTTCATTTTTCAGTTTCAGAGTGGATGCGTCTGTTACTACCTTTGGCTGTCGAGAAAGGCACTTGTATTATCACTAACATGGGTGCAAGTATGATCTGATCCTTCTTTCCTGCCCTCTTTTTCTGTTTGTTTCATAGTATAAATTATTACTGCTTTGTCCTTGTAGTTGATCCTGTCGGGGCTAAGAAGAAAGTTCTTGAGGTAGCCACTGAATTAGGCCTCACCATCTCTGTGGCTGTGGCTCGTGAAATAGGTACTAATAGAGTTTTGTTGTAGATACCTTCTCTTCCCTGCCTGAAGCTACACTTTCTCTGTGTGGGTGGGTGTCTAACCTTTGGCTCTGAATCTTGTGTTTAGGCTCTGGATCAACTTTTGGGGGTCAATATTGCTCTGAGGGGGTATGATCCTTGTTTCCCTCACTCCTTATCGCATTAGGATTTGATCAGCCAGTGACAATTATTTTGATAGAATACGTACATGGTTACGGCTACTGCTGTAAAGGATTTTATCAGTTATATTTTACGAGAGTACCTAAATATGTTCAGCCTGCAAATTACCGTGGTTTATTTTGCTCCTCCTAGTTGATATTATATGTGGGTTTTCCTGACTTGTTGTTAAAAGGGTGCTAGCACTTATATTGGAGCAGCTCCTATTGTTGAATGCCTCGAGAAATACCAACCTCACGTAATAATCACCTCAAGAGTAGCTGATGCCGCCTTATTCTTGGCACCTATGGTGAGGGATCTTTTATTTGATCTTGCTATCCAATTCTTGTTGTACCAGATAAGTGCTGGGATTTCGGCCTAGTTCAGATTATTAATCATATCTCATCATTCATCTCCTTTGGCTTGGATTAGACTCAAGAGGCTAGTGTTTTTTTTGGCTACATCTCCTTGTTGCATCGATAGGTCTACGAATTAGGTTGGAATTGGAATGACTTGGAGCTGCTAGCTCAGGGAACTCTTGCTGGCCATCTTTTGGAATGCGGTTGTCAGCTCACTGGTGGATACTTCATGCATCCAGGTGCGCTTCACACTTTGCTGGCTCATGGTATTATTAGCAGGATTCTTTTTTCATCACCGGTTCAATGTTATTTAGGTGACCAGTATAGAGACATGGCTTTCCCTCTCCTCCAGGACTTGTCACTTCCTTATGCAGAAATTGGCTATGACGGAAAAGTATGTGTTTTAAAAGCTGAAGGTAGTGGTGGCATATTAAACACCAGCACTTGCGCCGAGCAACTTCTGTACGAAATTTCTGATCCTAGCGCCTACATTACACCTGATGTGGTAAGTTACAAAATGTAGAAGAAATAACTATGACAACAGCGGAAACAGTTTGATTTGAAAACCTTCTTTGCAGGTAATTGATATTCGAGACGTTTCTTTCCATCCCGTGTCAGACTGCAAAATACAATGCAGTGGAGCAAAACCATCTGATTATACCTCTGTGCCTGAGAAACTCTTGCGGTTGATACCAAAGGTTTTTTTTTATCCATGGAAAATGATGGATACTGAAGAGCAACCTAGGTTTGGCTCTATAATATCGTACTTTTTTTTGCAGGAGTGTGGTTGGAAAGGATGGGGAGAGATATCATATGGAGGACATGGATCTATTCAACGTGCTAAAGCTTCAGAGTTTCTGGTGTGTCTGCTTAAAAATTTCTATGATGTAGTCTGCTTCGCTTGAAATGACTCCTTATAGTGCTCGGAATTGAAAGTTCCATTTCTTATCAAATTTGGTGTGCATGTATTTTTACTTGTGTTTTTTTTTGTTTTCAGGTTCGATCTTGGATGGAAGAAACCGTTCCTGGTGTTGATAACTGTATTCTTTCTTATGTGATTGGGCTTGATAGCTTGAAGGCGGCGGCAAGTAATGGCGCTGAATCATCTTGGAAGCCCTGTGAAGATATTAGATTACGCATGGATGGTCTTTTCAAACTGAAGGAACATGCGGTCCAGTTAACGAAAGAGTTTACTGCTTTATATACAAACGGACCAGCTGGTGGTGGTGGAATTAGGTAACTTTATTCACGTTCATTACAGTCATCCAATTCTTATTGTAGCATCACGATATCAGAGCCAGTTTTGGTTTGATACATCTTATGACTGACTTGGGACTTGAAAAACGTGTGTTTCAGTCTTTGAACCTGATAATCTATATATCTTGGCAATCTCAATGTATTGAAACTAGTTATTTGTTTAAAGAGAGCATAAATTTATCATGAGATTCTGGATTGTCTTTTTTTTTTTGGTTTGACTTGTGATAAAATGCAGTACCGGACACAAGATGGAGATTGTTCTTGAAAAGCGTTTGGTACGTTGTCTCCCTCATGGAATTATATAACTAAATATAGCCTTTGCATAAATCAATTACTCGGCTTCTGATGTTATATGTTTGGTGGTTGTCCAGGTAAGCCGTGAATCTGTGATGTGGAAAACTGGAATCGAGCACACCAACACATCAGAGTCGGAGACCATTGAACATCATCTTCCAGTTGCTCGAGAGAAAAGTGGAAAGGTTAGTGAGAAAGTAGTTGGCCAGGTCGGTTAGATTATCAAAATGATCAATTAATAGCTTGGTATTGGTTTCCACTTATAGAACTCTATTGAAAATCAAAATATCCTACTGACAATGAGAGGGGAACAATGGACGGGTTCATCTGGAGTTGGCCGCTCTCCAGCTCCATCTGGCCAAAAGATCCCACTCTACTCTGTTGCTCATAGCAGGGCAGGTGATAAAGGAAACGACATAAACTTCTCACTAATCCCGCATTATCCACCAGATATAGAGCGTCTGAAACTCATCATTACTCATCAATGGGTTAAAAACGTGATGTCAGTACTGTTATCAACCTCTTCGTTTATGGAGATGGATGCAAAAACAGTCGATGAAAATGTGTCAGTAGAGATATATGATGTGAAAGGCATTCACGCTTTGAATGTTGTGGTACGGAACGTGTTGGATGGGGGAGTCAACTGTTCCAGGAGAATTGATAGACATGGAAAGACAATCTCAGATCTCATCTTGTGTCAACAAGTTGTGTTATGACACTACTTTCTTTCTTTTTATTCTTTATTCAAATCAATAATTGTGTGGTAATCATGTTTGCGCAAATGAGACTTTCTACTACACTAAAATATATTTCTTTTTAAGAAATCGACTTTAGTGGTGCTTCACTTTCTGTTTATCCCTTTTTTAAATGGTATGGAGTACTATATAAAAAAGTGCTTCCATTTACAACCGGATATCTTGATATATACGCATAGAAAGCATATTTTATTGGCAAAGAAAATATTAAAGGTGTGTATAATGTTAGGTTGTTAATATTCCTTTTGAAGGTTTTATATTTAAAAACATCTGACATGGGTTGCACCAACTCAGAAACAGTTGGCTAGCTTAAAGTAACATCCTCGATGGGTTGAAATTGTCAGAAACCACAAACCCTTCTTTTGCTCAACTCCAATCACTTTTGCCACCCAATTTTATCTCATTCATTTTTGCAGACACACACAAAAGAGAGAGAGAGAGAGAGAAGAGAAGAAAGTTTGTTCCGTTACAGCCTCACAATTGCAACAAAGTTTCGTATAAAAGAAGACATAAATTTCGCTGGTTCCTCTTTTGTCTGAGGTAACCAAAACAAAAAAAAACTCATAGTTTTTTTCTTTTCTGGGTTTCCTTCTTTAATTGCTTCCTCATACATCTCTTGATCTGATTCATTTAGGATCTTGGACACGAGGAAACAACAAACAAACCAAAAAAAAAACCCAGGAAATAAGAAAGAGAAAACAAAGAAAAAATGTCTTTCACAGGAACAACTGACAAATGCAATGTTTGCGATAAGACAGTGTATGTGATGGACATGTTGTCCATTGAAGGAATGCCTTACCACAAGTCTTGCTTCAGATGCACCCATTGCAATGGCACCCTTGTGGTAATATATGCATGATTCACTTACAAGAAAGATCCCTTTGATTCATGTTTTATTTTTGCTTAGATTTTTGTGTGTTAGATCTTATATATATATGACTATGCCACTGCCATACTCATGCTATGGTCTATCAATATTTAAACAATACTCATTGTATGAGAAACTGTTTGATGATGCATATGGCAGATGAGCAACTATTCATCCATGGACGGAGTCTTGTACTGCAAGACTCATTTTGAGCAACTCTTCAAGGAATCTGGCAATTTCAGCAAAAATTT
Organism: Sinapis alba; assembly: GCA_012274485.2. Taxonomy (NCBI): domain Eukaryota; kingdom Viridiplantae; phylum Streptophyta; class Magnoliopsida; order Brassicales; family Brassicaceae; genus Sinapis; species Sinapis alba. Next base: position 90,252 of record MU105624.1, on the reverse strand, counting down.
CCAACCAGGTTCGTTTTTATTAATTATTATATGTATCTCCAGCAGTATATAGTTTCTCTAGCTAATATTTCTACATTAATATATAGAACCATCATGATTGAACACATGTTCATTTTCTTTGATCAGGAAAAACAGAGAAGCCGGAGCAGGTACGTTCCTTAGTTCACTTTCTCGCTAGATCTCCTTTTTTTTTTTTTTTTTCCATTTCTGATTATTATCGACCAGTATGGGATCTCTGTGTATTTAAATGTATTGATGATAACAAACATTACAGCCTAAGACTCCAAGCAAGATATCTTCAATCTTCTGTGGAACACAAGACAAGTGTGCTGCTTGTGAGAAAACTGTTTACCCTCTTGAAAAGGTTTGTTTGTGTGATCTTTGCAAAATAGTTAACGTCGGGTCCAAGAAAGTGTGGATTGATCATTTGGTTTAATGAATATACACTTTTTGGCTTAGTTAAGTCCACGGTTAATTAACGTGTCTTTATATTGAAAAAGGTGCAAATGGAAGGAGAATGCTTCCACAAGACATGTTTCAAGTGCGCTCACGGTGGCTGCACGCTGACTCACTCCTCGTACGCTTCCCTAGACGGCGTTCTCTATTGCCGGCATCACTTTAACCAACTCTTCCTCGAGAAAGGCAACTACGCTCACGTCCTCCAAGCCGCCAACCACCGTCGCACGGCCTCAGGCAACACTCTTCCTCCGGAGACCACTGAAGACATAGCCGTTGAAGCCAAGGAAGAGAACGGCGTTTCACAGTCTTGAAATATATATATTTTCCGGTGAGTTTGTGAGTGATTAAATTGGATTTGACGACGAAAGATTTGATTTCATTTGTAATTGAGTTGTTTCCATACGAAGACATTTTATAATATTTCCTTTTTCCTTTTTTTTTTTTTGGTTCGTTCGTTATACTTCATAATTTACACACGAAGAAAGCAACGATTTCCACCGTGCGATTATGGAATCATAATGTTTTTATTTTGTTTTCAATGATAAATGTAATAATATCCATATTTGAGTTCAATCTTTTGTCATTTTATGGCAAAATATCTGTTAAAACATACGTATACGTATATATATGTTTACAAAAAAAGAAAAACGTATATGCTTTGCATGGGGAAAGAATATGTGCTCGGTTAAGCAAAAAGCGTAAATCTAAACCGAATAAACCAAATGGTTATCGAATGATACAAAATACGTATACGCGAGGAGGAAGGGTGTTTTCGTAAATGTCAGTAGAAACGGGAAGAAAGTAAAACCTGACCATCTGCGGACTCATGTTGTGGTGGTTGGCGGAGGAGAGAGAGAAACTTTGACCGGAGAAAAGAAAGACAAAATCTGTTGAAACAACGACGGCGTCTCTGACGAAGCCACTCCCCCCCTACCTCTTGGATTAGTGTTGAGCTCGCTAAACTCTATATTCACCATTTCGCATGATTAGTTAGTGGTTAGTCTTCTCTCTCTCTCGACGCTTATGATGCTGTTGATTGTCTTCGTTTGATGTATAGAGTTCCTGATTGAAGTTTTACATTTCATCCGCAAATTTCATATCTCATTCTATGGTTTCTGATTTTCGTTTCAACTCTCTGATTGTGATTTTTTCTTTCTTTTTCGATTTGCTTCATCACAGTGAGGGGTGTTGTATATAAGATTGGAGGAACAAAGTAAGACTAATTTAGATTGATTGATTCGACATGGAATCTGCATCTATTATTCAGCGGACGAGTTTGTTTCATGCTGGCGACGGTGCCCCCAGTTTTTGCTTTTCAAATCGCCTGCTAAGTCCCAAAGTAATCATCAGCACTAGACTCTGCGTTCCAAAGACTTATCCTAGATCGCAGTTTGGTCACCGATCGAGGAGAAATGCAGCTCAAAGTGCTCCTTTGACTTTGAGTACTCATTTGCATTCTTCAAAATCAATAGATGGCTATTATTCCTCCCAAGCTAAACATATCCCCTTTGGGTTTAGGATCACTTGTCAAAGTAATGATTCTCTTGGTCCAAATGTGGAATTCTCAGAGACTAATGATCAGTTCGAAGATAAAGATGTGACATTGGAAAACGAATCTGATAGCTTGGAGGAACTCAGGGATGTACTACACAAGGCTATCAAAGATTTGGAAGTTGCTAGGCTCAATAGTACCATGTTCGAGGAAAAGGCTCAGAGGATTTCTGAAACTGCCATCGCCCTCAAGGATGAAGCCGCTGGTGTCTGGCTTCAGGTTAACAAAACCCTTGATCTCATTCGTGATACCGTTGATGAGCAATCTCTTGCTAAAGAAGCTGTTCAAAACGCTACTATGGCCTTATCTCTCGCTGAAGCAAGGCTTCAAATTGTTGAGGAATCACTTGAAGCTGGTGGAGGGAATGCTGTTCCAGAAGTGTCCCAAGAGTCTGGGAAAAGAGACAATCTTGAAGATAAAGAAGAAGCACTTTTAGCTGCCAAGGATGACATCAAACAATGCCAACTGAATTTAGCGAACTGTGAGGCCCAACTGAGTAGCATGCAGAGCAAAAAAGACGACCTGCAGAAACAAGTGGACAAGTTGAATGACTTAGCTGAGACTATACAGATCAATGCCTTGAAAGCAGATGAGGACGTCGCAAATATCATGAAATTGGCTGAACAAGCTGTCGCTTTTGAGCTTGAGGCTACTCAACGCGTTAATGATGCTCAGATAGCTTTGCAGATAGCTGAGAAGTCTCTATCCACCCCGCAGACCCCAGAAGAAACTCAGGGCCAACTCTCGGATGAAGAAACTCTTCTCGGAGATGAGGTGGTACTCCTAAGTAATATTGAAGATGCTAGCCATCAGTCTGAAATAGAATCACCAATACATGAAGATATATCACCGGTACAGAACACAGCTGATCATGTGCCTGATAAAGTTTCTCCGAAGGCTCATAAACTAACGCAGCCTTATGATTCAAGCGATCAAGAGAATGGAAAGCCAAGTGTAGAGTCTTCTAAAGTGGTGGAATCAGATTCTGAAAAGTCAAAGATTGTTGGTCAGACAAAAAAACAGGAAACACAGAAAGATCTGCCAAAAGAGGGCTCTTCTCTTAATGCTCCCAAGGGATCGTTTAATAAATCCTCCCGTTTCTTTTCTGCATCTTTCTTCTCTTCCAACCCGGATGGGACCACAACGGTTTTTGCAAGTCTGGTTAATTCTGTCAAACAACAATGGCCCAAGCTGGTTTTTGGGTTTGCACTTCTCGGCGCAGGGTCAGTTTCAAAATCTAATTTCTTTTTCATTATTTTTGAAGAAACATTTTAGTACATGAAACTTGGTCTTTTTGTTGATTATGAGCTTCGTAAATGTTCCAGACTGACATTATACTCCAATGGAGTAGGGGGGAACAATCAGCTGCTTCAACAGCCAGATGTTATCAGCACTAGTACAGAAGATGTCTCTTCCAATAAGAAGCCGTTGATACGGCAAGTGCAGAAACTTCCCAAGAGAATTAAGAAACTGCTTGAGATGATCCCTCACCAGGAGGTATGAATGAGTGTTCTCGTTCCTTTTCAAAGTCCGTTGAAAATTGTATGGAATGTAGTTTGCAGGCTGAAACTTCTGCAATTGTTAGGTTAATGAGGAAGAAGCTTCCCTGCTTGATTTCTTGTGGTTACTGCTGGCAAGCGTCATATTTGTGCCTTTATTTCAGAAAATTCCTGGAGGTTAGTAGAAGTTCCTTTTTATTATTAACAGAGTAACTAAAGCAGTAGGGTACATGTCAAGCCAATCAGAGTTTGCAACCGCCCTATCTATTTTAGACTTAATAGTTTGACTCCTATAATTTCTATGTCCTCATCAGTCAAAACCATTTTCAGTCTGGCAATCATGTTGCATAGAGATTTATGTGCTGTCTTGATGGCTTCATCTGCTTCGTTGTATAGGCAGCCCTGTTCTTGGGTATTTGGCAGCTGGAATATTGATTGGTCCTTATGGTCTTTCAATAATCCGTAATGTGCACGCAACCAAGGCCATCGCCGAATTTGGAGTTGTTTTCTTGCTTTTCAACATTGGCCTTGAGGTACTATTTGATATATACCATAGATATGCTGTGCTTTTGCGTTTGATATGTGTTTGGTAGAAGATCCAATACTTTGTTTTCTTTTGATTTGAAAGCTATCTGTTGAAAGACTGAGTTCCATGAAGAAGTATGTTTTTGGATTAGGCTCCGCTCAGGTGATTTGATCATATCCCCATATCTCATTCTACATAATATTCTGTGTCCAAGGTTCCTAATCTACATTTCTATTTTTGTAATCTAGGTTCTGGTGACAGCGGCAGTAGTTGGGTTGATTGCTCATTACGTTGCTGGCCAGGCTGGTCCAGCGGCAATAGTTATCGGAAATGGCCTGGCACTGTCCTCCACCGCTGTTGTCCTTCAGGTGACATCTTTGGTTGCATTCCGATAGCTATCTTACTGAAAGGAATTTGTTGAACAAAAACAATGCACTTGGTATCAGGTTCTACAAGAACGGAGTGAGAGTACATCTAGACATGGACGGGCGACATTTTCCGTCTTGCTTTTTCAGGTCGGTTCAGAGCAGAGTTCATTCTGACAGCTATGCTGGGAGCTTCTCATCGTTTTCTTGTTTTTTCACAGGATCTAGCTGTAGTTGTTTTACTGATTCTCATCCCTCTTATTTCACCTAATTCATCGAAAGGAGGGGTAAGCTCATCTCTAGGGTTCCTTCTTATAATTGAGTACGGCTAGCTGTGTTGTTCAGTGCCAGATATTTGTATATACTCAATGATGTCTAGGAAGTAAAAATGAGAATGCTAAGTTTCTAATTGTTTTTCTCAGATTGGGTTTCAAGCCATTGCTGAGGCTCTTGGACTTGCTGCCGTCAAAGCAGCAGTTGCTATTACTGCCATAATTGCTGGTGGCCGTCTTGTAAGTCTCAGATACTTTGACTTTTGAGGTGCCAGATATCGAATTTAGTTAATTACTGAAGTTGTAAGGTGAAATGTTTTAGATTTTCTACATAATATGTTTCATTAACTTCTCATGAATTTTTGCTGTGGTATCACTGCTGCTTCGGGTATTCATTCATATGTTCCTGTGGAGATATAATCTGAGGCATTGACAGTTTGACACTCTTGTGGCCTACAGCTTCTTCGACCAATCTACAAGCAAATTGCAGAAAATCGAAACGCTGAGATATTCTCCGCCAACACACTTCTTGTAATCCTTGGGACTAGTTTACTGACAGCTAGGGTATGACTTTCATCTTGGTGGTACTTGGCATTTGCATTTACTCCCCTATGCCATTCTTTCTCTTCTGCTAAATGTTCCTTTCTGTAAATCAGGCGGGACTCTCCATGGCATTAGGAGCGTTTTTGGCTGGTCTACTCCTTGCGGAGACAGAGTTTTCCTTGCAAGTAGAATCTGATATTGCTCCTTATCGTGGTCTTCTGCTGGGTCTTTTCTTCATGACGGTAATTTATGAGTTTTGAAATAACTTCATCCATATATATATATATCATTTCTGAAAAAAGCAGGACATTGTCGATGGTGAAAGAAAGTATCACTTCTGATGTTTCTTTCAACTGTAAACATATGCAAGCACAGTCATAAGACTAAAAAAAGGAGTTCTACTCATTTCAGGTTGGCATGTCTATTGATCCGAAACTTCTTCTCTCAAACTTCCCTGTCGTAATTGGGACTTTGGGACTCTTGATAGTGGGCAAGACTATATTAGTCGTTGTCATGGGCAAGTTGTTCGGAATTTCAGTAATATCTGCAATTAGAGCCGGTCTTCTTCTGGCCCCTGGTGGAGAGTTTGCATTTGTTGCTTTTGGAGAAGCTGTCAATCAGGTTTGTTATCAACATCATGTGTGTATATATATTTCAACTGTTTTTCCCTAGAGGCCTAACCGGTGGTTCTTCCAGGGTATAATGTCTCCTCAGTTATCTTCGTTGCTGTTTCTTGTGGTGGGAATCTCTATGGCTATCACACCCTGGTTAGCTGCTGGTGGCCAGTTAATTGCATCCCGGTTTGAGTTGCATGATGTTAGAAGTTTATTACCGGTTGAAAGTGAGGTAGGAATATTGATGATACTTGTTTAGAATTTTAGCTCTATATTCAATCATGGTACCACTTGACTTTAGTGTCGTTCTGAAGCTCACACATTCTTTGGTTCAGGAAATCATTATGTGTCTGACTGATGTTTAATCCCACTTTTTTTTTTTCGGGGTGGTTTTATTTTGCAGACGGATGATTTGCAGGATCACATAATTATTTGCGGATTTGGACGTGTTGGGCAGGTTTATACATTATCTGAACTTCTTCAGCTTATGCTCTTTGGACGAGAATATCTATGTAAAGAGTCAGTGTCACAGGGTATGTCCGAGTTTCTAACTTGTAGGCAATTGTATATTTGTTACTTGCAGATAATTGCTCAGCTTCTCTCAGAAAGACTTATCCCATTCGTTGCCCTCGATGTCAGCAGGTAACATAACATCACCTATTTATATTCACACACATTGAGATCACGTTTTAACCTCCCTGATATAAAATTCCATATCTAAACATTCTTTGCTTACCTGAATACCTCATAATATTATTTGCAGTGATAGAGTGACTATCGCCCGTTCCTTGGACCTCCCTGTTTATTTTGGAGACGCTGGTAGTAAAGAGGTACACAGAAAAAGAAAAAGAAAAACTGCACGAGACATTTTCAGATTATACCAGCTTTTATACTCCCTCCGTTTCATATTACTTGTCGTTCTAGGTTTATGCACACAGATTAAGAAAACATTTAATTTTACATGTTTTCAAAATAAAAACACTATTACCAATACACCTAACCATATATCAACCAATAGAAAAATACATTAGAGAATATTACTAATAAATTTTGCATTGAAAACCGAAAACGACACTTATTTTGAAACAAAAATTCTACTCTAAAACGACAAGTAATTTGAAACATAGGGAGTATTATATTATTTTACTTGTGCAAAACAATACAGGTTCTCCACAAAATTGGAGCAGAGAGAGCATGTGCCGCTGTGGTTGCTTTGGACGCACCAGGAGCAAATTACAGATGTGTGTGGGCACTGAGCAAGTACTACCCCAATGTGAAGACCTTTGTCCGCGCACACGACGTTGTTCATGGTCTTAATCTAGAAAAAGCTGGTGCTACTGCTGTAATATTCACAAAAACTCCTTCACTTTCCCAGTCATAAGCTTTCTTGATCGTACACTAAAACAAAAGAAGTTAAATCTCAAAAAAAAGAAAAACCTTGATAGGTTGTACCGGAGACGCTGGAGCCAAGTCTACAGTTGGCAGCTGCTGTTCTTGCTCAGGTAATAAACACTTAATGATCTCTTATCTGTGGAAATAATAATAATTAATAATAGACAGAGTGTATGATCATTGTTAAAACCTTTGTCAGGTCAAATTACCAACCTCAGAAATCGCAAACACGATCAACGAGTTCAGAACCCGTCACCTATCTGAACTAACGGAGGTGCGTCTGATCTTCTATCAAATTTTATTTTATTTTGTGTTGATAGTAAGTATCTGGTTTGGGCTTTGATTTGATTGTATTGGGAAATGGCAGCTATGCGAAGCAAGCGGAAGCTCGCTGGGGTATGGTTTTTCGAGGACGACGACGACTAAGCCTAAAACTCAAACGTCGGATGCAACTGAGGAGAACCAGCAGATCATCGAAGGAAGTGGTTCACTCGCCATCTGATGAGGGGGCCTTTCTTGTAAGAACAACTTTAACATTCTTGTGATGGCCATTTAAGACCATCTCATTTAACACAGATGTCTACTATCTTGCTGATGATGGTCCTTTTGGAGGGAGTTTTATTCAATTAATTGTTCTCCTTTAATCAAAATATATATTAGGAGGACAATTGTACTGTTTTGTTTGACACAGTCTCGGTAATGAATACAAAAACCTTATCAACATTTTATTTAAGTGTGTGTGTGTGTTTGTTGGTATTTACTCCTCTTCTTTGCCAGTTTCTAGTGTTGATTGGTACTGATACGTTTTTATCATTTTATTCCCCAAACAGACTGAAACGTTTTATCACAAAATAAAGTATTAAAGACAAATCAAAGACAAAAAGTAGTCAATGCAGAAGAACACACTATGGAACATCCTCTACTTCATCTTTTCCATTCTTTCTTAAACCTTCTTGGACTTGGGATGAGAAGGCAGTAGCTGCACAAAAGCAAAAGATAGATGGTGGCTTTTAGTCACTGAACTTATCCCCCCAAGACTACAACAACACATCTGAGTGTTGTCATGGGAAAAATGAATAATAAAAACCTGATAACAAGAGATAAGAGAGGAGGCGAATCCGAAAGCGCCAGTGACACGGGGAGTGACTTTCTTGGGAGCCAACTGAAGCAACCCGAAAGCAACAACGAAATCCATTCCTGCTTTGATCAGAGCCAATGACCTCTCGTTTGTTCTCTCTAGTTTCGCTCGGTATTGCTCATTCTGCCCAAATATAAAGATCAGCATACAGTTTTTTTGTAAAAGAATATAAATGGTTTGGAGGAGGAGGCAGCGGTGGTTTACATGGTGTTTATCCTTGTTGCCCATCTCTTTTTCAAGCTTCTTAATAGAAGCAGAGAGCCTACCAAGCTCCCCAATCTATATTAAAAAAAAGGAAGCATTTGGAAAAGTTACTAGCCAGTATTAGCGTTGGAAGCAACTGAGGAAGAAAGTTGATTAAAGGAAGAGAAGAAGAAGAAGAAACCTCGAGCAAGGAAGTGCAAGCCGAAGAACCCATCCAACAGAAGAGGGAGATACGTCCAAGAAGCTCAGCGCGTTCTTTGTTCTTTATAGCATTCAAAACACAGAAACCTTTATAGTTTTAATAATTGAAGATTTACACTATATTAATTAATTTTATTTATAATGCAGAGACAGTATGTGCGCTAAACTACCTTGTAAATGCCAGTCCTGCCAAGCCAGACAATTTGATCGAGGAACAAGAAGGTAGAGAGCAAAGCGTTCTTGGACTGCCGAGATCAGAAGATCACTGAGATGAATGGGATAAGAAAGCATAAAGAGGAGGAGGATGGATGATACCTTTCCGAGGAGAGCAAGAGGGAGTGGAGTGGCTTTGGGAAGAGGGCTAATGAGAGCATTAAGATCATTCACAAACTTGAAGAGACGGAACACTTTCCTTGCCAAGCTGGTTGACTTGTCCACATTCTGAGCGGTGCCAGGCTGTCCATCACTCAAGAACTTGGATCCGTACTGAATAGCTCGACAGATCTTGTCCCTCGCCTCCGCTTTGTTCAAATACAGAACCACCAAACCTAGCTCTCCTCTCGCCGTCTCCACGCTACTCATCTTCAAAACTATGAATGCATATAACCCCAAAAGTCAAAGTCAAAGTCAAAACCTCCCCCACAAATTAACCTTCCAAACACAGATTTGCACCTTTGAAGATTGCTGATTAGATTCATTCTAAAATTTCAGATCAAATCGAAGTGTTTTTCTTTTTACCTTTACGAATAATCAATCTCGTACAGATCCGAGCAGAGGAAACGAACTGAATCAGAGTAAGACGAAACTCTCCTCCCCGATACGAACTTTAATTAGAGGACAATATTACACTAATCACTCTGAGATTAGATAAGATTAGGCCTATAGTCAACTACAAAACTCTCTTCGTAAGAATATTCAAAATAACGTAAAGCCCAATATTTATCATAACTACCCAATGGGCTTTTTAGGGGAAGGGAAAGTCTAATAACTTTGTACCCAGTCATTTTAGTCATGTAAACTATTCAAATTTATGGTCTAATATTATAAAGCCCAATATTTATATTAACTGCCCAATTGGCTTTTTAGGGGAAGTAGATAATCTGGTGGTTACTTCTGTCATTTTAGTCAGGGATAGATCGATCTCTTTTTTTTTTTTTTTTATAATTCCTAAGTTATAAAGGTTACTTATAGTAAAGACATTTATCATTTTGTGATTATTACAATTTTACACCATACAAAGAGTAATGATTGGATCTGCGTTCTACTTTCTTTCTGGCTTATATGGACAGACAATGGTCATAATATTCATCATCTGCATCTCAGTGGCCTCCTCCTCCTCCTCCTCCTCATGCTGCTTTTTCTTCTCTGGTGGCTTCCTGAAAAACTTCGATACGATATGGACCCGCCACCTTCTATTCTCTGCCTATTACATTATGCAACTTGACAAAGTCACCCAAGGTAAGCTCTTCTGGCCTCGACTGCGACAATGGTACAACACCAAAAAAAATACATATATGATGAGTGTGAGTCCAAGTTTTTTTTGACTAACCCCTAGAGACAACTTCCCTAACAGCTCATATTTAAGATAGGAGTATGTAAACCGTTTGTTTGATATGAGGTCCGCTCCCTAAGAAGACACAGAGAAGTTGACTTACAGTGACTGGAAGACCTGCTACACCAAGAGCTTTCTCTATCTCAGGAGATGACGACAGGTGCTGGAGTGACTTTCTTAACATTTTTCTCTTCCCATTGAATGCAGAATTCACCTGTTTTTTTTTTTCGTGGGATTGGTTTCAGCTTTCTTTCTTTTTTTTTCTTGTTCTTACAAAATTAAGAAGCAGAGTGAAGAGAGTTTTAGGGTACCAAAGAGAAGAAACTTTTGGTGGAAGAGACATCGGGATAGTCCCTCGGATGCTTCAGTTTGAATGTTACAACTGCTGCGTCAACCTGCAAACGATGAAAACCAAGTATATAAATATACATGTAATCAGTTGGTAGCCATTTTTTTCTTGAAACGAAGAAAGTACCTTGGGCTGAGGGAAGAAGTTTTCTCTAGGAACTCTGAAATTGTACTCCGGTTCTTGAAACATAGAAAGTTGCACAGTTTGTCAGCAAAAGAACCAACACACAGAGAGATGAAGAGTGTAAACAAGTACCAGAGTAGAAGTTGACCAAAATGTTGATGGGTCGGTATTCAGATGTTCGCAAAGCTGGCTCAACCAATCGCAAAGCTGCCTCATCCTAAGATGATGATTAAGCCAATACAAAAAATTGTCACACTTGATATATATATATATGAAAGCATGTGAGATAGTCCTCTGAATGAGAAGAAAACCTGGAGTAAGAGAACAACGTGAGAGAAGATGTCACCCATAGGAAGAAGAAGCTTGACAACATCAGTACTTATATTAAAAGGTAAGTTGGACACAACCTGCAATATGATACAAGCACAATCAGTAATAAGATTAATGTGGTGGTGCTGAGAGTTAGAGCCAAAAGAAACTTGTGTGTAAGTGTAACCTTTGCAAGAGGTTCATGTGGATCAGCTAAGTTTCTAGTGTCTAAAAAGGAGAGCATGTGAGAGCGGATGTGAGACTTGACAAAATCCTCATGCAAAACCTACAACAGAATATACATGAAAGAATGGATATCTCAACTTTTTTCGGTTATTAGCCCAAAAGAAAAGCCCTTCATTGTTAGAAGAATAACCACACGAGTTTGGTGGTACCTTGAACTTGTCGGAAGCTGCGAATCGTTCTCTCACCAAATCCACCATATGAGGATCCTATCAGATTTTTGGGGGTCGAAAAGTATCAGAATCAACATGCAAACATACAAACAAACAAACAAACAAACAAGACAGGGAGTGTAGGAAACCTTGTCGATGGCAAGAACAGAAGCACCTAAGTTGAGAAGGACATTGGTCAGAGAGCCAGTCCCAGGACCAATCTCCAACACAAAGTCTCCTTCCCTCACTTTAGCCGCTGCCGCTAGCTCGTCGTTGATGTCCGAATTCAGCATGTAATGCTTGTGCCATGAACACAATAAACAAACAAACAAAAGGTTTCAAATCATTTATGAGCACACACACACACACACAAGGTTTGTCTCAGGGAGAAGGAACACACCTGTCCAAGGGATTTTCTGGGAAAGCGGCCTCGAGAATTGAGAGATTTGAGGGTTGCGTGGTAATCATCATCTCTGCTCTTGCCTCCGCAACACACCTTCTTCTTCCTCTTCCACAGTGATATATTCGAGCTCCTCCTCCTCCCTGAGAAATAGGCCGAGGTTTCCCTCAGTGAGCGACAACTCTCTCCGTTGTTCACCCATGACGGCAATGCATATTTGGAATTGATTGTTACCACACTCATCCTCTCTCTCTCTCTCTTTGCTCCCGATAAACAAGACCAAACCCCTTTGCTCTCTCAGTTATGAATTTGTTCTTCTAATCCACCGCAATCCATTTGGATATATGATTAGTCTTAACAAGCACAGTGTCATAAGGTGCTGTGGTGTAGTGGTTATCACGTTTGCCTTACACGCAAAAGGTCTCCAGTTCGATCCTGGGCAGCACCATTTCTTTTCTTCTTTTTTTTAAACATTTTAGGGAAAGAAAAAGAAAAGTTATTTTCTTTAACTCAGTGGGTGAAGACTTACTACAAAGATGGATGTGCAAGTCTCTAACTAAAAACCGACATGATCTAGTAGATTATATCCAAATCCTTTTTATACAGACCTGACACTGCTAACAATAACCAAAGTATGTTCTATTCTATCCAAACAAAAGACGACGCCTTACAGACTTTGAAAAGCTACTACTACTACTACTTGCTTGTCTCTTCTTTTCTGCAGAAGCTATTGAGCTCCCAGACCCTGTCTCTATACTTTGACCTGGTGTTGCTGCTGCTTTCGTTGAACGGTAGAAATCTGTTATACTTCTTTGTGCACCCATTGATGGTGAAGCTGCTGCTCCTCCTTCACAACCATTCTTCTTTTTCGACTCTCGCAGTTTCTGTCAGTTTTAATCAAAAACAACAATAAGCCAAAGTGGGGAAACAAAACGGACAAAACCCAATATTTATAGATAAAAGAGAGAGAAGAGAACCATTCACATTACCTTTTCTTGTAGGAAGTGCTCTGTCTCCTCCGGGAAAGCAGACTGGACAAGTCCTATGCATTCATCAGTTAGCAAAAAGCATTCACCGTTATCATTTTGCACTTGTGGTTCATTTAATCCATCTAAGGGATCATCAACACACTCCTCGTCTTCTTCTTCTTCTTCCCATACAACAATCGGTTTCTCTGGAGTTAAACCACTTGTAGATATGGGTTTTCTCCACCTTATCACAAATGACTTATGCCCATATCTAGTTTTCATGCACTTGATTGAATGGAACTCGTACTGGTCACATAACAAGGAATTTCCCGTGTTGTTGTTTCTTGCCTTTTCTCTTAGATAAATGGTCGACAACATAGGAAGCAACATTTTTCTAACATAACAAGGATCCCAGTGCAGGTTGAAAACCATGAAATCCACTAGCATTTCGGTATCAGGAGTTCCCCAAGACATTGAAGACCACCCATCTTCTGTACTTAAAAGATTAGGATTCAGAACAAGAAAGCATGTAATGTAGTGTAATGCGCACATAAAAAGTTACTAAAATCATTTTCATACCTGTGAAACTATCGGATAGATAGAGTTGGATAATCTTTCTGTTGGGAAAATCTGGACCAAGAGCAATTTTATCGCAGACTTTGATCCACCTATTCTCGGTTTTCTTCTGTTCCTTCAAATCTCGATCCTTAGAACAGAAGGAGCATTCACATAAAAACTCCAATGGTTTCTTAGTGCAACCAGTATCAGAGCAGCAATGCTCACAAGAGGACTTGAAATGACTTCTCTTGCTGCCGGGGTGTCCGCAACGAGAACAGTGAGGAAGTCTTCTTTTCATCTGGGAGCGATCATCCTCCACTGATTTGATTCCACCACTCACAGCAGGTTTCAACCCTTTTCCAATGTCCTCTAGTCTACACGGAAAACACGTTCAAGAAAATGGTCAGTCACAGAGACAATACGGATGAATATTAATGAATGAATTACCTTTGGAGTATATCGTCTTCAGAGAAGACACGGACAATGCGAAGTGCTTTATCGAGACCAATGCCAAGGACACCACCTGAATCAAAGTCGTTACCAACCAAAAGAGAGATGGCAATCAAGTGTGTCCGCTTCAGACCGAGGCCAGCTTCGATATCAGACATATGGTAGCACTCGAATGGCTCCTACAAAGGAATGCGATTTCACATCAGTAAAAGGAAAAGGGAGTGAAGAAGAAGAGGAAGAAGAAATACAGTGGAGTTAGGGTTGATGGATTTGATAAGGGAGTTAGCACCAAAGAGGAAAGCATCACTGTCAGGAGTAATGCAAGCATCGACAAAACCGTGGCTGTTGAGTTGAGCACAGAGAGCTTCAGCTTCACCATTGGCTTTCAGAACAGGGATACCCAGCAATTTAAGCAGCTCCTACATAACACCAACAAAATATAATAAAAATAAAAATAATTTTAATAAGAAGAAGAAGAAGTGGGAACCAAAAGTAGAGCATCAAATCAACTTACTTACCACACATTCGCTGACCCATTCACAAAACATCTTATTTCTCTCGACGGAGACTCCGCCGCCTTCTTGGAGACTCGAGGTATCAATTCCAGAGGATCGGTAAAATCGAGAGATTCTGGTCTGAGATTTCAAGGGCGAAGGTGTTCCATCAACCACAAATACTGGGTACGCTCCAAACTGCATTATGACCACAGGAAAACCAACAATCAACCCCCCCCCAAAAAAGAGAAAAAAGAAAAGATTCGGAAATTCAATCGAAGCAAGCAAGCATGCATGCATCAGAAGTACCTTGGAGAAGAGATTGATAGTTCGGAAGAAGGTGAGCCTCAGGTGAGGTTTAAGTGCAAAACCCTTGACGGCAGTCTCATGCTGAATGATCCACAAGGAAAGATCAACAGCCACACGTTTATCCCTGAGATAATCAGAACCTTCGTGTCGACCATAAGGTCTCAACAAATCCCAGAACTTTCCTCCCACACCCATCCCCAATCAAATTGCAAACGGAGCGAGAAGAAGAAGAAGAAAGAGGGAGAGAAAAGGGCTAAATAATATTCTTACCGTTATGGAGTCTGGATTCTACCTAATCTACTTCTTCATCACCCGCCACCACTTTGGGCTCTTCTTGCGTGGCCTCAAGCCCAATCTCTAGCCCTGACAATATGTCTCCCATTTAAAGAAAATAAACCAAAATATAACGCCCACTACCACAGTTCATCAATCTTATCAACATGAACATACTATTTTAATTCCAATTTTTGTTAACTGAATTTCTTTTGTATTTAACAAGTTTTCATTATCAAATAGGAGAGAAACAGAAATTGTAGAAAATAAACAAAGAGAAACGAATATACTTTAGTGAAGAAAAAAGTTGCAACATAAGACTGGAGAAATGCTTCCAAAGATTACTATGTTTGATCCCCTCCCATGTAAAAAGTTTCTTTTTTTTTTGCCACATGAAGAACTAGAGAGAGAGAGAGACATTTGAGTACACACCAAAAAAAACCTTATAGTAGTCCACCTATAAATTGTTCAAAACAGAAACAAGAAGAAAGAAGCTCAGATTCAAAAGTCTGCCATGATGTAGGGAGTTCCCGATTATCTGGTTGGAGAAAGAAACTTTGGGATAGAACAAAAGCCTCCTCAACTCTTGATCCGTTCCAGTTCTTCTTCCGCTGTTTTCAACTGCAATCGCAATGTGTGTACTTTCCTCTCCAGATCTTCTACACTGCTTCTGCTTGTCGTGGGATGGTACGGCGTCAAGAACTTATCCGAGAATGCCTTTAAGGCTTCCACCCCTGTCACCTGTCATTCAAACTTATCAGAGAATGCCTTTTGGTAGGTCGATTCAGTTATGTTTCTTCTCGTCTCTATTGAATGTCATGCCTTGTTACCTCTTCCGGAAGCAGAGGAAGCTTTGTGATATTGAAGTCATCGTATAGCATATAAAACTGATCAAGATACTTCTGCTGCATCCGCATCCTTGCTCTAAGCAACTTGGATTCCACATCTAGTAGACAAGAGGCAAGTAGTGATAATAGTCGTTATATTTGTACAAGGGAAGATAGGCACAAGCGACAAAACAAAAATCTGCAGAAAAGAGTAACCACCTTCATCGTCATACAGTACTTGGTTGATGATAATGTTATGCGTGTCAATCTCAAACTTTGCAAGTTCCTGAACTAATCTCTCTGTTTCATAGAGAGACAAGAACTCAGGGATGCAGACACAAACGAACGTTGTCAAATCCTGCGCCACGCATTTATCAAATTGCAGAATCAGAATCTCCACCAATGCAGAAGCATGGTGTCAAACAAAATTCATAAAGAGAAATGACACACAACATATAGAAAGTAACCACAAAACCAAAACCGTGAAGAAATTTTAATGAACAATGGAAAAAAGAAGAAGCAAAAGGAACCAATTAAGAAAAAGGTTACTTACCGGGTCTTTAAATTGCCGATTAACTTGTTCAATGACATCTTTCAAGCCCTCAAGTCTACCCAAGAGAGCATCCTCCCCAAACTCATCCTCCATGCCAAACATACGGCTCATCTGCAAAACGAAGCAGTTCCTTGAAAAGTCAGATCAGTTAGTAATCATATTGAGAAATTCCACAAAGATTAAAGAGATGCCTGATTCATCAAGCCACCAAATCGACTCTTGAGGGACATCAATTTGGAGAGGCCCTTTTCAAGAGTGGCGGGGAACTGCAAGAGACGGAGAGTATGTCCAGTAGGAGCGGTGTCAAAGACAATAGTTGCATAATCCATTGTTTGGACCAACCTATGAAAAAAAAAAAGAAAATCACAATTGTTAATGGGCAGAGAGAAGAGGAAGAAGAAGAGAATGGGAGTGTAGTAGTAATAGTGACTTGAGCATCTCAGCGAAACTCATGGCCTCATCGATTCCAGGGATGGCATTGGCCAAATCAGAGAATAAACCATCCATCCCTTCAGGGCCAGCCAAGTCATCAGTTTCAACAGTAGGATCCACCTCCTGAGAAAAGCAGCAAGCAAACAAGGGGTGAAGGAATGATAACGTATTCCAACAAGCATTTGCTTATACTACTCTGTTCAAAATTAGCCATAAATAAATAAATCATCATCAAGCCTAACTTGTGTTACGAGCCGATCCATACATTTAAAAAAAAAAAAAAATTTGATAGAATTGAATGTGACATCATAACCAAGCGAAAAATCATTTTGCGAACTGGAAAATTTTCCTAGAAAGGTCAAATTGATATGGAGAATACAAGTTGGCACATCAAACCTAATCCCCCAAAAAATGGAGCTCAGAGATCAAAATCACAAGGGATCTAGGAAAGGAGATCCGGGGGATACCATGGCGAAGAGATTGGAGAATCCTTGAACCAAAGTTGGGGATTTAGTGAAGCGTTGTTGAAAGGCGTCGCTGAGATTGTGAGCGGGGTCGGTGGAGATGATGAGAACGGAGGATCGAACCCTAGCGAGACAAATTGAGAGGATGGAACTGCATGTCGTCTTCCCCACGCCCCCTTTCCCACCGACGAAAACCCATTTTAGAGAATCTTGGTCCAAGATGTTCTGCACTGTCGCCTCCGGCATATCCGACGCCATTCTCTCACTGCTCTCTCTCCCTCTCGCTCGCTGCCAATCAAAGCTTTCCTTCACTTTGGCTTAGGGAAAGAGTTTAAAGAGAGACTTCACGATTCCCGGTTTAGTGTCTTGGGTTATTTGGTTCTTGGTTGGTTTGAGACTAAATCATAAATATTAGTTTAAAATATCTCAGGTTGGTTTTCATTCGGTTTAACTATGATTCAGTCTATAACCGATTACCGATCAATCAGCAAGAGAGAGAGAGAGAAAGAATGGCGGCGGTGGTGATAACAGAAGAAAAAGCGAAAGTGCAAGTGTTCGTAGATTGGCTTCAGGTGAATGGAGCTGAACTACGAGGCTGCACCATCAACTCTTCCCCCAAAGGATTTGCCATTTTCGCCGACGCTGAAGGCTCTTCCGATGGTAAGTAAAGATCTGCTTCTACCGGATTTTTGATTACTATCTCTAAAAAATAAACTTATGAGTTAGTTTGTTTTCAGATGATGTATTGGTGGTTGTTCCGCTTGAATTGGCCATCACTCCAATGAGAGTCCTTCAGGACCCTCTCCTGGGTCCAGAGTGTCGCTCCATGTTCGAACAGGGTCATGTCGATGACCGCTTTCTCATCATTTTGTTCCTTACTTTTGAGCTTCTTCGTCCTCATTCTTCTTGGAAGCCGTAACTAAGCCTCTTCTTGTCAACACATATTCAGTTTCCTTCCTTCCTTGTTTGATTTTCTTTTGTCCACTGGTAGGTATCTTGATATGCTTCCCTCTCGATTTGGCAATCCTCTTTGGTTTTCCGATGATGACTTCCTCGACCTCAAAGGCACTAACTTGTATGACGCTACCCTGTTACAGGTTCGAACATTTTCTACTTACATTTATATATATAATAATTCTGAAGATTGAATTCATTTCCTGCCTTTTTCAGAAGAAGAAGTTGCTCTCGCTTTACCATGACAAAGTGGAGTCCCTCCTCAAGAAGCTTCTTCTTTTGGATGGCGGTTCTCAAAGGTTCAACATTTTTTACGCTACTTTCTTGTTCTTTTCTTGCTGGCCACCCAATCATATTCCTTTTTTTTTTTGGTCTTATCCTGCAGCGATGTTTCCTTTGAACACTTCCTCTGGTATGTTTGTCGGCTCTTTCTTTTTTTTCTTTAATAGTAAAACCAGTAGTTTTTGTGAGCTGCAAAAGGGCTCCTGAGTGATCTTGATACCTTTTTTTTTTGTTGCGCCAGGGCTAATTCTGTGTTCTGGAGTCGTGCCTTGAACATTCCTCTTCCACATTCCTTTGTCTTTCCACAAAACCAAGAAGATCTTGGAGGGTGCCCATCAACACCTCAAACGGATTCCCATCAAAAAGGCAATTGTCGGATCCCTGTTTCTTTTTGTTTCTTTATCCGAACCAAAAACTTCATGAGTTTCTTCATTTTCTCATTGGTAGAGATTCATGATCAAGTACCTGCCACCGCATCTGTTGGACCTGGAGATACTGTGTGGGTTGAGGGGCTTGTTCCCGGCATTGACTTTTGCAACCATGGTATGCCAATACCAGGAATGGAGTCTTTTGTTACTAGAAAATAGACTCTAAATTTTGGTTTCTCTGTCCCATTGTGTTGTGTTGATGTGGTGGATTAATATATTCCTGGTGTTATGTGATATGATGTACTATTGATATGGCAGTATAGACTTGAAGCCTGTGGCGACATGGGAAGTTGATGGGACCGGATCAGTATCTAAAGTTCCTTTCTCCATGTATCTTCTCTCGGGTTGGCCAATATGCTTTTTTGCATTACCTCTCACTATCAAATAATCTTGAATATTCCTTTTTTTTTCCTAACTGCCACGATTCTCTAAACTGAACAGTTGCACAAAATCCTATTCCAAACAAGGAGATCACGATCAGTTATGGTAACAAAGGAAATGAGGTAAGACATTTTACAGTTCGTTCCTGGCATCTTGAAAATACAAAAACTGAAAATGGTGGGCCCTGTTTGTTTTCCAGTCAAAAATATATGTCGTTTTGTTTGCTCAAATATCTTGTATTAAGATTAATAGGTCTTTGCATTTTGTAAATTATCACATCTACTCCTTTCTTTAAGTGATGTCTCTTCTTGTTGTATGCAGGAGCTTCTTTACCTGTACGGATTTGTG
Source organism: Sinapis alba (assembly GCA_012274485.2). Lineage (NCBI taxonomy): Eukaryota > Viridiplantae > Streptophyta > Magnoliopsida > Brassicales > Brassicaceae > Sinapis > Sinapis alba. The sequence goes on along the minus strand of MU105624.1, from coordinate 70,638 downwards.
ATAGAGAACAATCCCGATGATTATCTCATGGTAAGTATTATTATATATGATTCTTAAGTATGTTTGAAGATCAAAAAGACGCTCTTCAAATTTGTTTTTCACATCTGCTGTTTAGGAATAACATTGGGGATATATTCAGGTACACTATCCTGTTGAGGCGATTCCGAGCATCCCTTTCTCTGATTCCAAGGGACAGCTTCTTGAGGCTCAGGTTAGCAGTCGCACTATTTTACTCAAAACTTTGGATTTTGACTTAATATAAAAATCGTTTGAACCTTTGAAAATTTCTCCTCATTGCAGAAAGCTCAACTCCGGTGTCTCCTGCCAAAATCTCTCCTGGATCATGGTTTTTTCCCACAAACCATATCAAAAGTCAGAGAAAGCGATGAGAAGGAAACAACTGGTAGATCCTGTAACTTCAGTTGGTCTGGGCAGCGTAAGATTCCCTCATATGTGAACAAACTAGTTTTTCCAGAAGATTTTATGACTGGCTTGAGGACCATTGCCATGCAAGAAGATGAGATTTACAAGGTCTCAGCTATGCTTGAAGAGGTATCATCAGTCATCTAATAATATATTATTCACAGTTTGTATTCTTCCACTTGATCACTAGATATTGCTTTTATTGAGACAAAGAGTATATATATACATTGTCCTGGTGAAAGCTTGTAGAGTCAAGACCAGACGAGCAACCTAGTGAAACTGAGGTGAGGATGGCAGTATGGGAAGCATGCGGGGATTCTGGAGCTTTGCAGTTGCTTGTGGATCTCCTTAATGCAAAGTAAGCAAATTGAATTCGTTACATGTGACATAAAGATATCAAGAGGTTGGCAGCATGTTTATAAAAAGAAGTATAGTATCAAGTAAGTGATCCATTTTAATGGGTGACAGGATGATGAAGCTGGAAGAGAATTCGGGCAGTGAAGAACAAGATGCTGGGCTCCTTGAGGAGGCACGCGTCTTGGAGAGCCATGAACAGCCCAGGTACAATGTTGATGATAATTATAGACAGTTGGGAATATCAGAGGAGGAGGTTGTTGGCATGCGTAATCTAAACAAATATATAAAATTTAATCAGCGTTTCTTTATTGACATGTTGGTTTGAAAATGATGTGATATGATAATAGGGAGGAGGAGGAGGAGGAGGGGAAAAGGATGATGAGCAGAAACAAGTGGTCAAGTGTGGTATACCGTAGAGGCCAGAAACAACTCACTAGACTCTTTTTGAGAGAAGCAGAGCATGCCCTTCACTTAGCCCTCTCCTCTTGACCGTTGTTGAGTCTTATTCCTCTCTTCCTAAGATTAAATAAAAGGCTGGCCACTTCTTTTTAATTACTGTACTGTAGCTTTTAAAGCGAGTTGCCATATTTTCTACAAAACTTAATTTAATAAAATTCAAAATTTTAGTTTTTGTTTATATTTGTAAAGCAGTTTGGTTTTAATTTCTTATTGGAACCAAAAGGATAAAAAATTATTGGAAAAGAGACAACAAATATGTGAATTTAATACTGTATTAAAAAGATTAGTACTGTTTACATCAGCAAAAGAATTTAGCACCAAATTTTTTTTTGTAAAAGTCTATTTGAAACTGGGTGAAAGTAATCCACAAGCGGAATTTTTTTTTGTGGGGGGGACAGAATGTGAATTTAATACTCGTCGCTCGCTCCCTCATGATGATGGTGTAGTCGTCGAACTGCTTTGAATGTTAAGTGATGCCATCCGTCTTTCTGCAGCCGCTGCTCTCTTTTCCCTCTCGGCTGCCATTGCTCTTCTCACTTCCTCCTATTAACAATTTAACAGAAAACAAAACGTTGACGTCACTTCTTTAGATACCAGACTCGGAATCATTATTTTATACATTTTGGGTTTTGTGAAGCTTACCACTTTAGAGACGGGTTTCTCCTTCTCAGCCTGCTCAGCTTCTGCCTGTAAAGACAACAAGGAGCGTTAGGTAACAAGTTAACTGCCCAGCTTGTTTTGTATAAGACACTGATTAACACGTTACTTTAGCCTTCTTTTCTCGGGCTTTTCGTAGTTTCTTCATTTCTTTTGCTCTTGCTTTCTTCTTGGCGTCTTTCTCTGCCTGTACCAATCATCACCGTCACAAAATCAAGTTAGTCACATGATGGATTCAGACAGCATCCCGTATGAATCCAGATGTCTCTCATCACAAAAATCATGGGAGCCTGAATGCACAACTTTCAGACAGCACCATATATTTGGACCCTCACACACATATATCCATAAACCCCCTGGATAGAGCTTAACCTAAGAAACTAGTCCTATGTTTGCCTGTTGCGGAATCCCTTACAAAATTTCTGAAGTCAACAAATGCAAAGTACCTGCTTAGCAGCTTGAGATTCCTCCATCTCCTTGGTGAGCGGGCTGGGTACTTTAGCATCATGCCAATTCCATTTTTCAAGGTTTGACGCCATGAACCGCCTGAAAGTGTTTCTCACTTCCTTGTCATTTGCAAGCATGTATGGTGTTCTGCCTCTTTCATCCTTAGCACAAGGATCCATACCCTCCTCCAGTAACTTCCCAACTCTCTCACAATCACCAGATTTGGCAGCTTCATGTAGTGGAGTTGACGTACCAGTAACTCCATCCCCGAGGTCATCTTCTATAACATTTGGCTCCTCTAAGATTACGCTGGTAGAACAAGTTTCATCCTGCCTTGAGATTTCACCAGAATCCTCAGTGTGGGTGCGCACCACAGTATTAGCTTTGGCTTCTTCTGGTGGATTTACAAAAATCTCCTCAGTTACATATGCAACTTGAGTCAATTGATTATATATACGCTGTGATTCTTTGAAGGTAGGCCGCCGGATAGTAAATGGAACGTTTCGTACAGCACAGTTTTGGCTGCTAAAGTAGGGTTTGCCTCCATTGAAAAGCAGTTGCCTACTGCTTGAGGGAGCATGGACAAAAACACAAGAAGCGCTATCAAAATAAGGCTTCCAGCTAGCAAGTAGCTCTTGTATATCCTAACAAAAAATGATGATTAGAGTTACACAATGTGTAATTTTCTTCCAGGATAAGAGTATATAAACAGAAGTGTTTGCCTTCCTAGACAGGACGACAAACCATCATGAAGGTAGCCAATATTTCCACCCATTTAAGAGACTTAAATTACGTTTTCAAAACTATATATTTGAGAAGTTCAGAGCCGCAGATATTATACGTGGGGCTTTCTATTCTTCTAATGTTCCTAAGCTATTCATTCCTCACTTAAGATGAAAGATCCATCTAGGAAAATGATAAACTGAGAAACCATTTCAAGAGAACAATAACAGAAGCAAGTTCCTGGACAGGTAAACAGATCTTTTTTTCCTATTATAACATGAGCAACAAAAGGAATTTGGAAAAACTAAAGACCTTATATAAGCTATAGGTGAAAGACGAAGGAAACAGTATCAAGCTTGTTGAGAGGGCGAACCTTTTTCAAAGCAAGTTCATTATAACGACGAAGTGAGGCACCGGCAGAGTGGATACTTCCCCCACTCCCATCTTTTGTGGACTGTTTTTTCCCGGCCTTGGCTCTTACAACGTATCTATTACATGGGAAAGAAAATTTAAAAGACAAGAAAACGAGAAGAAAAGACTCAGAGAAGCTAACATAATAGTAATATTGCACAAGAGACGTACCTGTGGAATGTCTTATGAGCCACAACGGACTTTCCATTAAAGACAGTACCAGCAAAGTGGCCACCACTTGCAAGCAACACGACACACATTCTCCTATCATCATCCGTACTAACAAAATTCACCAGCCTCTCAGTGACATTACTCTCGGCCAAGCTCCCACAATCATCTAGAGAAAGTCTGTCATCCTTGTAAGAAACCTTTTCGGCCTCGTCCATGATTAAGCTTTTCCAGATGGAAACCTTGTCACCACTTTGAAGACGAATAAAAAGCTTCTTTTTATCAACAAGAGCATGGAAGAAGGGTGGTTTTGTATCAGATTCGTCCTCAGATCCTGAGATACTAGACACATCATAGTCTTGGACGGACTCAGATGTCAACTCATCAACATCTTCTTCTCTCAAAACAGCCTTTCCAGCCACACTCAGCTTGATCTAACGAATCAAATGAGTAGGATGTTAATAATACACACAATTATTCCAACAAGTATAGTAAGAAGAGATTACGTTAAGGCGATGAATGTCGGACTTGAAGTGGGAGCGTTGATCCTGAAGGGAGACGAACTCGATTTTACAAGTGTTACAGGTCCATCTATCCAAAACGACGCCGCCGTCCTTGGAACTCTTCTCCGCCGCCTCCGGATCGAAAGCGGGTGAAAGCACAGGTCCAAACCGGACCGAAGGATTCAACAAGCAACAGGAGTTAAAGAAATCCACATTCAAGTCAAATATCGATCGAGGCAGCTTGTCACTGACGACGGCGGCGGCGGCGACGGAAGATGGCGGGTCGGTAGCCATCATGTGAGATTCCAATACTCGTAATTGGGTGTTGGTTCTGAAAGCATAAAGCCACACCACTGATTGTTATTGTTTCCTCAATGGGCCCATGATAACATTAACGTGGCCCATTTAATAAAAGGAAACAACGTAGTTTTATTAATGGACCGACACTCCCATTAAGGTGGCCCATATAATGGCAAGACAACGGGGGCGGAAACTGCAGAAAAATCTGGAACCAAAGGCAGCATCGAAGCGAGAGAGAGAGAGAGAGAGTAGTGACGAGGAAATCAACTCAAAGCTCCGCTACTTTCCAAGAATGGTGAGAGACACTTGATTTTGTAATTTGCACATAATAATAAGAGTGGTGGAGTTTCCTCATCGTCTTGGTTTGGCTTGCGCAGTCAGTAACATTGCACACGAATCTGGGGGATATAAAGTGCGAGATCTTCTGTGACGAGGTTCCCAAGAGTGCCGAGGTTTTTCCTTTTGAAATTATATGTCTTTCTCGTGTTTGCTAAAGAAAATTGGAAGTGATAGTTCATTGTTTAATCTCTGCTGCTACTGCTACTCAATCTCTGTATATTTATATTTTAATAATCCGAAAATTTAGGGTTGTTTGAATAATGTTTCATGTCGCAGCTGAATTTGTCTTGGTCCGTGGTTCTTTGCGTGGGTCATTCATATCTTCTTGTGTGTGTTGTGTATGAAAGAGCAGTTTTGTTTTTGTTAGCTTTACTAATAAACCCCCTTCCCGTTGCTGTTATTGATGCAGAACTTTCTGGCGCTATGTGCTAGTGGCTATTACGATGGGACTATCTTTCACAGAAATATCAAAGGGTTCATGATTCAAGGCGGTGACCCAACCGGTACAGGGAAAGGAGGAACTAGCATCTGGGGAAAGAAATTCAATGACGAGATTCGTGACTCCCTTAAGGTTTATTTTATTCATCATCCACGAACCCACCCTTGTTCATTAACTCATTTTGCCTCGCATTCTCTTTTATTATTATTACTTGTGTCAAGGGATCATATATACTGCTGTCTCTTGCTTAGTTGATACCTCTCTTTTATTAATATTTAGCAGCCACAAATATAGGATTCTCTTAGCTCTCCTTTGACTTAGGAGCTATTTGGTTTCCCATGGATATGAATCTGTTGCTGATCCCCATATCTCTTGTGTCCAACCCCTTGTTGAATAATTTGCTCTCTCCTCATATGTTATTTATTAATTGTGGCAGCACAATGCAAGAGGGATGCTCTCAATGGCAAACAGTGGCCCAAACACAAACGGAAGCCAGTTCTTCATTACCTATGCCAAACAACCTCATCTCAATGGACTATACACCATCTTTGGCAAAGTTATTCATGGCTTCGAAGTGCTTGACATTATGGAAAAGGTAACCTTCTTTCCCCTCTCATCATCTTGTGTTTTCTTTCCTACTGTGACAGCAGAGATTTTGAAGCCTGTAGCAGGGATTTATCTGAGTTTGTTTAACAAAAACCTTATCTAATGATTTGGTGTGCAGACTCAAACAGGTCCAGGAGACAGGCCGCTTGCTGAAATAAGGCTAAACCGTGTGACAATCCACGCCAATCCGCTTGCTGGTTAATAAGTGAGAATGCTGTTGCCGCAGAACTGAACTAAGCCCTATTCGTTTCACCTTTTTTTTTTTTTACTGGATCTCTATCTCTACCCTGTCATTGTCCCGTTTTTTTTTAATTTTGTCAGTCTGAAGATTATATTAAAACGGGTAGTATGCAAGTCTTACACATCTAAGCCGGCAAGGAACACAAGTCTTACACCCTGTCATTGTCCTTAGTACAGGGGATTTTTACTGTCACTTATTACATATTTTTTGGTTTGGGGGACTTTGGGTATAGTATGAGTCAGCTGAGCTTGAAAGTTTGAAATGTGTCCATTAAAGAGAATGGTGTCATGAAATTACTGAAAGTTTCACGTGGGCCATCAAATTTTTTATCGAGGCCTAGAAAATCAAATAAATGGGCTCTGCTAAACCGGATGCGGATCTAATTACGCCGACCCGTTCGGCGCAATTAAAGCTGACTGAACCAGTCTGGATGAGGGGTAAAGGAGTAAAAGACGGTACTTTTTATTGGACACAGTAGGACCCACTTAAACTCAACGACTGTCTCTGTCTTCATTCAAAATTACGAACCGAGTGTGGGCCCCGCCATCCTCCTCCTCCACCATCACTGTTTTCTTTTTCAATATAAAAAAGAAAATGTTTTATAGAAAATCCCCAAAATTGGAAAAAAAAAACCTCGATTGATTGATTGATTGTGTTTTTGCAAGGGGAGCCTCCGCTACCTCATTTGCTCCTCTGACAAACTCATAAGCAGGATATATGGCAATGGCGTCATCATCGAGAAATGGTGGGGCGAGAGGAGGATCCATGAGACCAGTCTCAGGAGCTAATTCGTCAAATCTGAGATCGTCTTCATTCAAATCAAGGATTCCTTCCTCCGCTCCTGCTCCCCGTCGCAGCTCTTCTGCTTCTCTCGGAGGAGGAGGAGACAACGGAGGTGTTCCCCACTGCGTACTTTACTCTGATGCAAACTTCGTACTAACTATTGAACGTTTTCTGCATTAGATCTGCTAAAATGTATTTCTCTCTTGGTAACAGTGCCAGGGAGAGTTCGAGTGGCAGTAAGGTTACGACCTCGAAATGCAGATGAGTGCGTAGCTGATGCTGACTTTGCTGATTGCGTGGAGTTGCAACCTGAGCTTAAAAGGTTGAAACTGAGGAAAAACAATTGGGATACAGAGACTTACGAGTTTGATGAGGTCCTTACCGAATCTGCTTCCCAGAAGCGCGTCTACCAAGTCGTTGCCAAGCCTGTTGTTGAGGTTTCTTTTCTTTTCTTTCTTGATTTATCTTATTACATACTCATATGATCATTTCCCTTCTTTTTTTTTGCTATTTTGTTAGAGTGTCCTTGAGGGTTACAATGGAACCGTCATGGCTTATGGTCAGACTGGTACTGGTAAGACCTTTACCCTTGGTAGATTAGGTGATGAAGATACCGCTGCTCGTGGTATCATGGTCAGATCTATGGAAGATATCATTTCTGGCACCTCTCTTGACACTGATTCTATCTCTGTCTCCTATCTCCAGGTTTCTTTCCCCAAACTAACTGACTCTATTGCTTCCTTCCTCTCTCACTTTTTTTTTTTTTTTTTTTGTTCTTCTCTCCAGCTTTACATGGAGACCATCCAAGATCTCCTTGACCCTAGTAACGACAACATTGCCATTGTCGAGGACCCCAAAACTGGAGATGTCTCCCTCCCAGGTGCCACCCATGTTGAGATCCGGAACCAGCAAAATTTCCTCGAGCTCCTTCATCTTGGGGAAACCCATCGAGTTGCAGCCAACACTAAATTGAATACTGAATCTTCTCGAAGTCATGCTATTCTCATGGTTAATATTCCTCCCTCGTTCTCATCCCTTCCCTTCTCCTTGGCCGTTTTAGTCGTTGATGCATTATCAATAGTTCAGGTTCATGTCAAGAGGTCGGTGGTGGAACACGAGGATTCCCTCTCTAATGATACTGACAACTCATCTCACTTTGTCAGACCCTCAAAGCCACTTGTCAGAAGAAGCAAGCTTGTTCTTGTAGATCTTGCCGGCTCTGAACGTGTTCACAAGTCTGGTATAAACGCACCCTTCTTATAATCATTATGAGTACAAAGCTCCTCTTATGGGATTGTTCATGATCACCTCCTTACTCGCAATGCAGGAAGCGAAGGGCACATGCTGGAGGAAGCTAAATCCATTAATCTCTCACTTAGTGCTTTAGGCAAATGCATAAATGCAATCGCTGAGAATAGCCCTCATGTTCCACTTCGTGATTCTAAACTTACTCGCTTGTTGAGAGATTCATTTGGTGGTTAGTTACCGAAATGTTATACATTTCGTTATATGCTAAGGCATGGTGACTTTATTTCGGACTTCCTACATATACTATCATCATTTCACGTATATCTGTTGCTCGCGTTTCAGGCACAGCAAGAACATCCCTTATTGTGACAATTGGTCCCTCTCCGCGTCATAGAGGAGAGACAACAAGTACTATATTATTTGGTCAAAGGGTGGGTTTTCACTAACGTCACCTATTCTACTGGGACATTTCAAACCGCTAAGTATTATTTTAAATCTTGGGCAGGCAATGAAGGTAGAGAATATGTTAAAGATTAAGGAAGAATTTGATTACAAGAGTTTGTCCAAGAAGCTTGAGGTCCAACTTGATAAGGTGATTGCTGAAAATGAGAGGCAGCTGAAAGCTTTTGATGATGATGTGGAGAGAATAAATCAACAAGCACAAAATCGTATATCAGAAGTCGAAAAGAATTTTGCAGAGGCCTTAGAGGTTGGTTAGTTCGCAATCCATTTAGCCAACCCGTGTTTTGTTTAGCTATACCTTCTGAAATCTAATATTCTGGTTACAGAAGGAAAAACTAAAGTGTCAAATGGAATATATGGAGTCAGTTAAGAAGCTTGAAGAAAAACTGATCTCGAACCAGCGGGAGAATGGTAAACGCAATGGAGAGGTACTTGCACACGTAACTGTCATTATATACTTCTCAGGTGATTGGTATGCGCATCTTAAACTCCAAATAATTATTACTTTGCATTGCAGGTCAATGGGGTTGTTACCACTACTGAACTCGCTAAGCTAAAAGAATCACTTGAGGAAGAAATAAAGTTAAGGAAGGCAGCTGAAGAGGAAGTTGACAGACTAAAAAGCCAGTCAACACTGAAGACAAGATCAGGGGTACCCAGTCTTCCACTTCTCATTCTCGCTTAATATCTCTGAACTATTCAACCAATCCCTCTGGCGTTTTAGGAAGGCGAAGATGCTGGAATATCAAGATTACAAAAGCTGCTGGAGGATGAGGCTCTTCAGAAAAAGAAACTTGAAGAAGAGGTCACCATTTTACGAAGTCAGCTTGTGCAGCTTACTTTTGAAGCTGACCAGGTACACATTTTAGAATCTGAATGGGTCTCTCCTTTAATTCCTTGCTGTAAAGGAATTGTCTTTATACATCAGATAAAAGGATTAGTCTCCATCACTTGCCATCTTTGATCTAGCTGTTGTGAATATGAGACACATTTTCAGATATTACCTGTTAGCGTGCTGCTTGTGTAACTAGATAACAACTGTTTTAGTACAACCTTGAGTCTCATGAATTTGCCATCTAACAGTTGAGTATCATTCTCTCAGATGAGAAGATGCTTGGACAGAGATGCCCCGGGTAATTCATACTCTGGCACGGACTCATTACCATCACGTCATTCCCAAGCAAGAGAATCTGTCAACGGACAGAAGGCACCATTTGCGACACTATGTGAACAAGGTAATAATGAGAATTTCATCTAAAATGTATGAACTAAGAGTAAGTACAAAATGTCTATGTGGTCTTATATTTCATACTCTTTGAAACAGTGGGTCTACAAAAGATTTTGCAATTGCTCGAGTCAGATGATGCAAACATCAGAATTCATGCTGTGAAAGTTGTGGCCAACCTAGCAGCTGAAGGTAAGTTTTTCATCAGTTCTGAGGGTTCAGTATCTTTTATTTTCTGCTCTAGGTCCTCAATAGTTGACCTACTTTGATAAGCAGAGGCAAATCAGGAAAAGATCGTTGAAGCTGGAGGTCTTGCATCACTGCTGATGCTTCTCAGGAGTTACGAAGATGAAACTGTCCGAAGAGTTGCAGCTGGTGCAATTGCGAATCTGGCAATGAACGGTAAACTCATTACTGATCAGTGGTTAAGACAGAGCAGAAAAACGGTACTTGTTTGTGTGGGATACAAGGCTCATGAATTATTGTTATTTTTTATCTGTTTGTGGGGGAGTAACAGAAGTGAGCCAACAACTGATTGTGGACCAAGGAGGAATCAGCTTGCTATCGTTAACAGCTGCAGATGCAGAGGATCCGCAGACCTTACGAATGGTTGCTGGAGCTATTGCCAATCTCTGTGGCAACGGTGAAAAATAACACCCAACAACCTTTTTCTTTTTTAACTGAGCAAAAATCTGAAACATATAATGTTGGGTTTGGCAGACAAACTTCAAGCAAGACTATGGTCGGATGGTGGAATAAAGGCGTTGTTAGGAATGGTTAGATGCGGACATCCGGATGTTCTTGCTCAGGTGGCTCGCGGAATTGCCAACTTTGCAAAGTGTGAATCCAGAGCAACCACGCAGGGTATAGCTCTTACCAGAATTTTTACTTTTAAAATGTTTATTATTGGGGGAGGTTAATGTGAAGAAAGAGTGTATGAAGGTGTGAAGAGTGGGAGATCACTGCTAATAGAAGACGGGGCTCTTCCCTGGATAGTACAACATGCTAACGATGAAGCTGCACCAATCAGGCGCCACATAGAACTCGCGTTATGCCATTTAGCCCAGCATGGTGAGTACCAACCATCCTTTTCTCTTTTGTTTGTCCCCTATATGCAAATACAACATTTGTCTTGATTTGAGTGTTTGGTGGGTGGGGCAGAGGTGAATGCGAAGGAGATGATAAGTGGAGGAGCGTTGTGGGAACTGGTAAGAATATCAAAGGAATGCTCAAGAGAAGACATTCGGAGTTTGGCTCATCGTACTCTCTCTTCCAGTCCCGTCTTCCGCTCTGAGATCCGCCGCTTAGGCATCCACTTTTGATTTCTCGCAAAATGTATGTTATACTGTACTTTTTATAAAACTATCCATCACCAAACAACGTTCTCTCTATTCATTCAATTTTTGTACTAACCTATTGCATCTCTCTATTTAATGTAGTATCCGCTTTTATGTTGTAAGACCATGTGTGTATGTATGATTCATTCAAACCTCAAAATAAAATAAAGATTTGGTTTTAAGACTTATTTTGCTATGTGTCATAATCATAGGCTGTCTAATATTACAATTTACATAAACGAAAAACAACATCATCCGACCACAACTCGTGAACGCTGCTAATCTCTGCCCAAACATTGAAAGAAAAAAAAGGAAGCAGCAAATGTAATAGAAAAGGAATTAAGAGAAGAAGCAAATTGAAAACCGAAGAGGGATGGATGGTAACAGAAAATGAACAAGAAGGAAGGGTATACAAACCTTACAGAGATAATATTATCAGGAGGAGCAAGAGTGGAGGAGAACAGGTCCCATTGATCTCTGAAGCATATCACTAAGAGCTACTTGTACCTCTCCTCCTGACCCATGTTCACAGCTTATCAACGTCGCTATCAGAGGAAACAACTCCGTCAAGTTCTTCTTGAACAGCGACTCTCCCATGTTTCCCAGTGTCTGAATCGCAGCCACCACTAGCGGAGCCCTCGCCGTTAGCTCCTTTCGTTTTCCTGACCCCGAGGGAACCGCCCATCTAGACGACTGCTCCTTCGAACATGATATTTCCACGTAAAACTCCAACACCTCTCTGCACAGGCTTATCAGGTGGCTTTCTATCTCCCCCTCCTCGTAACCCAAAGGCTGGTCTGTTATGAGGTTGTCTAAGAAGGTCATACATGTTTGGAAAGATTCGTTCTCCAGTCGAAGGAGAGGTGCTTCTTGCGATTCAGGGGACGACCCCAGCTCCTGAAGCTTTGAACGTAAGACTGTATCGGCGTTGATTTTGTGAGCGTTGGATGCGATGCCGTGCATAGCGTCATAGAGCATCAACATGTGCTTGGCTCCGAGAGATGTACGGTACATAATGTAGATATCTGTTACCGCCTGCAAATAAAAGACGCACATATAATACTCATAAGCCTGATGTATAATGTGTGTATATCCATGCTTGATCACCAAAGAGGCTGAAAGATATCGACTGACCTGGATCACAAAAATCTGAACTGAAGCTTTGGATTTTGCATCAGCTACGGCAGCATGAAGCTGCATGTTTCTTCTTCTTCTCAGTGCGTCGTCACTTGTTTCATCCTCATTGCGTACAACGTCCTGCGTCAAATCTTCACTGGTAACGAACGAAAAGTCAGGGGATGTAGCATCTGCTGCTTCTTTAATACATGACACAACTTCGTCCCATTGTTCGTCTGAGAATTGATGACCGACGTCTCTCATCAGACGTACGAGCGAAGCAATGCCCGCGCCAGCAAGACTTTGGTGAGGGCGCTTTATCAAGCTTACGAATAACATTAGTACCTTCTTAAGGAGAGGGTTAACTGTCTTGTAGAAATTCACAAAGAGGTCTACAACTAGCTGCAGAGCTAACGAGCATGTCTCGTAGAGCCAAGACTCTTGGTCGACTTCCCCATTATTATCAGCTGAATGCTCACCAGGCGGGTCAACGTCGTGACGAACGTAATCAAATATCCGAAACAAAACAGACTCGAAAACCCGTTCCCATAAGGACAGACTGAAATGGTCACCATGGTTCCGCAGAGTATCAAACAGGACTTTCAAAGCAACCTTCCTAATTTCTGCTCTTGGGTCGAAACTAAGTTCAGATAAACCTGCACAGCATGGAAATAAGGGTGTTGGGAGTCGAAAGAAGTAAAACGCAAAGATGGGTGCTGCAAAATAACGGCTTACCAGCTAACAAGGGAAACCAAGAATATAAATCTTCATCGCTTTCTAGAAATTTCCCACTATCATGATTTCCCCCTTTTCCACCCTGTGGCTGTGGAGAAGATGGAGGAGGGTTCCTCCTCAAAGATGAACCGACATCGCCTTCAGCAAGTTTTCTCGCGCAATATTGAAGGAACGAAATGGCTTGGAGACTGATATCTTTCTCAAATTTACTATTGGTGAACGCAACAAGGCAATTCACACAGTCTGTGAAGGTGGTTGTCTCTGTCTCTGTGATGTGTGGGAAGTAGTCTCGGATAATCTTCTCAACCATTTCAAAAGACAGGAACACAATGTTTTTATGTGCATCGTGTGCTGCTGTCGTGAAAATCTGCAAGAGGAAACATATTTCAGTAAGTAGAACTGTCATCAGAAACTGCGAGACATCATAGCAAGAGCAGAGGGAGTTTGATAGATCAAATACCATGAACATGCTCTTCCATCCGGACTTGACACTGTTAACACGTGATAAAACCATCTGTGACACACATCGTATAATCAATTCCCTGATCTCGACAGCACCACTTTTGCGCATGACCACAACAAAAGGTTTCATAAATTCATTTTGGAAGTTATAATTAGCCAACTCTTCCCGCTCTAAGAACTTCATAGACAGCTGGCGCAAGGAATCCATAGCAAAAATTGCAATGGAGAGATTATCAGAACAGCCAATAGTCACAAAGAAATCGGAGAGCACATGCCAGATGCTCGACCAGACAAGTCTTATGCGATTCATGTTATAGTGCCTGCCATTGTAACCAACATAATACAAATAAGGGAGAGTTTGAGCAAGACACAACAGATATTGTAGACAATAGATTGATCCTTACGCTATTTCTACAATCTTTGTAAGGCTGAAGACTCGTGGATCAGATGGAGATCGTAATTCATCCATGGAAACTTTGCAGAGTGCTTTAACGAAGTCAAGTATGGCTTCACTGTTCAATCTTTGACTACGCGTAAATATCCGACTCATGTCACCAACCTGTTCTAGCAAGTTGAGATTAGATATCAGGTTGTTCATTTGTTCAGAAGTCACCGTATTAGAGGCCTTGCCAGCAACACCAGAACCATCGTAGGAACCTCTTATCACAGCAGAAGCAGCATACTGAAGTTTTCCAGGTGCTCTTTCTTTAACTGCGGGTACTGGATTTGGCTTAGCCAGTGGAGAGTTTCCTGACTCGGTTTGAGGAAAGGCAAAGAAGGTAGCATCAGGAGGCGCTCCTTCCCCCAAGAGATGAAGATGTTCAAACCGAGAAACACATGTCAATATATGCTCCCAAGCATCTTGCAGATAGTTACCTTCTTCCTCTGCCAATTTGACTATTGCCTGTCCGTGAACAAACAAAAACAATTAATCCATAGAATCCGCTTCATATTTTCCAAAGTATCCAACTCAATCAACAAACAAAACAGAAGGAAAAAGCTAGGCCAATCTCCATCACATATAAACTAGAAAAGTTTAAAAAGAAACAGCGCATGTTTTTTCCAGGATTTTCAAACACAAAATGTGAATGCTACTCCAATATAGAATAAAACTTAAAACTGAATGAGATTTCCCTAACTCTTCTTTTACCCTGAAAATAAGGAAAATAAGTTGGGAGAAAGGATACCAACCTTTATGGCCTCAATATTTTTCTGCTTGATATCAGCAGGAGAGTGGAGAGAAGTAAATTTTGCTAGTGATGTCACAAAGGCATCTCTGTGCGTCTTTAAGGACATTACAGAAGTGACATGGATAGCATGGTGGAAACCCTCCAGACATAATGACGTAATGACTGCATCATCACTCTGGTCAAGTGGAACACTGAAAGCAGCCAACATAGGAGCCCAACACACCTCAACCATAAATCTGAGAATGACTACATCCGAGGCTGCATAATAAACTGACCTACAGTGGAAAACAAAAATCATAACCCCGAGATACACTTTTCGGGTAATTCCAAGTATAAATATCATAGCTAAACCGAAAATAGACGTAATAATAAGAGCAGAGTTGACCTGACCAACTACCAACTCCCGAAGCTACTATCAAAAGATAAGATGAATGATGCCCAAAAGAGAAAAAGAATTGACGAAAGAATCAACTTGCAAGAAACAGACCACTGAACATCAGTGTGCAAATTAAAAAAGGGCGATAAAGTAAGCTTCTTACTCAGATTTGCGAGCCTTTTCTTTAAACCTCTCTTGCATATGCCTGATAAGATCATCGCTGGTCTCCATGTACATATCGTCACCACGCCTAGGAACAACAATATTTAAGATTGTATCCAAGCCAAGTAATCGACTCGAGTTTGCTGGCTGCTTCTGTTGCGGACCCAACCCATCGTCCTTCATCTTTATCTCATTTCTAGATATCCTTTCATATAATGCACGCAGATATTCCTCAGGCAAGTCTTTCCCATCATCTATACCACGATTATTTCTAATAAAACCATCAGCTGTCATCTGCACGTTGTAATTGAAAACGTTAGAAATGAGTTACCTTGTTAAGCAATTGTACCACAAGCTTCAAACAAGATTATACTAGGATCTTCCTAAAGAGGGAATTCAGTAAGGTTCTAAGCGAATGAGCTCAAATTTGTACCTTGCTCTTCACCATAGGGTTATGTGCATCTGTGTTGAGCAAAATGACAGAGTAAGCGAGGACATATGCCGTATCAGCGCTAGAAAAAGCCTTTGGGTTACATTTACAGTAACGCTCCGCAAACTTCTCCATGATACGATCAATTTTCTGTGCTTCTCCTGGAAGCCTAAAGCCCCGTAGAAAGGCTCGAATGGCCTCATCAAATTCCATGTCTTGGAAATCAAAGGAATCCACATATGCATGCATCACTTTAAGGGATAGGTCTTCTCTTTCCCCCAGATAATCCCCTACCAAAGTCTTGTTCAACCCCGATGCATCTTTCAAAAAAGCTGCTATTTCCTCTGGTGAGTCTCCCACCTTGTTTGCCTTGATTAGAAACTCAATACCTTTCTTAGGTTTCTGGTTGAAAATAGAGATACCTTCCTGCCATCAATTAAACCAAATCAGTTTTTAGATGAAAGACTGAGACAAAAGAGAATAAGTACTGAATTAAATTTAATGTAATGTTTTACCTGAAGTTCAAGCTTGTAAGCTCGACGTTGCTCTATTGCTAAGGCATCAGAAGTTCCACTCGACAATTCAGACTGAGACTCTGATCTTTCAAACCCTCCATGGCCCCCGTCCCCCTTACCGTTTTCCACCGGATGGCTCCCTTCTTCGAGATTTCTATCATCAATTTCTAGCACTTTTGCTGAATAAGGATCTGGAAGACGCAACTGTTTATTCACCCAGTCTCCCATGGACCTTAAAACAGCAACTAAGCACTTCAGGGCTTCAAGTTTCATGGCTGCTTCTTGTGGTGGCAACAAGGTAGTAGCCATACCAGGGGGCACTCCTTGAGCAGTTTTAAGTAGACCATTGACCATCCTACAAACAAGATACAGTAAACAAACAAGGAAATGAATGTCACTTCAAATAGTTATTGATCTCAGCTTCTATACCACAAATAAAGAGCATATCCACTACAAATGAGGTTTTCTAATCTAGTGAGGTAACAACATCATACCTCTCAAAAATATTGGATGAATTGACATCGCAATCGTAGTTGATGAAGATATCTACTAAAATCTGTGAATCAACGCAGAGCTTTTCCAGGAACCGAAGCACTATCATCTTCTGTTGAAAATCAGGTTGAGCAACATTCTCTAACACTCTTAGAACAATCATAGGGAAGAAAACCCCAATCTCTGCCTTCAGCCCAGCACGAAATCTGGAAACCAAACTAAGTAAAATCGAGCAGGAAAGCTGGAAAATGATCATAAGATTTGAGGCACTGTTTTTCAGCAAGGAGAGACACAGATACTGCTTGATGGCGCCTAAAAACCTGTTTCATTACGAAATGAAGGCGATTTTCAGAAGAAACACGGATAGCTATATAACACCCGCCCAAAGCAAACTATCAAGCAGAAGTACCATAACAAACTACACTAGCAAATAATGGAAGAAGGTAAGGAAAACAAACCTATCGCTGGTTCTAAAGACAGCACCGGCATTCTCGAGAAGAATCTTCAATAACTCGAGAGCCACAATCTTGCCCCTCATCAACTCTGGATCTTCCTTGGGAGGCGTCTTCATGGACAGCTTGCAAAGTGCCCTGAAAACCAAGAAGGCGTCTCTTCTCAGCTTATTCCCAATCTGGACCTCAGAATCATCGTCTTTCTCGACCTCTCCATCGGCCAGCTCCCCTTTCCTTCCCTCGAGGGCGGACTTATACATACTGATCTCCCAGTACTTGGCATCCAACATATCCTTATCCGTGGAGTCCAACAAATCAGTAGGATTAGCAGTCCCAGGCAAAGAAGTCTCGAAGGCGCCATCGTGGCCGCCAAAGGTGCCCTTGGCGTTAGCTGAGTTGAAGACTCCATCAATGTCCTGCATGATTTTGGTAATGAAACCTTGAACGGACTGCGTGGTGGAAGGGTCAGATTCAGAAGATCTGCCGGTGGGCTCCATGAGCTCGGCGACGACGATGGGCTGGATGGGGACAGTGGAAGAATCAGCCTCCATTCTCCTGAAGACGATGACAGACATCTGGACGAGGGAGGCTTTAGCGGTGGCCTGATTAACGGCGTTTCTGCTTCCTAAGTAGATACCATAACAAGTCCTGACGATCTGAAGCAGAGAATCTCCATGGATCCTAAGGGAAATAGAAGTGACAGCAGTTAAGAGCGTCTTGAGGAGGAGGAGCTCGAGAGCTTCGTCATCCAACTCGTGACATTTGCAGATGGTCTCAATGAGCTTGGAAAGGAGTAGGGCCTCGGGAGCGCCGGTGGGATCCGCCTCACCGCGAAGGTAGCCGTGGGCAATGAGCTTCTGGATGCAATCAAGAGCAGGATCGACAATCTTGAGAACGCCGGTGGAGGAGGCGTTGAGAAGAGGGCTGAGGATGATCTCGGACTCGGCGAGAGAGTACTCGGCGGAAGCACCGTCGTGAAGGGGACCAGGAAGGGAGGATCCAGAATCAGAGTCAGCGAGAGGGGAAGAATCGCCGGGGGATCTGAGACGTTGAATGAGGGATTTGCACTCGTGAGCGAGCTTGGAGTGTTTGCGCCAGGAGGCGTTCTTAATGATCTTGTCAAGAGAAGGGATCACAACTCGGGCTAAGCGGGAATCGGCTTCCGTAGAAGCCATTCCAGATTCGAGCTCCACTCACTAATTCTCAGATCTATCGAGGCAGAGAGAGAGTGCGAGATCCAACCAAAGCAATCTTACTAGCAGAGGAAGGGGAGATAAGATCCAGTGAATTACGAAGATCGAAAGAAAAGAAAACAAAAGTGAGCTCCCTCCTTCTTCTTCTTTCTTCAGTGAACTAGATTTGGATTCGGATCGCGTCCTAATACCCTTGGTGGTGCGTGCCGTTTCCATTAGTATACTAATTTTTTGCTAGATCGAGGGGGTAATTCCGTAAAATGAATAAAATTGTCTTCTGTTGACCATTTTAAACGGGCCATAATCCCAAAGGGAACCCATATTATTAGCCCTCGGCCCATAGATAAGCAGCCCATTTGTGACGTTGGGAATATCTATCTATCCGCCAGCCACAAGTAGAGAGCAAAAAAGCAACCTCTTGTCTTCTCTTAGCTGTGCACAATTCTGTAATTCTATGATGCGTCAGTTCATGTGAAAGTAATAGCTTTATTTTGCTGGTGGGATTGTAGTATAGCTGCTTGAGCTTTCAGGAACTAGATCCACAATTGGGGTTGATGATGTCATCTTTCTTACACAAGAACAAGACGAGACGAGGAGCTAGGCAATCACTCGGATTATTTGCTTCTCCAGCGAAAAGGCTAGTTCCCTTCTTAAAGAGCTCAACAATCTTCACTCTCCCTCCCTCCCTCCCTCCCTCCCTCCCTCCCTCCCTCCCTTTTGCTTTTATATCAATCAAGCTTGTGTGTGATCTATCTCCGCTTCTTTCTCATTGATCACCCTAACTGCGATGCTTCAGCTGTAAGTACAGCAAGGCAGGGTGGTTTAAGAAGCTTCGTGTTGTTGAGTTACTACTTGTCAGAGAATTTTCATCCCACAACAAACCCTCCCTCCCTCTGACAGGCTTATCAGAAGATTGGATTATTCAGAAATCTCCTCCCCAAAATACTAGAAATTGAAGAGGTGAGTACTAGCATAAACAGAGTACCTAACCATTCATGCTGCTACTACTATAGTTGAGTAGTAGTAAGATTCTTATTATCAAAAAAAAAAGTGAATGATTTTTATTTGTTAAAGAGGTAATAAGAGAAGAAGAGAGACTCAAGGGTAATGATACACTATTAATAGGTGGGATATCTATTTGTAAGCTGAGCCATACATGCAATCCAACAATTCCTCTCTCTATCCGCCTCTTCCTCTACTCTATAATCTATGATGATGATAATGAGATCACTCGTCTCTCTTCTTCATCCTAATCTCATCCAATATGTCCTTCTCCGATTCAGAATCCTCCTCTCATCCCCGCGACGGCGGAGATTATAAGTTCTTTCGCCAGATCAGCCGCGATCGTAATCTCTCTTTTTTTTTTTTTTTTCTTTTTTACTGCATTTTGCCTAATGACGTTTTTTCAGGGTTGCTCCACGAGATGCTTGGATCTACCAAAACTGGGGATTCAAAAGCTTGGAAGGTCTTTCCTCCTCCTCCTTGCCTTTCTTCAGAGGATTCAAATGTTTTGAGACTTGCTAATAATCTTAATATACATATATAATTTGTGTTGCAAAATTGGCAGATACTTATCATGGACAGAGTTACGGTTAAAGTTATGTCAAAGTCCTGCAAAATGGCTGATATCACCGATCAAGGCATTTCCTGTAAGAATATGTGATTCTTTTTTTATATTTTTCCTCGACACTCACTCAAGATTTGATGATACAATCTCTCTATATTTGGATTTTGACTGCTCTCAGTGGTAGAAGAACTTTTCAAGAGAAGGGAACCAATGCCTGGCATGGACGCTATCTACTTTATCCAACCTTCCAAAGAGAAGTACGTGTAGTACCCTTTCTTCTTCTTCTTTTTTTGTCTCTTCCCTCCTCGAATCGAATGTGTCCTTTTGTTTGTTTATTATGTTTCTCTTTCTCTGTCTGTCGCAGCATTGTTATGTTTCTATCTGACATGTCTGGGAGGGAACCCTTGTACAGGAAGTAACTACTTCTATTCTTTTTGAGTTTGACCATTAATTAATTCTTGTGTTTCTCTGTTCTTTACCCTTTTTTCTTTTCTCTCTCTCTCAGGGCATATATTTTTTTCAGTTCAACTATCCCCAAAGAATTGGTGAATCACATCAAAAGTGATTCAAGCGTCTTACCACGCATTGGTGCCTTAAGAGAGGTACGTAAAACCAATCAATTAACACTTTCCTTGCTGTTTTTTCTTTACTCTCTTGCCTTTTTTCCTGCAGATGAACATGGAATACTTCCCCATAGACAATCAGGTAGCTATCTATCTCTTTTGTGCACCGCATAAGCATGTAGCTGAAATATCTTCTAGTTTTTTGTATTTTGAGTTTGAGCCATCATATGACATATGCGGGGCTTTTCTTATGGAATAATAATTTTTGTTTCTCCACTGATCATGATCTTACCTTTTTTACTCAGGGATTTCTAACTGATCACGAGCAAGCATTGCAAACGCTCTATGCTGAAGATGCTGAGAATTCTCGCCATTTCAATATTTGTTTGAATATGATGGCTACTAGAATCGCTACCGTGTTTGCTTCACTCAAGGTTAAAACAATGCGACCTCTTTCTTGTTTTTTCTTCTTTATATTATTGTCTTATTTTGTTTGTCTTGTTAGGAATTACCCTTTGTTCGGTATCGAGCTGCCAAGTCCACGGCCCCACGTGACTTGGTTCCGTCAAAGCTTGCTGCTGCTATTTGGGACTGTATCTCGAAATTCAAAGCCATTCCCAACTTCCCCCAGACGGAAACATGTGACCTGCTCATTGTGGATAGATCAGTGGATCAGGTTATTGACCCTCATCTGCTACAAAATACTCTTCATACTGGTATTTTTTATTATCTATCTCAACAGAGACTTGACTGACATGTAACTTGTAGATTGCTCCTATCATACATGAATGGACCTATGATGCTATGTGCCATGATTTGCTTGATATGGAGGGGAATAAACATGTTATTGAGGTAACTCCATTTTTGTCTTCATTCTAGGTCTCACTTTTACTTTTTCTCTATTTAATTACCCTGGTCATCAAGTGTATGACATATGCTAGGTTCCCAGCAAAACTGGTGGGGATCCGGAGAAAAAGGAGATAGTGCTTGAAGATCATGATCCAGTGTGGCTTGAGCTTCGACACACACATATAGCAGATGTATATATTATAACATAGTTTACTTACAAACTATTTTTCCCTCAGAATATCCTCACCCTTTTTTTTTCTTCTTCTTTTTGTAATTAGGCTAGCGAGCGTTTGCATGAGAAAATGACCAACTTCGCCTCAAAGAACAAAGCCGCACAAATGAGATCAAAGTCAGTTCTAAGTGTTTATCTTTATCATCCCAACAAATTCATTAAAAAAAATTCCTGGTTTGCATGATGTGTATGTATTACTCCACAGAGCGACTTTCTTGATGTGTATAATAGCTAACATTTTGGTCTAACATGACGCAGAGAGGGTAGCGAGTTGTCGACGCGTGATCTGCAGAAAATAGTACAGGCTTTGCCACAATATGGAGAGCAAGTTGACAAACTATCAACTCATGTAGAGGTTTGTTTTTTTTTCTTTCTCAACCACAAAAAAAAGGTCTCAAACAAGGGTAGTAGATGTGGGTTATAAAGGAGTTTGTTGTTTGTTTTGTTTGAAATCAAAAAATTCAGATAGCTGGAAAAATTAACAGAATAATCAGAGACACGGGACTTAGGGATCTAGGGCAGCTGGAACAAGATCTTGTTTTCGGAGACGCAGCTGCCAAGGACGTTATCAATTTCCTGAGGACAAATCAGGTGATGAAATGAAACAAAAGCAAATTGAGATGAAAAGAAACCCCACCAATATAATATAATATTTTAAAAATGCAGGACACAAACCCGGAGAACAAATTACGACTATTGATGATTTATGCAACGGTGTACCCGGAGAAGTTCGAAGGTGACAAAGGCGTAAAGCTAATGCAGGTAAAGGTAGCTTTTGGTGTGTGATAGAGAGAGAAAGAGCCCTCCTCTTGCAATGCATATGCATATATATTATTGAAGAGTAGCTTTCATACTAATAATTATAATATGATCCAGCTTGCTAAGTTATCGCCCGTGGATATGAAGGTTATAAGCAACATGCAATTGATAGCTGGATCTCCTGAAAACAAGACTAAAACCGGTAGTTTCTCCCTCAAATTTGACACCGGAAAGGTACTTCCAAAAAAGAAAAAAGAATGAATGAATGAAACAGATTTTTTTAAAAAAAAATTGTTTACGTAAAATCCCTGTTTGAATACTCTTTTTTTCTGGGTGAATTAGACAAAACAAGCAAACAGGAAAGATAGGTCTGGTGAAGAAGAAACGTGGCAACTGTTCCGGTTTTATCCCATGCTCGAGGTAAGAATATGAACACTACCTCATATAATATTATTCACTGTTGTAATTCATGGTGGCTGAGATGATGAGATTTTAATAACAGGAGCTACTTGAGAAACTTGTGAAAGGCGATCTGTCCAAAAGCGACTATTTATGCATGAACCAATCGAGTCATAAGGAGGAGGATCAGAGTGAACCCCGAACAGGATCAGTGAGGAAGGGCTCTGCTCCCACAACGGTTCCAGAGCGGAAAGCCACCCCTCATTCTATGAGATCAAGACGAACTGCAACTTGGGCACGTCCTCATTCTTCTGACGATGGATATTCCAGGCAAAGCTACTCTCTTTTTCTCTCTCTCTAAACATATATTCTATTTTTTCCTTTATTTGAGTAGCTTGGTGTTCTAATAAGAAGCATACTTTCTTTCTTCACACACACGCAGTGACTCAGTGCTGAAAAGTGCTTCAATGGACTTGAAGAAGCTTGGGCAACGCATCTTTGTGTTCATTATTGGTGGGGCAACTCGGTCCGAGGTATGTATATATATAAACAAACAAATCCGAGCTAAGTGAATGTTGCTGTTGTTATCTTTTTTTTTTGGGTTTGACAGCTCCGAGTTTGCCACAAGTTGACAAGCAGTTTGAGGAGAGAAGTGGTACTAGGCTCCACTAGTTTCGACGATCCCCCACAATACATCACGGTAAAACTCTCAAAGACTGAGTGATTTATAAGAGGATTTTTCCAACTGTTTTAAAATGTTTTTGGCAGAAGCTAAAGCTGCTGTCGGAGAAAGACATAGCAGGGGCTCCTGCTCAGCCCTTCAAACCACAATACTGGTGAACTTGACACGCAGCTCAAGTCTTGAAACCTTTTAGGACAAAAGATAAAAAATGAAGAAGTTAGTTTTGTTGGTTAGTCAACCAGCACACATTGACTTGTTATTGTTTTTGCTTCTCCAACTCTTTACCTTTGCTGCTTTTCTTTACTTTTTTTTCCTTTTCATTTGATGGACCATATTCTACGTGTCACAATTAACTCTAGTCTCTTTGTCGACTTAATAAATTTTTTTTGAAGAAAAAGTCTTAAACCTTTTCTCGTAAAAAAAAAACAGATGAAAAAAAGAACTAGGTATTGTTGAATTGTGTCAAGTCTCTTTGAACTGGGCGCTCAAGGTGAACTCTACTGTATTTACAAGTGACCCGATTGTTGTATTTAATAAGAATAGATAAAGTGCATTCCAAGTCGTGACTGAGAGAGAGAGGCCTTTAAGCTTTGTTTTTTTCTTGTTGGCTGTGGAAAAGTGAGAGGGTCTATCTATCTCTTCGGCCAGAGTCAGTCATATATTTCTCCATAAACCCACTTGAGAGCAAAAAGCACTCACTCGGTCATCACGCTTTCATGCTTTACCATTTTTCCCACACAAAACTATTTTTTTTGTCAGTTACCCACTTGGCTAAATCAAGTTTTGGTTAGACAAAACATTTTTCCGAAGAATACTTTTGTTTAGCCATGTTTGATTTATATGGGAAAAAATAATATATCTAGTCTTAACTTCTTTCACTAATTGGTCCGTCCGTCTATTCTTGTTCCGAGAATATAAAATGGGCTCACACTCTCAAAGTTAGTTATCCAAATGATGGCCACACAAACTAACTTATAAAGGCAATGAACCTACATAACTGATGTGGCTGTTCTCTTACTTGTCTCTTGTCACATGTTTGACCGTACGTACACCTCAAAATCAATACATTATTAATCTGAACAAAGTACTTAGATCGGGTGGATCCCAATGCCACCAAGTAGTGAACTAGTATAATTAAGAATTCAAATTACGTACGTATAGATCTCTCTAGATATTATTAGATACACGTTTCCATAGAATGTTCTTTTGTTCCAAACAAAAAAGAGACAAAAGTAGAGTATTATTTGATCAATCTGAGGCATAAAAAGCCGAAGATACAAAGTCTTCTTCAATCTATGATGAACCTTGGCCAGATGAGAAGACCTTCAAACAGATTGGACAACTACTCTTCATCTTTTCATACAAGAATCAGAAGAGCGTAGTCCTCTTCTTCTTCTTGTGGCTTGCTCTATATCCGTTACTTCTCAGCCTCCTAAAGTTTCTCTTTTAACCATGGCAGTATACCAATTCCATCACCAATAAAAGAGGAAGAAAAGAATGATAGAATAAAACAGTTATTTTGGGGAAAAAATAATAATAGTATTTTTCGTAAATAATTTAAACTTCTAAAGTGAACAGAGAAAATAATGTTTTTGCATTTGAATTCAAATTTTAAATCGTTTTTACAAAACTCTCTATAATTATTCATTAAGAATAACGAATTTAATCACTCTAACTTTTAACATAAAAGCTCAATTTTGAAAAATTATTTTACAAATAATAGCATTAAATAACATAAGAGCTCGAATTTTAAAAAAATGAAAACTCTCATGTATTATATATATATTGGAAAAATAATTAGACAATACATTCAATCTTTTTACTTGATTAATATATAATTATGTGTACTTATTTATTTAAATTTTTTTATTTTATTTGTACTTATCGAATCGGATATCTGGTAAAAATATAAAATTTTCTGGATATCCATGACACTGAATACACAAAATATTTGGGTGGTTATGCATGGATCGAACTAGATTGAATAATTGATTGTTCTGACGAAACATATCTGATCACAAATACCTCTAAAATTCGAATATTCGATCTGTGGCCATTCCTAATTAATTATATCAACACAGAGTATCTGTTTTGCGTTATTGATTGCAAACAGGTTATCAAAGAGCTATCGACACAGTAGGTAGTTCTCTCTTTTATCAGCTAGTATATTGTTAAGTCGCTTGCTTACCTTCAATGCCGTTAAACTTTTCAGTATACTTAATTTTCTTTCCAACAACGTCAAGTTATATCTAACTACAAATGGAAATATTGGTGTAGAGCAAGTTATGGCTCTTTGATACGCTAGCACTGCAAATGGTGTGAAGTGTATAGTATTAATATAATAATTAATCCAGACAACTCTATAAATTAATTAAAGCACTTTAATAGTATGTGAAGTGTATATGTATATAAAATTAACGAATGGATATAAATATATAATCAGCAACTTAATCAATTAGTTAGTCATCAAGACCAATCACCACTAGCGAGTTTTAACCATGAATTAGATGAAGTAGCGTTGTGATTGTTGCCACCACCATCTTTCTCAACGGAATACTCTTGGCAAGCTAAGTTGAGATCTAGAGATGGTTGATCTAGCGCCTGAGATCTTACGGCAGAAGAATCATGATGTAGTGGCGTCATACGAAGATAAGTGGAAGGTGTTAACCAATGACATCTCTTATGACCTCCTAAGGCTTGTCCCGATGAGAAAACGCGATGGCAGACGGTGCATTCGTGAGCGTTGGGTCTCTTTCTGGCGATGATGTGAGCCGCGGGCGCCGTTGGCTTGTCTTCATCTTCCTCCTCCTCCTCTTCATCGTCGTCCTCTTCCTCTTCATCGTCGTCGTCTTCTTTGTATTCCTCCTCTTCTTCTTCCTCCTCCTCTTTATCTTGAGAGGCAAAACAACCCTTCACTTTCTTGTGGCTTGCCCTGTGTCCACCCAATGCCTGATGCGACGCAAATACCTTCTTGCAAGCTTTGCATTGGAAAACATGTGCAGTTTTTTGTTTTTTCACAGTTTTGCTCTTGCCGTGTCCATGCTTGTTGTTGTAAGCATTCCCTGAGTTGGACAGCAACACAAGACAGTTGGCAAGCTCTTCGTCTTCGTTTGGATACAAGCTGTTAAGATGATTTGATCTCTCCCTCTTCCATGGAGGACGTGACATATTTCCCTCATCGCGACTGCTGAACATGACCAAATCAATGCATGATGAGTTCTGCATGGCTTTTTGAGGTGTGTCTAAGTAAGTGTTTGGTGAGTGTGTTTTAAAGGAGGAAGCCCTTGTTTTCAGTGGAAGTAATGGGTTTGGTGTCTTCTTTGTTTGTGTGGTTCCAAGTAAATGAGTCCTTGAGCTTATGACACGTGCTGCTGCTTTTGACTTTTTCCAAACATTCATCCCTACTCACATGCTACATTATTATTATATAGAGAGAGATGAGTTTTTCCTTTTATCAATGCTCATTTCATGCTGCTGTTATATGGGCTTATAATAGGTTTTCTTACAATATCATTTAATAAAAAGGCCCAACAAGGAATGGACTCACACAGAGAGTTTTGCACTTTCTAAATATGGATTGCCCATATAATGTCAAAACATAAACATCGTCAAACAGTCACTTAATCCTTTAATATGAATTCATATCTATGGGTTACTGGCTTACTGCATCTGTATTACGTATCTTGCAAGTATACATGTCACACAAACACATGTATAAATATAACCTATACAATTTTCTTTTAGTTTTTTTTTTGGGGGGGGGGCAGATTACAGTGGGAAACTGGGAATAGAGCAAAGTGGGGAGGAGTCATGAGTGAGAGAGTAAGTGCAATAAGTGGTTTCTCAATTAAGAGATGTTGACAAGGCAACATCTCTGGTGTAACATTATCCTCCTCCTTTTTTCGTCTTTTTCCTATTCTTATACACACTTTCTTAATTTCGATTTTTTGTTTAATTATTTGGTAAAAAGTTGTGTTTCAAGTTTTACTCTAATATGGTGCTAAAAAAAGGGTTTTACTCTCATACAGTTCCTGTTTTACCCATTATAATAGTCTTATAAAATCTTCTATTTTGCCTTAACATTTTGCATCAGGCTAATTAATGCTGAGTGGGTTATCAATTTAGCATATATACGCATACGTACGCCACAAATCTTGTTTTTAAAAGAACGTAATTGTTTTGTACCATATTGGTAAACTGTTAGATGTATTAACTAGAGTTAAGCTTCATACTTAGTTCTGATTATGTGGAACAATATGAAACTTAAATTCAGTCCTTTCCAAACAAGAGAATATTAGAGGGATGTCTATTGTCTTCTCGGCTAAATTAAGAGCATGCAGTCAATACTATACATATAGTAAAAACCAGTATTCAATATTTCAATAACATTGGTAACTCGACACACATAATGATGTTACTCGAGACCAGGGATCGGCAGTTGAGACCCATGTTACATCCTCTCTTCAAGCACAACTCTGCTTTCGGCAAAGTTTCTTGATCTACCAAAAATCTGCATCATATCAGTTTATTAAATGCTCATTGCAGCAATCAACTCGAAGTTTCCCTCGGGTGAATCTCTACAGGATCATCTTGGACATCAAGTTTTTATCTTTATTCTTTAATTTCTTTCTACAAGTTTATCCCGAAACATCTTAATGTTTTGGCGGATTTCATTGCTAAACAAGCTTTATGCATGTTCTCTCATTATCCTCTTTGTAGTATGGAATGGATGATTTATAATATCTGTGTTTTTTTTTTAAAAAAAAATATAACATTGGTAACAAAAATAAAATAGATTCCAATATGAAAATTGAAAGTTTTTATATTTGAATTTTTTTGAAAAAGATAAAAGCAGAAGCGGAGAGAAAGATAATAGACAGTCCGTACGATTGGGTCAACGTCGATGGCAGCCTTTTGGCACCTAAATGGGCCTACTCTCCTCAATTTCTGGACTCATTACCATCTCACTCTCGCGTCTCCCCCTCTACTCTCTCCCCTACACCGTCACGTGTCACGGTCGAATCTAAACCGTCGGTAAGTATACAGTACCGTGAGCGCGTGAGGAGAGAGAGGCGAATGCAGATACGATCGCTCACTCTTTTGTCCTCCCTTAAACGATCCACCTTCATTTTCCCTATTAATTACGGGAGTGCCATCCTGTCTTTCTAAACCCCAACAGCATTTCACAGTACCTTCTTGGCGTCTTCCTCCCTGTTCCTTTTTTTTTGTTCTCTACTAAAGTTTTATTGTTAGATATTTATCTGCTCGTGAAATACATCTGTATTATTATTAGTTCGGTAGAAAATACTAGTAGTACGAAACGTCTATAAGTTATTACTAATATTTTTCAAAAAGAAAAAAAAAGAAAGGATTTTGATGATATGTTGGAAACAGAGTGGCCCGGGCGCAGACGTGAGCAGGCCTGGACGTGAGACCCAACGTAATTAAAAAAATGGATAGACCAAACGCGGTTACAGACACACAAATCATCCTTAACCACACAATCACAACTCGTCTTACTTCTCTCTACTTTGTTCTATAGTCTTCGTTTTTTATAAAAACTTTTTACTTCAAAATTCAGTACCTAGTCTTTGTCAAAACAATATCAATGAGAGGCTCTCCAGAAGCAAGCAATACGTGCACTGGTAGAGATACATTTTTTGGAATGATTCAGATTACGGTACAATTATAAATTACAAGTAATGGTGCATATGACTGATTGATGTTTGGTACATTAAGATTATTCAAACACTCCCACTGGACATGAGAGCTTCACTACCCATGTGAGGAGTTCCTTTATTCTCCATCTTCACTTAAGTAGGGCACACAATATTTTTAAGATCAATACACCTCATTTTTACAGAAAGTAAACAATCATTTTAGAGATGTACGTAGTGAAAAAAAGAAAAAAGAGAGATGCAGCGAGGGAAAATCTCTAGAGAAACCTTCCCCAAATAGAAAGTTAGGGTTTTCGAATATATTTGCAGAGTCACACACTTACACTCATCATAGAAAGAGAGGTATTTGGCAGAGGGAAAAGACTCTAATTCTAATAGAGGTATAGTACGTTGCTTGCTTTCAGACAATTAAAACCACTCCATAACCTATTACGCACCGACATGTCTGCTCTCTCCTTCCTTTATTAGCCCTCTCATCCTTCTCTCTTTCACTTTGTTCTTTAATTAAATTACAAAAAGAAAAAAACATCTTCCTCGGGATCTCCTCAAAGAAAAATGTTGGACTACGAATGGGACAACCCCTCCGCCATAATGTTATCCGGAGAAGAACGACACCATCATCAGGACCTTGACACAACCCGAGCCTTGTCCTTTTTCGACCCGACCCAAACCAACCATCATCATCAGTCTTCCTCTTACAACAACTTTTCTCCACCGCTATTTTCTTCATTGTCCAACCAACAACATTTGACCGTCGTTTATGGTCATCAGACAGCTCACATCCCCAGTACCAACCAGTTTCATCACTCCTTCTACGACGCTAATGATCCTAATTACGCCTCCTCATCCGAATCCATCTACCATGCTCACTCTTCTGCTCCAGCCTATTTCTCTTTCGACCAAAGTGGACCAGGATCCGGTTCTAATTCTTACAACTTCCTCATACCCAAGACCGAAGTAGAGGTCTCTCGGCCGTTCGATATCAGCACGTCCAACAGGATCGGCCTGAATCTGGGAGGACGCACTTACTTCTCGGCCGGAGACGACGATTTCGTGAGCAGGCTGTACAGGCGGTCTCGACCCGGTGAGCTGGGAATGGGGAACTCGCTGCTGAGCACTACTACTACTCCTCCTCGGTGCCAAGCGGAGAGATGCAACGCGGATCTGAGCCACGCCAAACACTATCACCGCCGCCACAAAGTGTGCGAATTCCACTCAAAAGCTTCGACGGTTGTGGCCGCGGGGCTCAGCCAACGCTTTTGCCAGCAATGCAGCAGGTTCTCTTTTTTCTTTTGGTCTCCTAAAGATGCCACCTTTGACACATATATCATTAGGCCTCTCTTGTCCGTCCGTACATGTTAAAATCCATGGGCGCAGCAGGGACTCTGTGTCATGTGTGGGGGCATGCTTTTGTCCGTACACATTTACATACTTAATTTCATTTATGTTCTTCCCTGCTTGTTGTATATACGGAGTAGTTTTAAGTTAAATATACGTTTTTTTTTTCAAAGTGTAATTAGCGTTGTTAAGTTACGGAAATGACGTTCCATTAATTTAATACTTCTCTCTCTTCTCACAATCAATCATTGAGAGAGAGTGAGTGTGTACGTCCTCTTTGTAGCTGTGGGTGATCCCGATGGCAATGAAATCATTTAACCCTTTCCTTTCCTTGTAATTAATTTACTCAGCCGTCTTATCTGTGGTGTTTTTTTTTTCTATAAAAAAAAACTTAAGAAAGAAATTAATCATAATATCTTACAGGTTCCATTTGTTGTCGGAATTCGACAACGGAAAACGGAGCTGCCGTAAGCGACTTGCTGACCATAACCGCCGCCGCCGTAAAAGTCACCAGTCAGCCTTCGCCAGTGGCGGCAAACACACTCCGGATATTATCACTACTCCAAGTACTTGATTTCTACCTACTTAATTCCCATCATATCCATTTCCTTAATTAATTACAGATTTAACTAATCTCTCTCTCACATTAAATTTGGTTGGTGGTACCATCAGAGTCAGTGAACGATTCGGGTGTAAAGTCGTCGTCAACGTCTCTATCCAACGCGCCGACCCCAATTTCATTGGAATGTTTCCGGCAAACTACAGCGTCGTCTTCCACGTCCGCAATCTGGGGTAGCTTAGCTCCTACTTATAATATTTAAGGTCGTCATTAATGTTGTTGGAGACCGATTAAATTTGATACTAGTTATTTGGTCATGTTACCTTTCCTACTTTAAATTTGTTTTTTTAATGTGTGTTTGACTTAATTATTTAATTAACCCGCTCAATCGATTGGTCGATTAGCCTCTTTCCTTTTTTTTTTTTTCTTAAAATAAATAAAATAAATTATTAGAATGAATGTGATCATGCATGCATTTTAGTTGATTGAATACGAGTAAAGCGTGATAGAATTGCCGGTAAAAGCGAAGACATGGAAAGGTACTGGTGCATGGGGTGGTTCGTTCATCTTTTAATCATTTAGGGCAACTGAATTATTGATTGATTGACTCTCTGTTCATTTTGTCTGATGGTGAATTTCCTACAAAACTACACCAAACCAAATTTTAGAAAGGTGACTGATCGATGAAGCCCACGTGGTTCCCCTTTTCATGATAAATAAAACTAAATGGTTGAGAGTGGCGGGCTTGGGCTTCGCTGAAGCTAATCATACAATTTTGTTAAATTTTAATTAGCCACGTGATTTGCACCCCCAAGAGAGGGAGAGATTCATTGCCGACCGTGTAATTTGACTCGGCTGTGAGTCGCGTCTGCAAGGCGGAACACGTGATCATTTCCGGCACTAACCGAGCTGTAAAGAAGATGTAAGAAATGATAAGAAATATATTCAAATGCAACATTTGAATACAATATATTGAAATGCAGGAGTTCGTTTTTTTTAACATCCAGGATCAAACTTTGTAAAAATCTTAGCTTAAGAAGATTTTAACCAAAGAGAAAAAAACCAACCACTTATTACCAGTAATCTATCATACGTTTGATTTTGGTAGTTTTTATGACAGAAAGATATGGTACAATTTGTTGACAGGGTGGGGTCTAGTAAAGTGAAAAAGTATTTATGACTGGGTCTACTGAAGTGGGCCGGAAATCCATTATAAAATGAAAGCCCATTTATAACAAAGTAAAAGAATGGGCTTATCAATGGCGGTCTTTGATGTGTCAGGAATTCCACCACCAAAACCCAAAAATCGTAAACGTGGGAACGATCAGAAGATCTTGTTCGTGCTTACTCTTGGATCTTCTTTCTGCTCCCCCGAAAACCCTAGCAAGCATTTTGGATATCGGATCGCGATGCTGATGAATCCGTCCAAGGTCGCCGGCCATACCCTGTTTTTGCTCCAGAGTTTTAATGGTTCCGATGTCGACTCAGTCGCCCAAGAGATCTGTCAGGTAAACCTCTCTCTCTCTCTCTCTTCTTCGATGGGATGGGGTTGTTCTCTTATAAAATAAATTGCAGCTGGTTGATTGTGGTGTTGAGACAAGCATTCCAGTTCTCAAGACATGCATCGATTGCTTCACCGCCCGTAGAAGCCACCCTAATACGTTGCAGCTTGAGAAACTTGTATCCTTGGTCTTCAAACGTGTTTTGAAAAACTCCAATCTCCAAACCCTTATTTCTCACGCACTCCAAGATGTTGTTGACGTCACTGACGATTTTGTTGATGATTTGACCAATGCATTGGGCTTTTCAATCCCTGAGAAAATTAGCTTTGCTCTGGTCCTGGCCGATTTTGAAAGATCCGATGCAAAGACAAGTGGTACGCTTTTGTTCCGATGTATTCTCTAGGTTCTTTTTTTCAAAAATGTGTATGTAAGCCTTGTGGTCTTTTCTTCTTCTGTAGGACGAAACTTATTATTGGCCGAGATTGAGAAACTGTGTGCCACTTCTGGCCAGATGGAGTCGACTGAGCAAATTCAGAATGTGCTCTTGTTTCTCCAGCAATCCGAGGACCTCTCCAGCCATTTGGATTCCTTCCTCCATACTCTCTCTTTTGCTCAACCTAGAGATGACTTCTCTTTTGCTCTTACGCCTTTCCTTTCTCCACAAGCTTATGTTTTCAGGTGCCCCTTATGAGTTGCTTTCATCTCTTATTCCTTCTCTCTCAACGCTTTTCTCTTCCGCTGCAGGAGCATGGATGATTCCTCCCACAACGACATTGATGCTATCTTAGCTGAAATCGATAAGGAACTTGCTATTGGAGATCTCATGGGAGAATTAGGTTGTGCTTTCTCTGCTGATGCCCAACAATGCAAAGAGATGTTGTCTACTTTCGCACCATTAAGCGAGGCTACTATCGCAAGAATTCTTGGTAATGTTGCTCGTACATGTGCTGATCGTGAAGATAATCACACCACCTTTCCAACATTCAGTCTGGCCCTTGGATGCTGCATTCCAACTGAACTTCCCACGCCTAGGTCGTGGAATCCTGACATCTTAATTCAAACAATCAACCAGCTTGTAAGACATCTTAATTAACTTCTCTAATCAACATACCTTCATACTACTCTTTTTTCTTTGTGCATAATCATTTTTTTTTTAATCAATGGATTTAATGAATCATCTAGCTTATTTGCTAACTGTTTTTTTTTTTGGTTCATGCTCTTATGTTTTTCTGCTAAACTAGGCTCCTGGCACAAGCTGGAGGAAAGTAATCGAGAATCTCGACCATAGTGGATTTGACATCCCTAATATGGAGTCTTTCTCGTTTTTCATGCGCCTATATAAAACTGCTTGCAAGGTGTGTTCTCATACTGTTTAATTTTACTGTTCACAATATGTTGTTTCCACTTCCAGTGTTGTTTGAGGGTGTTAAACTGCTTCGTGCAGGACCCATTTCCTCTTGATGCTGTATGCGCTTCTGTCTGGAAAAATATGGAAGGTCAATTATCCTTTCTTAAGCATGCAATAGCCGCCCCACCAGAAGTGTTCACCTTTACGCATTCTCCAAGGAAGCTGGTGAGATACCACACGTCCGTCTTTACATCTGTTCTTCCTGTTTTCTGTCGCTATTCTTTTGACCATCTGTTTTCCAGGTATATGTTGATAATAACATGCACAGCCATGAGCAACAATTAGGACTTTCCAATCAAGCATGGCTATCTCTCGATCTCTTAGATGTGCTATGCCAGCTGGCCGAGAGAGGGCATACTGTTTTAGTTAGTTCGCTACTCCATTATCCACTCACACATTGTCCTAAAACCCTGCTACTTGGAATGGCACACATCAAAGTAATTCCCATGAGGGCTCTTTGATGATGTATTCGCTTAACCTTGACTTTTTTTGTTTGGCTAAGTATGTTCATCCTGTTGTTGCAGACTGCCTATAATCTTATCCAGCGAGAGGTGCTTTCTGTTATTCTTCCACTGATAATAACGAATTCCCAGGATAGTGGTTTTATCCTTCATCTCTGGCATCAAAATGCTGAACTCGTTCTGTGGGGGATTATAAATGCCCAAAATCTTAAAGCAGACAGCATACTCAGAATAATTGAAATCTGCCATGAGCTCAAGGTGAATATGTTGTACTTAATATTTATCTCCTTGCTATGATTTGTTTCATACACTAGCTTTTCTGCATTTATGAACTAATCAATTTTTTTATTTGATTTATTTCAGATTCTCTCTGTCGTTTTAGAATCAGTTCCACTCTCATTCAGCATCAGATTGGCAGTCCTTGCCTCACTGAGAGGATTTTTGGACATTGAGAGCTGGCTGCCAAACTGTCTCTATGTGTATAAAGACACCTTTGCTGTGGTAAATATTCTTTCACAATCGAAGTTTTACTATTGTAACTTCTTTAGAGATGAGAAGTTCGTCTCTAACATGTAAAATCTACCTTTTTCATGTTTCAGGAGTGTCTCAAATTTGTCAAGAATGTGCATTTTAGCGAATCAGAGGATTTTACTTCCAAACATTTCCATCCGTCTGATCCTTTATCAGATCTTCATTTAGATGCAACAGCTTTGCTTTTGAAAGTTAGTTATGATTCTTTATTTGGCTAGTCTATTGCGTCATATCTATTGGGTTTAATGTTTTTTACATGTATTGCAGGTTTTGAAAGCTCATGATAATGTGATTACTTCATCTCAACTGGTAGAAGAGATAGAAAAAGTCAATGCAGCAATCTTGGATTGTAATTCGAAACTGCAGAATGGTGAGGCTAAAGATTCATCAGCTTCCAGTGCATACGGAGAAGATGTTGAGGCAGAAGCAAACGCTTATTTCCATCAAATGTTTTCTGGTCAGCTGAGTGTTGATGCTATGGTTCAAATGCTTTCCCTATACAAGGACTCTTTGGTTCAGAGGTTTGATAATGGCAAACTATGCCTATATGAGAAATTATCTTATCAAGTTTGCCAGGCTCCTCATGCATAAACAAAATCACGAGTTTTTTTTTTACAGGGAAAAATCAATTTTTGAATGTATGATTGCTAATCTGTTTGAGGAATATCGGTTTTTCCCCAAGTATCCCGAGAGGCAGCTGAAAATAGCTTCCATTCTCTTTGGTGAGTGGGTCTTCTAAAGGATGTTTTACTTTATGTAAAGGGAGGATACCATGAGTTCATTTGCCGTTCATGTTGTTGTGTCTAATTCTCAACATTTATTAGCGTACTATAACGGGGCAACTTCCTGGCTAGTTTGTCATGCAAGATGGTGGTGTTTGAGTAACTTTCCCGAATTTGAATCAGTGACATGTTGTTTGAGCATCTTTTCTTCTATTTTGTATTGTTGTCGTTACATTCTCTTTGCGACTTGTACAAATCTCAGGTTCTGTTATCAAGCACCAGCTTATAAGCTCAATCACATTGGGTATGGCACTGCGTCTAGTCTTGGATTCTTTGCGTAAACCTGCAGATTCAAAAGTATGGATTCTTTTGTGATTTATTTGTCTCCCGGCTTCTTACTGTAAGAGATCTGCCATTTTCTTAATTTCCTGATTCATGCAGATGTTTCTGTTTGGAAGCAAAGCTCTGGAACAGTTTGTGAATCGTCTGGTTGAATTGCCTCAGTACTGCAACCATATTTTGCAAATATCTCATCTGCGTAGCACTCATCCCGAGTTAGTCACTGTTATTGAACAAGCACTTTCAAGGATATCGTCTGGTAATTTAGAATCGGATGCCTCTGTTTCGCACCCTGGTCTTTCACAGTCTTTCCCTGGAAATGGCGAGGTATAGTGTTGATTAAAAGTTTCTTTTGGCTGTCTTGGTCTGTTATATATCTCTTTATCAGTACTATCTTGCCGATGTTTAGCTATTTTATATCTTCTTATACATTAATTCTGTGTCTGCCTCCAATATGAGATCAGCTTCGCTAGAGTTATCTATTGAAAAGGGGAAAGAAGAATGATTTATCCTTTCTATTTCTAGTCTCTTGCCTTTCATTAGAAGTTCTTTAGCGGTGATGTTTACATTTGTAAACTTCTCGTGGTATGGGTTGGGCTATATTTTTCTTGGCCCTAAATTAACTTTCCCGAAATTTTAAGGCGAGAAGAAAATTAACACAAAGTTTCTGTTTTTTTTGTTTTTGCCAGTTTAGTGGTTCTGGAATTGGCCAATCTGCGTTGCAACTTCCTTCTCCTGTGCTGCCTCAACAGACAAATGGAATGCATATTGATGACCGCAGCAGAGTACCAAGTGTTCCATCTAACGAAGCAAAGCCGCTTCTGCCGTCATCATCTAACACATCCGCTGATGTTTCTGTCATTCCTAAGGTGATCACTTTCTCTTCTCTTTTATTCTATGGCTGTGGGTGAGAGGACTGTTCATTTAATCTCGCTAGTTATCCGTGCAGAATCCTGGTATTTCGACTTCTCCATCAACCTCAGCTGGTTTTGTTCGCCCAGCTCGTGGAGCCACCTCTACGAGTAATCTCCATGTCGTCTTAACTTCATAACTATTTTTTCTAAAATATGATAGGAAACATAGTTCTTTTCCTATGAAAAGAAGAAATGTTACTAATAGTCGATTATCACAGGGTTTGGCTCTGCTTTGAACATAGAAACCCTGGTTGCAGCAGCAGAGAGAAGGGAAACTGCAATAGAGGTACCCGCTGTGCTCCGCATTTACATTTGGAATTATTTGCTTTTGGTTACGTTGCAAAGTGAATTTTAACATGCTAATTGTCTAATATTTAGTATGAGTGACAAGTATAAGTTTTTTTTTTTCCAGGCTCCACCATCAGATGTTCAGGACAAAATTTCTTTCATAATCAATAATATATCTTTAGCCAACATTGAATCTAAAGGGAAAGAGTTTGCTGAGATTTTGCCTCAACAGTATTATCCTTGGTTCGCACAGTATATGGTTATGAAAAGGTATGAATAATTGTGTTTATATGTTTGCAATATATCTGCGGTTTCCGTCTGCTCTTCTGATTGTTTTCCTGGTGTTAAATACCTAATAGAGCAAGCATCGAGCCCAATTTTCATGATTTGTACTTAAAGTTCTTGGACAAAGTTGATTCCAAGCTGTTATTTAAGGAGATACTTCAAAATACTTACGAAAATTGCAAGGTAAGTATTTCTTCATATAAGTGATTTGTTGTGATAGGTGTTCCTTCTGTTGAGCAATTTTGTCACTTCCATAATTTCTTTTGTTTTGCAGGTTCTCTTGGGTTCAGAGCTCATAAAGTCAAGCTCGGAAGAGCGATCCCTGCTTAAAAATTTAGGCAGCTGGCTTGGAAAGTTGACCATTGGAAGGAATTATGTTTTAAGGGCGCGAGAAATAGATCCAAAATCCTTGATTGTGGAGGTATTTTCTGCTATTTCCCTCAAAGTTTATTCCTTTTTGGGTAATAATTGTGTTAATTTGTTATTCTTCTCCATGTGCAGGCATATGAAAAAGGGTTGATGATAGCAGTCATTCCATTCACTTCAAAGGTTGGTGATGTCTGATTAGTTTTACTAGCTGTTCTAGGGTTGATGTTTTGAGTCTTAATTTGCGGCTACTGCAGGTTCTTGAGCCATGCCAAAACAGTATTGCGTATCAACCTCCCAATCCTTGGACGATGGCTATACTCGGGTTGCTCGCTGAGATCTATTCAATGCCAAACCTAAAAATGAATCTGAAGTTTGATATAGAGGTAAATGCTTTTCATAATGACTTTAGAAAGATGACTGTTCATCTTGAGGATCAACGAGTTGTTTTACATCTTTTCTCTTCGAGTATTCATTTTTTTTGTCCTCATCTTGGCTTTCTCTTCAGGTTTTATTCAAGAACCTTGGTGTTGATTTGAAGGAAGTAGCGCCAACTTCCCTTCTAAAGGATCGGAAGAGAGAATTAGATGGGAATCCTGATTTTAGTAACAAAGATCTTGGAGCAACACATATATCTCAACCACCGATGATCCAGGAGCCTAAAACAATTTCTCCTCTTAAGCAAATAGACCTACCTATTGATGTTGCAAATTCACCTAATACAGACACTCCCTCAAAGTTATTATCACAGGTTATATTTTCTGTACTTTTTGTTATCGACATATAGTGTCCACTTTTATCTATCAACAGTATTTTAGCCCCTAGCTTTTTCTTCAGTATGTAGCCCCTCAACGTGTGTATACTAATACTTTGATGGAAGACGAAAAAGTGGCAACTTTAGGCTTGCCTGATCAGCTCCCGTCACCTCAAGGACTGTTCCAGTCAATTCCATCCCCAATGTTTTCTATTAGCCAGGTACGATTATCATTATATGAATGTCGATCAAAGTTATTATATATATGTCTGGTTCATACCGTATCACTTTTATGATGATGGTCAGCAGCTGTCAGCAGCGCTTCCCAACATTGGACATCATGTGGTTATCAATCAGAAATTAAGCGGGTTTGGTATGCACTTTCCATTTCCGAGGTTTGTAACTATTGGTCTCCCACTGGTGAAATCTTTATGTTTGTTGCGCATTTGAGGTATTTTCTTTGACATTCTAAACTGTTAATCCATTGTCAGAGTGGTACCACTTGCCATGGATAGAGCTATCAAAGAGATTGTGTCTGGTATTGTTCAGAGAAGTGTTTGCATTGCTTGCCAAACAACAAAAGAGCTTGTGCTGAAGGTTGGCCAATCTGAACTTGTCTACTTTTTTTTTTTTATCTAAAATGATATCCTTCTCACATTCGTTTTCCGTCGCGTTTATTTCACAAGTAAAATTGTTCCCATTTATCACAAGCGTCAGTTTCTAGCTTGTAGCTCCGTTTTGAGTAGTCTATCCATGTATATTTGTTGTATCTCTTTTTTTTTTTCTTTAAGCAGAGAATCTACAAAGTTTTGATCTTGTACATACATGTTTCGTCTTTGACTCCAGGATTATGCCTTGGAACCAGATGAGACACGTATATATAGTGCAGCTCACTTGATGGTAGCGAGTTTAGCTGGGAGTTTGGCTCATGTGACGTGCAAGGTTTTTCCTGTTCAACGGCTTGGATTCTTAATATTTTTGTTTACATTCTTGCTATTGTATTCTGCCTTGTTACACTAAATAAATCAGCTCTATTAATCCTTTCTTGATTTTATGCATTCTCTGGTATATGAAGGAACCCCTGCGCACTTCAATATCAAGTCATCTGCGGAGTTCGCTCCAGGGTCTGAATATTAAAAATGAAGCTCTTGAACAAATTGTGCAACTTGTGACCAATGACAACCTTGATCTGGGTTGTGCTGCCATTGAGCAGGCGGCTACAGAGAAGGTTTGTGTTAAATTTTTATATAATTTATGTTCCATGTTTTAAGTTAATAAACTTGAAAATAACCAGAATAGATTTAGAGTGGACTGCAAGCATTTCACTTGACTAGGGATCCTTGTTACCCTTTTGTATGATTGAGCCTCACCTACAATGTTCGGTGATATAAATATATCCATGTTCCTACAGGCAGTACAAACTATCGATGCGGACATTGCCCAGCAATTGTTGTTACGGAGAAAGCCCAGAGATGGTGCTGGATCCTCCCTCTTTGATCCAAACAAGCTATCGCAGAATTCTGTCAGCTTTATACCAGAGTCCCTCCGCCCAAAACCGGGACAGCTGTCCCTGTCTCAACAGCGAGTTTATGAGGTGCTGTTTTTTTAACAGCTAATCGCCATTGGTATTTTTTGTGTTCGTATAACTAACCGATACGTGTATTTTTCAGGACTTTGTTCAACTTCCTTGGCAAAAGCAGTCAACCCACACTTCACACAGTTTATCTGCTGCTTCCAGCTCATCAGGTGAGGTTGGGCTTGGTAGTGGATATGGTCCAGTATCAGGAAAAAATGCTTCGGACTCTTTGTCTGGTGCTGAAAACGCTCGGATGGATATGGTCTCCCGGGCATCAGATCTTTCTGTTGAGGGTTTGGAATCTCCAGTTTCACTTTTAAGGTGCTTTGCTTTTTCCCATATTGATTAAAATGCTTACATTTCTTTTTTCGTGTTTCACAGCTAATATGTTGACATTTCATCTTGCCTCTGTTCAAAGCTCACAAGTTGATCCAGCTGGTGAAACAGGCGGTCTTCAGTTCTCTAATTCCATTTCGACTTCTGAGTTGAGCCTGGTTGAATCCTCCGACGCCGCTATGAAAGTGAGATTACTGTGTGTTTTCAAATTTTGTCTCGCTTAGTTTTTATATTAAATCACTGAGTTGTGCTTCTTATTTTATACACCAGGAAACTGGAACATCATTGCAGACATTGACTTCAGCTGCTACCATGGAGCGTCTTAGTGGAAGTAATATCACCCAGCCTTCTCTGTCCACAAGAGATGCACTGGATAAGTATCATGTTGTTATGCAGAAGGTTAGTGAAGTGGCTATTTATGCTTTTTTTACAATTACTACAATAATTTTGGCTTCTCTATATTACATGTGGTTGACTTCGAGAAACTGTTTCAGATGGAGGACTTAGTGGCTAATAATGCAGGAGATTGTGAAATTCAGGTACCTGAGTTCCTAGTCATAAGTGGTTGTAGTGAAGTTTCGTTTTCCTTTTTATGTTCACATAGAATTAATGGAACTGTGAGTTAATTTTTTAAATGTTCCGTAATTTCGGGAAATATTTTGGTGGTTTTTGGCCATTTAATGCCTATCTGGTTTTGATATCGATTCAATCACTGAAGATCTCATTATTTTTTCAGGTTGTTGTTTCAGAAGTTCCTGAAATCATCCTCAGATGTATCAGCAGAGATGAAGCAGCTTTGGCTGTCGCTCAAAAAGCTTTCAAGGCTCTTTATGAGAGTGCATCAAGTAGTCTTCACGTCAGTGCTAACCTAGCAATTCTTGTGGCTATTCGTGATGTTTGCAAGCGTGTTGTTAAAGAGCTCACTAGTTGGGTATGTTAACGACCTTTTCAAGATCTAAGTATTCATATTGTTACTGTAATTCACACTCTCGTACGTGCTTGAGTTCAGTTGCTTCTGATATTTCTCTGAAAAGAAGCCTCTATTTCGTGACATGACACATATCAATAAGCATTAGATTGACTCCTGACCAAAAAAAGGACTAGATAGAGCCTATTTCCCGTAGCTGGAGTTCCTGATAAAATATGACAAGAACCATCCTCAATTAGTTATGGATACGATATTTGTTTGTTTTTTTCCTGGGATTTCTTGTTATACTTCTTGGAACTCCATACATAGGTGATTTATTCAGAGGAGGAGCGGAAGCTCAACAAAGATATAACTATCGGTCTTATCCAACGCGAGTTGCTTAACCTAGCGGAGTACAATGTCCACATGGCGAAGCATCTTGATGGAGGGAGAAACAGTATGCCTAACAGCATATACTTGTATATTTTTCTTTTATTGTAAACAAACGTGGCTAACTCCTTGTTTGCTTTGCAGAGAGTGCCACTGACTTCTCTATTTCTCTACTCCAATCCTTGGTCACTGAGCAGTCGAGTGTCATTTCAGAGCTACACAGTCTTGTTGATGCACTGGCAAAGGTAGCGATTTAAACTTTTTCGACCTTTGCTATTGCAATCTCGCCTTTGCTTGTTCTATTAATACACCTGTTCTGATATTATGACAATTTTTAGGTGCGGAAAATATACAACTAGGGGTTAGGTTTAGATATTGTTCTTCTTTCTCTGCCTCGTAATACTTCTTTATAGAACGCCAACTGACAGATATCGTGGTTAAGTTCAGATATTAGTTAGGCTGTTATCATAAATTTGACATTATCATTTGGTTACGTTAAATTTTTTCCTTGTTTGGTTGTAGCTTTCCTCAAAATCTGGATCTCCTGAGCCATTGCAACAACTAATTGACATCATACGGAATCCAGTTACTAATACAAATGGTCTCCCTGATAGTGCATCCGGAAACGAGAACAATGATAGACAATCAAAGGATGAAAAGGTTTCAGATGTTTTCATTACCGAATGTTGCTTGTAATCAGGCTGTTTATTCTTTTGACATGTTAGCTCTGTTCTTAGGTTGTGTGCAATACAATCGCTAACACAGAAGAGAATACCAGCTGGGAATATGGGGAAGCAGATCCCTTGGGTTTCCGGGATAGGGTAATTCTTCTGCTTGTTACTAGCGTTCATTACTCCAATATGGATGAAGAATGTCTTTTTATTTGTTTAATTGGGTTACAAGCTACTAATAACGATTACAATAGAAACGTTTCTGTGTAGCCGTTATCACTAAATATTCATGTTTTTGTTCATAGCCTTTTTGTTATCGATGTTTTTCAGTAAACATAAATATGTGTTTACATACTCTGTCACCTCTTCAATTCTATGTTGGTACATACATCTCTCGTACGTGTTGTTTATCCTCTCTTTTTTTGATGGTCTTTATGCTTCCGCAGGTTTCCACGCTTTTTGAAAATTGGTATCAAATATGCGAAGTTTCCGGTGCAAATGAAACCGCTTGTTCACAATATGTCTTGCATTTGCATCAGACTGGACTACTTAAGGGAGACGATACAACAGAGAGTTTTTTCAGAATTCTTCTGGTGATTTTGACGGTTTTAAATTTTCATAGCATCTGCACTTCCAAAATCTTGAGAGGCCTTATGATTGAACTTGGTTGTTTTGTTTAGGAACTCTCTGTTGCTCATTGTATATCTTCTGAAGAAATCAGTTCTGGAGCTGTGCAATCTCCTCAGCAAGCTCAGAGTCCATCATTCCTTATCATCGATATTTATGCAAAGCTTGTTTTTTCAATATTGAAGGTAAATGCTCATGGATTTTTATGGCTAGGAGCGCGGATAATTTAGCCCAAAATACATTGCCTGCTAAGCCTTTCTTTTCTTTCTTATGACAATCTTTTCAGTATTTCCCTGAACAGGAGTCTAGCAGCAAGTTATTTCTTCTTTCGGAGGTTAGGGGACACACCATTTTACTTTATTGGAAATAATTCAAAACTTACTAATATTGGTGGAAAAAGGTGAGTGGGTCTGATAAATGATTACTGGCTGTAGATCATGGCTGTAACTGTGAGATCTATTCAGAAGGACGCAGAAGATAAAAAGACGTCACTCAATCCAAGACCATATTTTAGATTGTTCATCAACTGGCTGCTGGACTTATGTTCCCTGGATCCTGTGACTGATGGTGCAAACTTTCAGGTGTATTTTTGTTTTCCTTGAAGAATTTGCTATTTATCGCTATAACTAACATCCAGTTTGTTTCAGGTTCTAACAGCTTTTGCCAATGCATTCCACGCGTTGCAGCCTCTTAAGATTCCCGCTTTCAGGTTAGGACAGAAGGCTGTTTCTCGTAATGCTTTTAATCAAACTAGAAACTATGGGAGAAGGCGAATGAAATACCTATGTTCTCGAATGATTCATGTGGTTGACATGTATCTTCTTTTCTTTGATTGAAGAATTGTGTTTTTGCACTATAAATTTTCCAGCTTTGCATGGCTAGAGCTGGTCAGCCACAGAAGCTTCATGCCTAAGCTGCTTACAGTAAATG
The DNA here is from genome assembly GCA_012274485.2 of Sinapis alba. Taxonomy (NCBI): domain Eukaryota; kingdom Viridiplantae; phylum Streptophyta; class Magnoliopsida; order Brassicales; family Brassicaceae; genus Sinapis; species Sinapis alba. The sequence goes on along the minus strand of MU105624.1, from coordinate 26,754 downwards.
GCCAGAAGGGTTGGCCATATGTTCAACGCCTGCTGGTAGACTTGCTCCAGTTTCTTGAGCCATTTTTGAGAAATGCTGAACTCGGAGGACCAGTTAGTACCTTCTTCCCTCGTGTAAATTTTGCACTGAACACTAGGGATGGTAACTTTAAAGTCGTCTCTCCCTCTCTTGTTTGTTAATCGATTATGCAGGTTCATTTCCTATACAAAGGGACATTGAGAGTGTTGCTGGTGCTGCTTCATGACTTCCCGGAGTTCCTCTGTGATTATCATTTTACTTTCTGTGATGTGATTCCTTCAAGTTGCATACAAATGCGAAATATTATTCTCAGTTCTTTTCCACGGAACATGAGGCTTCCAGATCCCTCTACCCCAAATTTGAAGGTTCGAGATGATTGTGGATAGTGCAGCCTGTTCAAATTCTAAAGAAAAGATATATATTTATATATTCCTGGTAAGCTAATTAATCTTGTGAACTGCAGATTGATTTACTGCCTGAGATAGTAGAAGCTCCCTGTATCCTTTCCGAGGTTGATGCTGTGCTAAAAGCGAAGCAAATGAAGAATGACGTGGACGAGTATCTCACTGTAATAGATCATCTGATTCTTCACTCTTAATTATTCTCCTTTTGAAGGTTCTTCAAATTATATCACGGAAGTTACTATTTTTTTTTTCTTGCAGTCGAGGCAACAGAATTCAACTTTCCTAAGTGAGTTGAAGCAGAAGCTGCTTCTCTCGTCCAGCGAGGCCAGCTCAGCTGGAACCCGTTACAGTGTACCATTGATCAACTCACTTGTGCTATATACTGGAATGCAGGTATGAATACGGGGGCTATTAATTAAAAGCCTTAATTTACTAAATGGATCTAAAAGGAATAAAAGTATTCTTACCTGCGATGACAGGCTATTCAGCAGCTACAAGCGGGTGAGACGCAGGCTCAAAATGCGGTGGCCTTGCATATGTTCAAGTATTTAAGTACGGAACTAGATACAGAAGGGCGGTACTTGTTCCTTAACGCTATCGCCAATCAGCTTCGATACCCCAACAACCACACTCATTATTTCTCCTTCATTATGCTGTATCTCTTCTTCGAGTCTAACCAGGTGAGCATCGCTATGCCTCTCTCAGGAGTCTATTCTGTAGACATGAGAATCTAATTCTTTGTGTGTGGGGGGCATGAATGGAAACAGGAGGTCATCATACAGGAGCAGATAACAAGAGTGTTGTTGGAAAGGCTAATTGTGAACCGGCCGCATCCTTGGGGACTCCTGATAACGTTCATCGAGCTCATCAAGAATCCAAGATATGGCTTCTGGAAACACGCCTTCATCAGGTGTGCGCCTGAGATTGAGAAACTCTTTGAATCGGTCGCCAGATCGTGTGGTAGTCTCAAGCCCGTTGACGAGGGGATAGTCGCCGGTTGGGTCTCGGACAACAATCACTAGCTTCTGTCTTTTTTTCTTTCTTTCAGTTTGTAATATGTACCTGATCTTTTCCCTCTCTCCAGATTTGGCATTGATTAACATACGACGCAGCTGCTCCCTATCAAAATAAAGTATCACCTAGGCCTGGGCAAAAAATCCGGCCCCGAAGAACCGATCCGAAACCGACCCGAAAATCAGGGTCCCGAACCCGATTGGATCCTGGGAAATATCCGAATGGATCCTAAATTGCTATATCCAAAGAACCGGTACCAAACCCGATCCGAACCGAGAACCGAATGAGTATCCGAAGATATCTGAAATGTAAATATATATATAAAAATATTAATTATAATTATACTTATAATTATTTGATAATTTTAAATTAAAATTTTAAGTTAAATATAATAGTTATTTTGGGTACTTTTAATATTTTCAGATAAAATATGATAGTTTAGATTAAAAATACCCAAACAAAACTATGTATAATGGGTATTTTTGGTTATTTTTGGGTAAATTTGGATAATATGAATACAAAATTAGAACCGAACCGGGTGACTATGGTTACTTTGGGTACAAATACCCGAACCCGTTTTAGATACTTTGGTTATTTGGTTATTTTTTGGTTCTTATACATGAGAACCGAACCCACCCGGACCCGGGAGGATCCGACTCGAACCCGACCCGGTTTTTTGTAATACCCAAATGGGACTGTTTTTTAGAATCCGAAAAAACCGATATCCGAATGGATAGTATCCATACCCGAAAGGGTACCCGAATGCCCAGGCCTAGTATCACTTTTTTTGCTTCCTTAAGAAGCTTCAGTTCTCCAAATTATTTTCATAAATGTCCCTTATTTTTCTAGAAAATTGAACTCGTCTTTCGATTTAGACTGAATCAAGACTATTACCCATCCAAAATTTCTTCTAATCAACTACAAAAGTCACATAAACTCTCCAAACTCTCAGAATCCTGAACGTTTCTTCACAAATTATAAATTTGAAAAAAAAATTGAGTTATGTCGCCTAAAAAAATTTAAAGTAGGGTATTTTAGATTGAAGTTCTTTGTACTGAATTGCAGTCGCTATGGTCCTCAAAAGAATTTGGTACTGGTTATGTCATTTTACCCATTCTAAACAGTGTTTACAATTAAGTTATTTTTTACCATTCCTATGTTGGAGGATGGAATAACCACCAGAACTTACATCAATTCTTATAATCATTTCTCTATTGATCATTCTGTTTTTTCTATCTAGTTAGGTTTTGGAACCTATCCCAGAAGCTAATTTCTCCTCCCATTAGTCTCCTAGCAAAGAATTTTATTACCATTTAGTAGTAAAATAGTTACAGGAGGAGAATATAGCTTAGTCCAAATTCCAAATAGATAAATGTAAAAGGACAAGAAACTGATATTTAAAAATCACGAGATATGCTCGTCAAGTTTTTTTTGTTTTGAATTAATAAAAAAAAGCAAAAAGATGAGTGGAAAACGTGACTAAAATAAGGCGTTTCCAAGCAAGTGCAAATATAATTTAGTATAACTCTTCTCTCTCTCTATATATATGTGCATAGAGATAATCTCTCAGTCTCGCATAAAAAACCTCGCAAGCTAATCTAATCTGTCAATCAAAGACTCACAAGTGAAGAAGAATGCAACAAGATCTCACATCTTATGACTGCTCCTCGGTACTGGATTCAATTCGCCGACATCTGCTGGAGGATGACTCAGAGAGTGTCTCTTCTTTCTCCAGAAGCAGTTCACCAGATCTGGAATCGACCACTAGAAGAGGAGGCAACTTCAAAGGAGTGAGGAGAAGGCCTTGGGGGAAATACGCCGCAGAGATCAGAGACCCCAACAAACGTGGAGCCAGGATATGGCTCGGCACTTACGAGACGGCCGAGGAAGCAGCTGCGGCCTACGACCGAGCCGCTTTCAAGTTGCGAGGGGCCAAGGCTAAGCTCAACTTCCCTCACCTCATCGGCATTGGTGGCCCTGAACCGTCACGGATCACCAAGCGCCGCCTGAGTTCACCAGTCTCATGTTCACCTGTGGCTAAAAGACGCAACACTGACATTATAAACCTGACGGCTAGAGTTCCTTGCCTTGCTTTCCATTATTTCTACAATATTGTTGACTCTACCAACTAGTTTTGACTACTGAGTACTCGGTTACAACATCAGTTCGATGAAATGCATAAACTTTTATAGACCCCATCAATCAGTCAATCCAACCAACCTTTGCTTGTCTATTCATATCATTTTTAAGTCAAATACCCGCCGAATTTGTTCTTCGCCTTGAGAAAGAGACAAGAGACGAGATACTTCATTATACAAGTTGAAATAAAATGCTAACAATCACCAAAAGTAAATGATACGAGTCCATCAACACCATTACAAATCCCTTTTACTCTCTCTCCTCTCTCTACCTTGTTACCGGATGCCTTCTCCTGCGATCCAAAGGTGTCATCTTTTATTCTAGTTTGTACTAGATCATCTAATACTTGTTTCATATACCAGAGAAACAATTACCTCTTTGGTCGGATTCTATCTTCTTCATAGTCCATCACTCCACTTGGTTCCCCAAACATCTCTTTATGCCCTCTGCTGTCAATATCCCCCTGCCCACAATGTAAGTAAGACTACATCGACCACCACCCTTCCCAATCACATTTCGTAATAGTCTAAAAGTTTTCTTTCTACAATCACCACTCCACAAACATTTTATTATTCATTTCAAAGCACAAAAAAAACCTTGATAGATTCCACAAGAAAACATATACAACTAAATAGCTTCAGTCATAAGAAGGATAACTACACCGAGTCCAAACACTTCACTTCCTCTATCTGCGGCTGAATCGCTCAATATTAAGAAAAATGGATAGGTTTTTCAATCTATGATAGTACTGGAATTACAAAGTCGAGAGACCTTGAGAGATTTCTTAGTGGTGTCTCTTCGCTACCTAACTCTTGATAAACCCCATTTCAGTTCACGGAATAAATCGGACAGAGAAGCTAACCAGGCTCCAAGTCAGGGTTACATAAAAGTAAACCAGAGACTAACTAACGCATAATTAGTTACATTATATATTTAGTAGGGAACAGTGAACCTCCAAGCCTATCACTGACCTTCATGGACAGAGACTTCTTCACTTCTTCCACTCCTTCATCTGCTTCCTTGCGATGTTTTTTGTCAATCTCACTCATATTGTCAGCCCATTTGATCTTGTCTTGAATTGAACCGAGCAGATTTTCTGATGTGTTCAACCTACACATAAACAGTCTCAAAAATGAAGCAAGGCACAAACTGTTTAATGAGAAAAGGAAACTTCACATAGAACTCAATAGCAGGTCGTGAAGGTAAATCATATATATACTAACACCGTGTGCGGGTCCTTATTAAATAGAAATAGAAAAGAAAACCTGGAAACCAAGGGAATAAGAAAAGTACCAGTTTGACAATGTGTGTAACATATTCCCAAGTTGTCCTGGCCTTAGATCCCTACCAGCTGCAAATGTAACCTGAAATATGATGACACTAAGAGGCCAAAAAGCACAATGATAATCAGGAGAAAGAGGGACACAAGTAGACACACACCTCGAAGCATCTTTTCAATTGATCCAGTTTTCCTCTAACTATACCCTGAAAGATAGTAAGTATATAGCAAGGACAGTATCATGCTTGTTGGGACAGTTTATTATTATTGTCTATGAAACTAGAGAGAGAGAGAGAGAGAGAGAGAGAGAGAGATTTTGCTGAGGGCACTCACCGCGTACATACATTCATTGATAAGAAAGTCCTCGAGTTGACGAACATTGGTGACATCTAACTCGAGCATCAGTGTATCATAAGGCAAAACCTATGAAAAACAAGGACAGTGAGAGAAACAAGTGGAAATGAGAAGACGAGAGAGAATTCAAACCTTGTTTGACTCGGCAAGGGTAAGCACAGTGAGCTGTTTTAGCTTCAGAATTTGGTCAGGAGATAACTGAGGGATACGGCTAGCATTGCCTTAAAAAAAAAAGAAAAAAAAAGTAAGAAAGTGTGGGAGGAGCTTTACTGAAACAATTAAAAAGGTTCGACCTGTTCCTACATTTGTAGTCAGCCCAGGTGCCATGGGCAAACAACCGCAGAACATCCACGTACACAGAATGTGTGCTTCCTTCAAGCTGCAATGCATCAAGATTACTAAGATCGTCTCGTCGAATAATTATTACATTAGCTCAGCAGCATTCGAGAACCTGGGCAACGTTGGGTAGAGCCAAAATCTCGGAAAAGGCGAAAAGAGCAGGATGCGATATAGCTTCGATGATGATGGGCAACAGGGCCTCGCCGTGGCACGTAGAAGCTCGGCGAACGAGCTGATCAATGATCTCCGCCTGCTTCTGCTCCATATCCATTCCACTTTAGGGTTTTCCAGATCCCCGATAGATCGAATACCTCTCCTCTTTTATGATGATGATGATGATGATGATGATCGGGATGACGTGTCTAATTAATAATACCCAACATGTTATTTAATAATACTCTTCTTACTGGGCCTAGGCCCAAACCAAAGACCCTATACCGCGCGCGTCTGATCTCATATCTGCTAGGGATTGATTGATCGGAAAGAAGGAAGATATGGCAGAATCTCGCAGCAACAGAGCGGCGGTGCAGGCTACAAACGATGATGCATCCGCCAGTAAACTGTAGGCTGCCTCTTTCTTTTCTTGATAATTTCAGTTAGATTGCTCATCATGTATTGTGCTATTATGAAGGTCTTGTGTCAAAAAGGGTTACATGAAAGACGATTATGTTCATCTCTTTGTGAAAAGACCCCTTCGAAGATCGCCGATTATTAATCGAGGTAACAACTCTTTATTATTATTATTGTTTGGTCTGTCTTCTGAGCTGACACTAGCAGTCCGTCCCTAGGTTACTTTTCCCGTTGGGCTGCCTTCCGAAAGCTTTTGTCTCAGTTTCTGGATAGTGGGACTAGTAGTTCTAATGAAACTGCTCATGCCAAGAAACAGATACTCTCTCTCGGAGCTGGCTTCGATACTACATATTTCCAGCTACTGGTGCCTCTTCTTCTTCTGAATTCTCCATTTTGGTGCTTCTCTTCTCATTTTCCCTTTTTTTTTTTTGTAGGATGAGGGGATAGGGCCCTATTTGTACGTTGAACTGGACTTTAAGGAGGTACCCATTCATTGCATTTTACTCTATGAATGCTGACTTACTCTGAGTCTGTGTGTTTGCTTCTTACGTTAGGTAACAAGTAAGAAGGCTGCTGTTATAGAAAACTCCAGCCAGCTGAGGGACAAACTGGGAGCTAATTCATCTATTTCACTTGGTGAGAATTGTAGATTGACTCTTTTTTTTCAAATCATCGATCTCAACTAGTTCAGTCCAGCTATTGTTGATATTGTTCTTCATTCTGCCAAGCTAAAAATGCAAATCCCTTTTTTCTTTTGACAGTTAGCTCGTAGATTAGTTTGTTACTCCTAATTTATAATGGTGCGTTGCTGTTTAACTCTGCAGAGGAAGGCCAAGTTCTCAGTGATCATTACAAGTTACTTCCAGTTGACCTGCGTGATATACCAAAATTAAGAGATGTTATATCATTTGCTGATATGGATCCTAGGTATGCATCAATAGTTTCCCTTTAATGTTACACTCTGTTATGACATTTTTTTTTGAACCCTCGTCTTCTACCGGGGTTATAGAGATGCTGACTGATGATAAAACCCTAATATCATTACCAGTCTGCCGACATTTATTATTGCAGAATGTGTTTTGATATATCTGGACCCAGATTCAAGCCGTGCCATCGTCAATTGCGCGTCAAAAACATTTTCAACTGCAGTATTTTTCTTATATGAGCAGGTTTTTCTGGCATTTTGTATCTACATAGTTCTCAATTGTGTTTTTTTTCTTCTTGTCTGCATAATATTGTAGATATAATCTTCCTGCTGATTTGTCTACCTCGTTTGGTTTCTGTTTGCAGATCCATCCAGATGATGCTTTTGGACAGCAGATGATTATAAATTTGGAGGTAAGAATGTGTACTTTAGTTGCAGCGAAGCTTAATTTGTTGAGATGTTTGCAAAACTATGGGGGATCTAGTAAAACATTTAAATGTCATCACTCTGCCTCCTGGCTACATTTTGTGTAGATAAATATACCTTCACTGAAGCTCGTTCTGATTTATTTTACCCGTGTGTTTCTGTGCTTCAGAGTCGGGGTTGTGCACTCTTAAGCATTGATGCATCACCGACTTTACCTGCAAAGGAGAGATTGTTTCTTGACAATGGATGGCAGGTGCGCTTTGCAGTTAAATATCAATATGATTAAATGCAGTCTGGTATATGTATTAATGTCTCCAATCGTGCATCGAGTTGCCAAACAATTTGACATACGACTTTAAATTTTTAATGCAAATGTGCCAGGGTTTGATTGCAACATTCAACTAACGAAAATGTGCTTGCAAAATTGTATGATATCTTATTGTCAATTCCTACATAACTCCGTTGTGGTAATGGGCTAACAAGATGTCATTATATTGAATATTGGATTTTTCATCAAACCGTATCTGTTCGAACTTCGAAGGACTAAGATGCAGTATCCAGTCTTACGTTCTTGTCGTGATGGCTGGTTGTAGCTAGATAATGTGCATTGTCTGATGGACGCAGGGCTAACCTTCCATTAAACTTTGTAATCTATGGCCTTCTCATATCTTGCTATATTCTTTGTTATGGCATATTAGAGAGCTGTTGCCTGGGATATGCTAAAAGTGTATGGAAGTTTTGTTGATACCCAAGAAAAACGCAGGTCAGTGCTGTAGTTACCCTTAAAATTATGTAGCTGGGTTATAGTTTTCGCATCGATTATCTGGCCTGAGTTCTTGCAGAAAAGTTCTCTTTTACAAGAAATGCCTAGTAAATGTTGTTGAGTTCTGAGCTTTCCCTTGTTTTTAAGCTCTTCTTGTATCCTGTGTTTTTATTTTTGCATTCTCTTCAGAAACCCTGGCTTTTCTCTCATATTTAAATATGATAGTTGTGTGTTTCCAGGATCGAGCGACTGGAGCTGTTTGATGAATTTGAAGAGTGGCACATGATGCAGGCAAGTCCCTCTCCACCCTTGTTAAGTTAGTTTTCCACTCGTTATATGTATGGGAAAGTAAAAAGACAGACTGAAAGATGAGTGGTATTGAATAGCAAGGGCCTCTCCAGTATATATGTTAGTTTTGGATGATGCGTCGGTGTTGATATAAATGTGGGTAAATATTTGATTATGGTTTTGTTTTACAACAGGAACATTACTGCGTCACATATGCTGTCAATGACGCAATGGTACGTTAATGAGACATGCTCTCAAGTAGTTACTATAACTCAAAATGTGATTTTTAGTTCTCGATTTGGAGGGAAGTGTTAGTAAAGGGCGTTGTGCTTTGACAGGGGATATTTGGGGATTTCGGTTTCACAAAAGGAAGCCGTGAAAGCATGAACATCTCATCTCCAATGTCACCTTGAAAAAGGAGTTTTTTGTTTTGTTTTGAAAACGGTAAGTCAGTGTTTCTTTCTTTCTACATTTATTGGAGAAAATAAAAACCCTGGCGGGTTAATATGTGTACATTTTGTTTGTAGACTGGAAGATGAAAGCATTTTCTTCGTCTTTGCAGGAAACAAGCTTCTGGGGTTAAGATGAATGAATGCTACCGACTGTATCGCTTCGAGATATGTGGGCCTGTCGTCGCCTCCTCGAGGCTCAATAACTCAGTTTCTTCTTTTTTTTTTTTTTTTTTTCTGCTCTATTCTCTATTCATGTTTGTCATACCAATTAACGACGATGCAAATGCAAATCTTCATTGTTTGCTTAAACATTATAAAATAGAGATTCAATTTCTTAAATACTATATATTTGTCATCGACAGTAATAATAAATTTCCAAAACAACAGCCGACAGCATAATTAATGACAGTGAATCGTTATACCAATCTAGAAATTGCTTTAAAGCTATGAGACGACTAATTTTGGTGATACCAATCTAGAAATGCAAAAGAGTACTGATGTAAGAATATGAATAAGGTAACTTGTGATATATGAGCGATCATACAAAAATAAAAATAAAACAACATGAAAAGACCCAATAAATACTTAATTATCACATTTGATATTTTGTAAGAAAACAGTGAGTTTGTTTTCTAATAAACATTGTTAAGCAAAACGACAGTATCGATATAAATACACGGAAGAAAGCCATAAAAATGTGATGGTGCGAAAATATTGATACACAAAGAGAAATTACGTACAAAGCACAAGTAAACTAAAGACTGAACGGAAAAGGATATTGCTGCTAGGCAATCAAGTTGAGCAACAACCATTCTTTTGGACAACAGGCTGTCCTCTGATCTGCACAGTCGGCGGTCTGGCACTGTTCCCAGCTGGCTGGCTTGCCATACTGCATCCAAACCACAAATCAATTACTTTCCTTTGCACCATAGACATTAACTGGTTCATTCTGTATACTGATTGGCTACAGTCAAACTACATGAAAGTTTAGAGCTTCTAGTTGAATTATCAAATTTGAACACTGCAGGGTCAACATCACTCTGCTCTATAAGTTCCTTTTGTTTCCCTTCCCTATTGCAACATATAGCAGTGACCACTTGCTGGAGTTCAAAGTTCGTGTCTGATGAATCTTAAGAGAGCAATTAGCCGCCAATAATAGCAAGGAAGCATAGTAACTACCTCTCTTTGATCGATGCCGACATCGCCATGAAAGCCTGTTCCACGTTTGTAGCATCTTTTGCACTAGTCTCCATGAAAGGAATTCCAATCTCATCGGCAAAGGCCTCCAAAATTCATCAGAAAAGCAATTAGCAATACAAATAAATAGATGACCACAAAACTGGAGAGGGAGAGGAGTCCGTACCTTTGCCGTTTCATATGGAACGGCTCTGTTTTCAGTAAGATCACACTTGTTTCCAACCAGGAGTTTGTTCACATTGTCACTAGCATAACGATCAATTTCACTCAACCATTGCTTCACATTGTTAAAGCTTTCTTGATCAGTGACGTCGTAGACAATCTACCAGGGGAAGGGGGAGGCCACCACGGAGTAAGTTAGTACAGGCAAAAAAAGAAACAACGGGGAGAGAGAGAGAGAGAGAGAGAAAGTAAGTAGGTTACAATGATTCCATGTGCGCCACGGTAATAACTGCTAGTAATTGTCCTGAACCGCTCTTGACCAGCAGTGTCCCACTGAAAAGTAAGTATACAGTCACCGTTGAAGAGACTAGTTAATGAAAAGCAAGAACTTAAACTTGTCATTGGTAACTACTGTTCTTTTGGCATAAAATAAAATGTAGAAAGAGAAAAGTAGGGTTGCATACAATTTGGAGCTTAATCGTCTTCCCGTCTTGCTCCACAGTCCGAATTTTCTATAGAAAAAAAAAAAGTATAGAAAGTGAGATCGCCTCCTAAAAAAATTAACTGTGAAACAACTGCTTACAAAATCGACTCCAATAGTGCTTATGTAACTTTCTACATACGAATCATCCTGCAAGTAGGCAAATGATAGAAGGAAGCAGAGTCACTATTTCACATGTAATTATCCAACAAGAATGAAAGCAACAGTGCTTGATTAGTTACAAACTTACAGAGAATCTCAACAGTAGACAAGACTTCCCCACGCCAGAATCCCCGATGAGCAGGAGCTTGAAAAGGTAGTCGCTACACAGATTAAAAGGATCAAACAGAAAGATCTCGAAGCCCTAGGTTTCTATATCAACTGAACGGAACTTACTACTCGGGATTCATGGTGGTTTCGACTTTCGATGAATGCCAACGGAGGAAAATCTGGGGATGAGAGCAGCAGAGATCCGTTAAAGGGAGAAGAGAAGATCCGTTGAGGAGATTTAGAATAAAAAAAGGCCAACAACTGGGCCTTGGAAGAAGCCTATATTCATTTAAATAAGGCCCAGAAGAAACAAATATGGACCGACCTCCTATAATTATCATCAGTTCCACGTGATTATCTGCTTTTCGGGCTTCTTTCTGTTTAAAACACAACACACCAACGACCCGTTACGTTGACTCTTTCTTCAACCTCCCTCCCCCTACTTTACCAGCTTATCTCAAGGTTGCAGTGCTACTAGGTACTAAACGATCCAATATATCAAGGTATCTATGAGAAACTGACAGGTTTTTAAACTCATCTAAATTCTTTAGTTTTACAACATCATTTAACAAAGGCCCGTAGTTCATTCCATTAGTGTTCTCGGACACAATGTACCGGCTTTGAGCAAGTATATAGCTAGCTCAAAGATAAGCTTCACAACTGATTACGCCTCTGACCAATTTCGACTCGTTACTATCGAAAATAACAGCAAAGCCCACTGCTTGTTGTGTCCATTCCAATTACCAACTCATTTAAGATTCATTGCAACAACAAAAAAAAAAACAGCATACGAATGAAACTCAGGGTTTTCAAGTAAACAAGACAAGAAACTAGCATGAGCCAGAAACATAAAAGCAACCAAAGTTCAGGCACATGCTCCCAGTAACTCAACGGGTTTCTTCTCTAGATAGGCTTGATCTTGAAGTGCAGCGAGATGAGCGAAAAAACAAGACATTTCAAGTCCTGCAAACATGAAGGAAAATGTGAATCCTCATGATAAAGTGTTTAGGGGAATATCTTCCTAAAGCATGAATTTGGTATGTCAAGGAAAAAGATAAGTAAGTGACCTGAACGAGATAGTAAAAGATGCGAAGTCCTTCAGGATCATCACTGCTCTGGACATCAACGAGAGAACCAATCTTGGATGTAGCGAAGGAGATATGCTCATTTCCCATCACGATTTCAAGCTCTTGCCTTCCAACACGGTCAGGTTCCGGCCACTTAAAATCATCTTCTTTCATTATCTATGCAAAAAAAAACAAAAAGAGCAGGAGTCAGGTACTGAAAGTGCGCAGAAGCTAAATCATCTACCGTTTAAAAGGTAACTAGAAAACAAAAACGAAGCCCAAGCGAGGAATTAAAAGGGTGGTATGATCGCAAAGCCAATTTCAAACAAAACCCTAATCGAGTTCCGACCTAGTAGGCTAGAGCGGACAGGAATATAAAAATTAAGAGAAAGAGAAAAAAACAAAAGACCTCGCTGTCGGAGACGATACGCTTGCATTCCTTGAGAACGGCGGGGGTGAGAAACACCTCCTTCCGGATCATCGTATCGTTCTTGTAGTTTGAGTTATTGGCGTAACGGAGCTTACCGTCCGGTCTAAACTCAAACTCCAGGAACTCGTGTCCAAATTTCCCCTTGTGTCCGACATAGTACCTCAGGTAGAACTCGTTTTCTTCTTCCGCCGCCATGGTTCCTCTCTCTCTCTCTCTCTCTCTCCCGATTTCTCTTCTGCCCTTTTCTTAACCCCCAATAACTAGAAGCAAAGCATCTCTGATGGTGTCAGCCCATATAAATAAACATGAGCCCATATGAATAAACATTCAGGCCCATTTTTAAAGTTGTGTGTCCATCGAAATCGTCTCCCTGATATCGAGAAGGAAGGAAGGAAGGAAGGAAGTTGCACAGACGGATTCGAAAATGGCCAAGTTTCTTCAATCCCATGGTAGTTGATTGTATCATCATCAATGTTCTCTGATTTCCCTGTACAGCTACAAGAACAGGAAGAAAACTTTTGGGAAACTGGCAAACATGCATGGTTATGCGAGCATTATTTGCAATCAGGTATAAATAGTATGCAATTATCTTTGCTATGTAAGAGAAGGAAAGGGATTTGCTAGTCTAGCTAGCCCTATCCTATAGTGCAGGCCGCAGGGTGCACGGTTTCCACATTCATGGCATCTTACAACAACTATCCAAGCGGCTATGCTCTTAAGCGCTTGCATCAGTTAAGTGAGTGACTTATTCTTTTCGGGGTATCTTGTTATTGCAGCAGCGTTTACTTTGGAACCAAACAAGAAAATATGATAGCCAGTCTTTGATCGTTTCACATGCCACGTATTATACATAATTATCTTTGTTTTGTGGTGTATATTTGCCTAGGGTTGATAATTTTCCTACGATAAGATTAATTTTACGTGGTACCTTGCATGTTTCTCAGGCCATCCTGCAAATCTAGTGGGAGAAGAGTGGGTTCACATAGACACTTTTGGTGCTATGAATGGAATATCTCGCTTTTGTGAATATGATTTTCCTTAAAGGTGAGTGAGGTTAGTTCTTCATTTTTTATGTTTTTAGCTCTCCTACCCCGTTTTAGTGTTGGTAGAAGTAAAGGAGACATCAAGGTACCCCGAAAACAACTTGCCACTTGTAAAGGACCGAATTGTGAAGCATCTGTTTGTTTGCCACATTCGTTTTCTTGGAGACGATTACCACTAACTGCGAAAATATCATATGTTGCTCCACGGCCTGGCCTTTGAATATGTAGAAGAGGGTATATCTGTTTAGCTATTTAGGAGGAGATATGCTTTCCGTGTGCAACGCAGATACTCAAATTAAAGATGAAGAAATAGTACTGGTGAAGGAGTTACAAAACCAAAATTTCACGTACCTTGTGAAGTGAGTATATTCAGCACATAATAGAAAGCAAAATCTTAGTCAAAGAAGATAGCATTGGTGGTTGTCAACATCTAATAAAGCTGTAATGCTTTGAGCAGCGAGCTCCCGTCTGTGGATGGATACAGGTGCTTGTTTTCTGAAGAAGGCTTCCACAGAATCCAACTGCGGCAAGGTTTCCCTCCCATTGTTCTGGTAAATTGGTTAGCTTGGGGAGTATTTCATCAGAATAGATGCGTTGGAATGCAATGTTGAGTTTAACATGTTGAGTTGCAGGTAAAAAGAGCCAAAGCATACGTGCACAAGGGATATGAAGACGGATGACCAGTTGCATAAGAAATGGCCAGGATGTTAAATTCATTGTTTTGGTCGATGTAGCACAGCTTTCTTATTCGGGAGGAGAACATGTAATGATATCCCGATATTAGTATACTTCCACATGTCTCTCGCTGTTCTGATTCATTGTTTTGGTCGATGTAGCACATCTTTCTGAGTTGACTGTTCTGGTTCAAGACGCTCACCATTTCACTTGCCGGGTTTCCTACGGCCATTCTAACACTTTGTGTGTGAGTTTTAAGGGATTGCTAAACAATCTATCACGTAATCTGATTATGAAAAAAAAGAAAAGGGAATCTAAGAGGAAATTGGTGTATTCCTATAATGCCCGACCAAATGGTGAAGGAGAAATCAGAAATCCAAGTCTAGGAATCGCATATGTTATCAAAGGAAAGGAAAGTTTGGAGCTAGCAAACATTGAGAGTGAGAGCAGCAGTAATGTTGGAGATGGGCTTAGCACGGGCCCAACAAGAGCTAAGCCCAAAATCAGGTCGGCCCGTTAAAACAAGAATGATGACTTCGCTAGAAGACAAAACATACTTTTCTATAAAAAGAGAATGTCAAGCTCATTGAAAGGACAGTTAGAAACGTACGAAAAGTACGGAGAGTACAGAAAAGGAGAGCTCCCTCTCAAGACGACCTGTTCAGAGCAGCTGATCTTAAGACTACCAAACACCAAAGTAGAGAGATATTTGTTTAGACGACCTGTATAAGCAAACATCTCTAATTCTTGTAATCGTCCGAGCTCTTTGTTACTTGAATTATTAATACGAAATTCTCCACCCCTTCAACTCATTTATCATTATTGTATCACCAACCAAGTATGGAATCAACAAGTAATACCGACATCAAAGAGCTAAATTCCTTCTTCATTTTGGGAAACAACTGGTCTTATAATCATCTGATGTAAATGCTGGATCCGTCTGCTAATTTCCATGTAAAAGAGATACAAAAAAGAAACATAATTCTGATGGAGATTATGGTCCTTACCAATGTAAACATTATTGTTTTCGATCTTCAAGAGGGATTATGTTAAACATTGGAGTGATACAAGGTGAAAGATTTAAACTGGATGTCGTGTATAAGATATTAGGACATGATTATTATGGAATTCTTAGGGTGGTGTTCTTAACGTAATATAAGAGTTATTTCTTAATTTTAATTAAAAAAAAATTAAGAGACGGTTCAACCGTCTCTTACTTTTTTCTTAGTTAAAGTTAAAAACGGTTTTTATATTACGTTAAGAACTCCATCATAAAAACTCTGCAATAAACATGCCTTAAGAATTAAAGCTGGCGGTTCAACAGATTTAACCGCATAAGCCGACGGTTAAAAGATGAATGAAGTAAGAAGGAAAGTACAAAATATTTAATTTACTTCATTAAATGGATGCTGTTGTCGGCCGGTGGAGGTGGGCCTATTACATTGATGGGTAAAGCTGAATTTTGGCAGGGCAACCACATTCAATGCCCATTGGTTCCTCTCCTACCGTATTTGAAGTTTGAGGTTTCTTTTCTCTTTTCTTCGCTTAATTAGATAGAGTTGTAGTAATTACCATGTATTTCTTCTTGTGGTGATACCATGTCACATATTCTACACAATAGTATTGCCACAACTCAAGTCCTTCAAACTTTCGAAATTACATATACTAGCTACGCAAGTGTAGCTTTGGTCTTTAAAAATGTACCTTTGGATGGCGTTGAAGCCCGGAGTGGCCATGGAGTCCCTGTGACAATTTGTCCTGCTCACTCGGACTCAAGATCTCACCCTTTAATAACATTCTATCGGATTGTTATCGGATTGGTGCTTTTAGGAGTTTTATTCATTTCTTTTGCAGACTTTCGGTTTTATACTTTTATCAGATTTATTTCGTTTACGAGATTTATTGCTATTTATGGGATTTATGATGTTAGACGATTTATGAGAATTAATAAATAAAGATTTCAGAGTTATTATTTATTATATTATTTTGGAAAGTACGAGTATTACAGTCTCCTTAATAGTTTCAAGTACCTCTTGGTTTCCCGCTGGTGATAGCGAATTAGCGAGCATGCACTCGTACGTGATGGCTGAAGATGAGGATAAAGACCTTGGAAGACTCATGATAGTGACGCTGATGCTGTAGAGCTGTGGTGCTGTTTTCTAATAAAATTTACTTCTATATATTCCATACGATATCAGTTTTCAACTTGGCCGCGCTGTGGTGCACCCCTTCCCTGAGCATGTATATTGCCTATACCACTACTCCTCACCTTACCCATGGTAACGGTGTGGGATCCTCTACATTGTTCCTGTAAGTGCATGCATGACTAACAGCGACATTCACGTCATGAACATGGGACACTGCAACTTAGGGCATGATTATCCGAGTCTTTTAAGGGGGTCTCTTGCACTGTTTGCGGGCCCCATTAACATATGGGGTTCGTGAACAGTGCAAAAGACGGTTCTTAAAACTCTTAAATAAGAACCGTCTCTAGCACTGTTCACGGGCCCCATTGACACGTGCCGGTCCGCGATTAGTTAATTTTTTTTTATTTTTTTTGGAAAAACAGAAAAAAGCAATTTTTTTTTTTTTTTTAAATAAGAGACCCCAAAAGGGGTCTCTAGGATAATCATGGTCTTAGAGCATGATTAACCCCGGGTTCTTAAGTGGGGTTCTTAACTTTAACAAAGAAAAAGTTAAGAATCGGTTCTTAAATAAGAGATTTAAGAACCGGTTCTTAACTTTTTCTTTGTTAAAGTTAAGAACCGGTTCTTAAATTACGCTAAGAACCCCACTTAAGAACCCGGGGTTAATCATGGTCTAAGAGCGTCTCTTTAACCTCTTCCCCCCTCCCCCCATCCTCAAGTTCCTTTGCTACACCCTCTCGTACGTCCTTTGTTCAACACTACTATATTTATATCTACATTAACTTGCTTTATATGTATTTAGATGTATGCATGCATATGTATTTGTAGAACGTTTCAGTCGCTCCATCACACGCAGTTCATGACCCACTACTCTCTTTTCATGCACATTTACGACTATATCTATGGGACGACCGACAGGTTGAGTGAGTAGTTGTAAGGGAGGCCGTTAGGGAAAGAGGAGGAATCATCTGACGTTATGCTCCTAACACTAGGCCTGGGCATTCGGGTACCCTTTCGGGTATGGATACTATCCATTCGGATATCGGTTTTTATGGATTTTGAAAAACAGTCCCATTCGGGTATTACAAAAAACCGGGTCGGGTTCGAGTCGGATCCTCCCTGGTCCGGGTGGGTTCGGTTCTCATGTATAAGAACCAAAAAATAACCAAATAACCAAAGTATCTAAAACGGGTTCGGGTATTTGTATCCAAAGTAACCATAGTCACCCGGTTCGGTTCTAATTTTGTATCCATATTACCCAAATTTACCCAAAAATAACCAAAATACCCATTATACATAGTTTTGTTTGGGTATTTTTAATCTAAACTATCATATTTTATCTGAAAATACTTAAAAGTACCAAAAATAACTATTATATTTAACTTCAAATTTTAATTTAAAATTTTAAAATAATTATAAGTATAATTACAATTAATATTTTTATATATATATTTACATTTCGGATATCTTCGGATACTCATTCGGTTCTCGGCTCGGATCGGGTTTGGTACCGGTTCTTTGGATATAGCAATTTAGGACCCATTCAGATATTTCCCAAGGTCCAATCGGGTTCGGGACCCTGATTTTCGGGTCGGTTTCGGATCGGTTCTTCGGGACCGGATTTTTTGCCCAGGCCTACCTAACACACTCGACTCCATTTACCAGATCCACCTTGGCTTCCCGTCATTCTCCTCCCTCCCTTGTATTCTCTCGATCCCCATGGCACCTCACCTGCTTCATGTGTCCATTTATTCTCCTCTTCTCCTTCGTCCTCACTTCTGCTTTCTCCTCCCAAACCTTTGTCTAGAAACAGCCTCCATCATTCACACTGTCCGTATTCGCAAATTTGCCTTCCACGTACGCATTTAACTAACACCCCTCTCTCTATGAAATTCTATCTTAGCACATGCATCACAACGTTTTAGTTCCAAAGTTGGACTTCGTAACACTGTAGATATTTTCCTGCACTTTCACTTAAAAATACACATTTTCTCCTTATAAAAAAATTACATTTTACGTAGGAAATAAGGAAAAAAAAAGCAAAAAAAACAAACAATAACTCTGTTTCCTCGTGGGTACACCTTTTGGAATTTACTGCATGCGGTAAGATTCAACTTCTTCCATCTCTACGCCATCTGGAAAGCTGCTCTCCGTCATGATCACCAACCTCTCCAGCTTCTTGCACCATCTGATCTGCTTCCCTTCCAGCTTTGTTCGCAGTTTATCATGTTTTAATCGAGAATATATATGAGTTATACATTTGTTACGTTTGCTGCCACATGCTGCTGCATATGTATTAGAAAGGACAAACAATTAGACCATTAAAAAAATAAAATCAGAAATATTTGCGAAAAAATCTAATGTTTTGCTCATTTAAACAATCCTCCTAATAGAAAACCTTTACTGATTAATGGAAGAAACTTTAGAAACTCTAGCTTATAAGAGCATGATTAATAGAAGTTCTTAAGATAAAGTTATTAGCGTAATTTAAAAATCGATTCTTAACTTTAACCATGCTCTAAATATGTTACCAAAATATATAAATATCTCTAAATATGTTATCAAAATATATAAATATCTGGTGCATCATCGGTTCGATAGTTACAACCACTTTACGAGGTATTATTTCAAACGGGCCTTACACACTCATGGTATACCTAATCAAGGAGTGAGTAGGGTAGGGTATATGTACCAGTATATGTTTGTGGCGGTGGGAGAGAGTTACTAAAAAAAGAAGAATGAAGTATTCAATCCTCGCTTAAGAAGGCGTGCCCTGTTTTAAGTTTTCATTCATTTAATGTTGGAGCAACAGACACTAGCTGGCGCTATAACGTGAATGATCTTGATTGGCTACTAGTTGCTGAAGCATCAATCACCTAATATTGCCTAACTTGGTTCATCTGTATTTTAGATGGGAAATTAACAATTATACAACCTAAAAACTACCGGATTTAGAAATTAAGCCATATCTACGTTACTGATGCATATTTTGCTTACGTCGAGGATAAGATATAATCGGCAATCGATATTCGATAGGTGTGGGGGAGATTAGCTGAGTGTCATAAATGAGGACCCATGTGGAAAGTATCGAATGGGAGGAGTACATGTTTGGTCTAGGTAGGGCCCTCACAGGGAAGTGGGCTGGTGGGAAGATAGGGGTTGGCTTCGTCATTCTACTTCTACCAAAGAGTTTGATACCTTTCTATATAATGTCCTCATCAGCAGTGACAAAGAATTAGAGAAACGCACACATATTCCATATTACATTCGACGGTACAATGGCTACGAAACCAGGCATCCTCACCGATTGGCCTTGGACACCCCTTGGGAGTTTTAAGGTGCACTCTTTTTTTTTCTTTTCTTTCTTTCTCTCTTTCCTTTGTCTATTTAATTATTATATATATTATTCTACTAAAACACTATTAGAGCATCCGCAACGTTCGATTCTCACATAGTACCTGCAAATAAAAATAAATAAAAGTAATTAGTAAAGATGAGAGAGAGTGTAGAAAATCTCTTCCCCAAGAAGCGTTCAAAGATGTGGAAGGTACTCAAATTACACATGTCAAACAAAAGATAGTTTAACTCTATTTAGAAAATCAAAAATAAATACATAATTAAACTATTAATATTTTATGTTTGTTAAGAGACTCACATTTTTCTTAACGGTGCTGATGCTCTTATATAGTATATATATGTAACTCGTGCTTATGATTGAATCCCGTTTCTGATGCATGATATGGCACGTGGAAACAATTAATACGATAGTACATAGTAATAGCACCATGGGCGGTCCATAGCACATACAAGTTTGTGACTGATGATCCGGTGGATCTCGGGTACTCCCTCGTATTACCCTTCTTGCTCTTCAGAATTCTTCACAACCAGGTGTGGATCTCTCTTTCCCGTTACTATACAACCAAGGGAAAGAGGCGCATCCTCGACAAAGGTATCGACTTTAATCAGGTCGACAGGGAGACCAACTGGTGCGTTTTCCACTTTGTTTGTCATTTTATATAACTGCGTCGCTTGTGCTTTATGGGAGCTAAGTATGTTTTCTTAATATTTACACGTGCAGGGATGACCAAATATTGTTCAACGGATTACTGTTCTATATAGGGATCATGCTGCTGCCGCAGGCGAAGCAACTTCCCTTGTGGAGGACAGACGGAGTGTTGATGGCGGCGATGCTTCACGCCGGGCCGGTGGAGTTCCTCTATTATTGGCTCCACAAAGCTCTTCACCACCACTTTCTTTACTCCCGCTACCATTCCCACCACCACTCCTCTATCGTCACTGAACCCATCACTTGTAACTCTTATTTTTTATCTTTTATAATTTTTATCAAATATACTTAGTACACTTTTTCACGTCCTAGTTAGCAATATATTTAATCATTCTATGCAGCGGTGATACATCCATTTGCGGAGCATATAGCATACTTCATTCTATTCGCCATACCATTGTTGACAACGTTGTTAACGAAAACGGCATCCATAGCGTCGTTCGCCGGATATGTAATCTACATAGACTTCATGAACAACATGGGACACTGCAACTTCGAGCTCGTCCCTAAGCGCCTTTTCCACCTCTTTCCTCCCCTCAAGTTCCTCTGCTACACTCCCTCGTAAGTCCTTGCACTAATTTCGTATATAATATCTACATTCATTTCTGTCGCCTATATAAATCAAAATTTAGTACCAATTTTTTTTGAAAACAATTTCGACCAACCTATGCATTAACCGGAAACCACTTGCATTTTTGTTCTCAAAAAAATATCAGTTGCATTTGCATGTCTACGTACACTCTCCTTTCATGTATAAAGAAGGTGACGTTATTATGTAATAAGTATAACTACTGAATCCATGGACTATATAAAAAGACAATTTAATCTATATGCACATAATCCAACTTTCCACAATTTGATGTATTTAGAGCCTATTTAACCAAACAGCCTTTGAAAAGTAAATATCAAATTCATTAGGGTATATGGCCCCTCTAAAGTGTAGAATTATTAACACATCTTTTTGTTTTCCGTATATGTATCGATAACGAGGGTAATGTGATAAAACACTCTTATTGTTGTAATATCCTTCTTTTGGATGATAAAATGCTATTAATGAGAGTTGCAGATTCCACTCGCTGCACCACACCCAATTCCGGACCAACTACTCCCTCTTCATGCCGTTGTATGACTACATCTACGGCACAATGGATGAAACCTCGGATACATTGTATGAAAAATCTCTAGAAAGAGGAGAAGATAGAGTGGATGTCGTGCACTTAACTCACCTGACGACGCCCGAGTCCATATACCATTTGCGGATTGGCTTGGCTTCATTTGCCTCCTACCCCTTCTCTTATAGATGGTTCATGCGCCTTTTGTGGCCTTTCACATCTCTCTCCATGCTCTTTACTCTCTTCTATGCCAGCCCCTTTGTCGCTGAGAGAAACTATTTCGAGAAGCTCAACTTGCAGTCTTGGATCATACCCAGATATAATCTGCAGGTTCTCATCATTTTCAGCTTAATTTTTGACTCTTTTGTGAATTTATTAGCCGTATAAGTATTATAGGTTGGTTTACTAATGCACTGACACCTGATGCATGCAGTACTTGTTAAAATGGAGGAAAGACGCGATCAGCAACATGATTGAGAAAGCGATATTGGAGGCAAATAAAAAAGGAGTGAAGGTGCTTAGCCTGGGTCTCATGAACCAAGTACAGAAACAAGCTTCGACTGTTTTGGTTTTACACTGGTGAGATGTCATGTCATGTCATAAAATTAAAACTGTGGTGGGTTGAAACAGGGGGAGGAGCTAAACAGGAATGGAGAGGTGTACATTCACAAGCATCCAGAAATGAAAGTAAGAGTGGTGGACGGCAGTAGATTAACAGCAGCTGTTGTGATCAATAGTCTACCCAAATCAACGACAAAAACAGTGATGACAGGCAATCTCACAAAGGTGGCATACACCGTCGCCTCTGCTCTTTGCCAGAGAGGTGTTCAGGTTGTGTTTTTCTCCTCTGTTTTTTTTTTTTTTTTGCTTGTCATTGCCTAAAGTAAAAGACAAATGAGTTTGAATTCCTTATTTCCATAGGAGAAAGCTTAAGTCCGCACCTTCACCTGTCCAAGCTTTCTTAAGTTGTATTACATTTCCTTGTAAATGTTATCTGCAGGTCTCGACTCTATTACCAGAAGAGTATGAGAAACTAAGATCATTTGTTCCACAAGAATGCAGAGACCGTTTGGTCCTTTTAACCTCTGAAGCACTCGCATCAAACAAGGTGATTAAGTATACAATAAAAGTTGCAGAACAATCGAAGAACATATATATATTAAACTAATGAATTTTGGTTGAAGGTATGGCTGACGGGAGAAGGAACAACGAGAGAGGAGCAGGAAAAGGCCACAAAAGGAACGTTATTTATCCCATTCTCACAGTTCCCCCTCAAGCAGTTACGTAGAGATTGTATCTATCATACACCACCGGCTTTAATAATTCCAAAATCTCTGGTGAATATCCACTCCTGTGAGGTAAGTATACAAAGCTATCCAATCCAATTAGAATTTTTTGTTGATATCCTAAATAATACACATATGCAGAACTGGTTACCGAGAAAGGCGATGAGTGCAACTAGAGTGGCTGGCATATTGCACGCCTTAGAAGGATGGGAAATGCATGAGTGCGGCACATCCATTGTTCTCTCAGATTTGGACCAAGTATGGGAAGCTTGTCTCAGCCACGGCTTCCAGCCCCTGCTGCTTCCACATCACTTCAAACACCCCTGATTCCCTACTTTCAGATGATTTATATTGTTTCCGTAATTGATCTTATATGAGTTATAATAAGCCTCTAGACAATGGATCCAGAAATTTACCTCTGTTTTCTTGGCTGATGGTTTCACTCAATCTATAGCTGATACAACTATATTTTATTCAAGAAAACCTACTATATTAATGCAATGCATGTGTTGTACGTTGGCACGTTGCTGAATATCTATTGCTAGTAATAATGCTTCCGATTTAGCATCTTTCAAAGTTTTTTTGGTCTAAAAACTGCAAGATCATCCTTACAAAGTTGTGGCTTTATATGTTTGGAATGGTGCAGAGTTATGGTTACTTTTCTGGTCAGAGGTGCATTATAACCCTTTATACGAAGAGTTTGTCTTGTGTTTAGGGTTCAGGGTTCTCCGAACCTAGGAATAGTGAAACCAAACCTAGGGTTTAGGATTAGGGTTAGGGTTTAGGTTTAGGATTATCCGAACCTAGGAATAGTGAAACCAAACCTAGGGTTTAGGGTTAGGGTTAGGGTTTAGGGTTATCCGAACCTAGGAATAGTGAAACCAAACCTAGGGTTTAGGGTTAGGGTTATCCGAACCTAGGAATAGTGAAACCAAACCTAGGGTTTAGGGTTAGGGTTAGGGTTTAGGGTTATCCAAACCTAGGAATAGTGAAACCAAACCTAGGAATAGTAAACCAAACCTAGGGTTTAGGGTTAGGGTTTAGGGTTAGGGTTATCCAAATCTAGGAATAGTGAAACCAAACCTAGGGTTTAGGGTTAGGGTTAGGGTTTAGGGTTATCCAAACCTAGGAATAGTGAAACCAAACCTAGGAATAGTGAAACCAAACCTAGGGTTTAGGGTTAGGGTTAGGGTTTAGGGTTAGGGTTATCCGAACCTAGGAATAGTGAAACCAAACCTAGGGTTTAGGGTTAGGGTTAGGGTTTAGGGTTATCCGAACCTAGGAATAGTGAAACCAAACCTAGGAATAGTGAAACCAAACCTAGGGTTTAGGGTTAGGGTTTAGGGT